>JAJJWW010000270.1:600000-937800 GCA_023531295.1 Papaver armeniacum | reverse complement strand
AATAACTCTCGTCAAATTTCAGTCATGATAAAATAAAGATTACACGGACTTCAAGAACATCAAGATCAAATAAATTACTGATTCTTAAATAAATTCAAAAGATTTTCTAGAAATGCATATATTTGTTCTCCAATTGGTGTTTTTCCTTCCTCCTTCCGTTGCTACCCTGATTTTTGAGTTGTTTCCCAGAAAGTTGAAATTGCTGCAGTTGATTTGAGAGGCCCATTCCAAAGTTTGTGGAGTCGTTATGCAGTCCCCTTCCTCTTTGCGATGAGCTCAGATAGTGTTGCTTCTCTTACCAATTGTTTTTCCTGTTGAATGCTAGTTAATTCAGAGAACTTATCAAAGTGGGTGGTAGGCAAAAGTAGGACAGTGGTTGTTTCTAGGTTGTTGAGTATTAATGTTCCTGTCCACAGGGTTTCGAGGTTTTTTATGAGAGTCGGGAGTGACAGACTGCTAGTGGTTTAAGATTTTTTGACCAGTAAGCAAAGGATCGGGATATGTTTCTTGAAAATTCCAGGCACATTTGGCTTTCCGGACAAACCATGAAATGGTGGCACATAACTCAGGCCAACCACCTAGGGGAGTGCTATAGACATTCGCAGGAAACCAACAATCACACCAACTTGAGAAGTTGGTATATGAGTTTTTTATATTAGCAAGGTTGAGATTGCAACCAACCCAAACTTCTTTAGTGAATGAACAATTCATGAAAATACGATCAGGAGTTTCAATGCCATTGTTGCACATGGTGCATATGGATTTATGTGTCTAATGAATTTACTAAGTTGACCACTACAAGGTAAGTTTTCAGTTTTCAGTTTCTAAGCAATGACCTGGATTCTGGGATAACTTTTAGTTTCAAAATTTTGGAAGCGATTTTGTCTAGATATTGATGGGCCTTATTGTCAAAAAAACATCATACATGGATTTAGTTGTGAAGATACCATTTTCAGTGTGGTTCCATCTTAGGGTGCCGGGATGATTGGGGGTAATGTCTATGACGCTCTGGATTTTCTCAAAGGAAAGAAAAGAAGAGATGAGGGGAACGTTCAAGTTTCCACCAGCCATAAGATGAGCAACAAGAAAGACGCCATTAGTATCAGCATCATTTTTGGTTGGATCAAGAGGTTCAATATGATCCTGAAAACAAATATCCTTCCAGATATTTATACTGAGGTCGTCTCTAACTTCCCAACAACAATGATGTTTGAGAATCATCAGGATTTTGTGAACACCTTTCCAATCCCAAGAAGAGTTAGCGTTGCAGGTGGAATTAATGAAAGAGGTTAAAGAAAGGAAAGTACCTGATTTTCATGTTATTAGCTCATAGTAAATTCGGTTGAGTGAAGAGACACCAAACATTCTTAGCAATGAGAGAAAGGTTTTTTTTCTCCATCTTTTTGATACCATTTCCTCTGTTTTCTTTTGCTTTGTAGATGTTGAGATTATTAGTCCCACATTGTCTGGGCATCTAAGATCCTGCGGTTTATAATCTCTTAGGGCCTCTCCACTCATTGCCAATTGGTTGTTAGTTGGATGCCCGTATTTCAGATCCAGGCCCTGTATGAGACGTGAGACCCAGTAAGACCCAAGAAGGCAGGGCAACCATACAGTGGTACATATAATGTTGTATGGAGCTACTCCACTTATTGCCAATTGGTTTTGAGTTGGATGCCCGTATTCTAACATGGTATCAGAGCAGGCTATTTGCGACGAGTCATTTGACCGCGCCTTTACTCCGCGTCACCCGATTTAATTGTCCACGTGTTAGACCCAACGAGGCTACACGTGAGGGGGCGTGTTGAGATTATTAGTCCCACATTGTCTGGGCATCTAAGATCCTGCGGTTTATAATCTCTTAGGGCCTCTCCACTCATTGCCAATTGGTTGTGAGTTGGATGCCCGTATTTCAGATCCAGGCCCTGTATGAGACGTGAGACCCAGTAAGACCCAAGAAGGCAGGGCAACCATACAGTGGTACATATAATGTTGTGTGGAGCTACTCCACTTATTGCCAATTGGTTTTGAGTTGGATGCCCGTATTCTAACAGACCCTTCCAGGTTATAGGATAAAAACCGTTTTTCCTGGCAGTTTTCTCTCACCAGAAGTCTCTGACGATTGCGGAAGCCTTTTCGATGATAGCTTTAGGAAGGACGAACGTATACATGGCGTAAACCGGGATGGATCATAGTGTAGTTTTAGCTAATTAAGATGTTTATACGTGCAGGTGACAAATTTCTAGCACTCCAGCCTTTGAGTCCAACTTTCATTTTACTTAAACACTATCAAAACAAACAATCTTCGACTTATTAGTAAACAACGAGGTACCTAGATATTTATCATCTAAGGAAATCTTCTTAACCTTTATGGATATTAATGATCTTTTTACCAAAATTTTTTTATAACTTTCGGCGAGAAGAAGATTTCGTAATTAAAGAAATTAATCATTTGGCCCGAGGTTTTACCATAAGTTTCTAAGGTTTTGAGAAGACCCTTAATGTGCTTGATTGAAGCTTTTCCAAAAATCAGGCAATCGTCGGCGAAAAAAAAGGTGACTAACTGGGAGATATTTTAACGCCAAAAATAATGCCTTTGGCCTCAGCATCCAAAAGGAATCTGGAGAAACATTTCATACAGAGGATGATAAGTGTTAGAGCATTGCTTGGTCGAACTCTCATGCGTTGCTATCTCAAGCATGTTTGTCAATGTTAGTGATCAAAAATATAAGTCTTGATTTCTAGCTATTTTAGCTAAAGGTCTCGGACTAGGATAGAAAGTGTAGTTAAGCTCAATACTCCATGGCAATTATCATACAAGACGAAGGACTACTCAAGGAACTGGTGGAACTTCATCGACTAAAAGGTATGTGGAGACTTGAACTTATCTGTGACTCAAAAGTCTAGTTACTCTATCTCTTATTCTTGAGACAAAAGTCGTTTTGATATATAGACTTTCATTATACACATTTGCTATTTCGAGCCGAGTTTAACTCGCCTATATATTTCTCGAAATATGTGTTGGTAAGATTTTGCTTTATCCAAATTCATCTTTACCTAGTGACGAATGTCATGTTATGTCTCAATCACTTTGAAAATTGCTCTGACGAAAAATGGTCTGTGAATAACGGCTATATAACGTCCTCTGAGAATGTTTCAATGATTGAAATGAGAGTTTAGATTACATAACCTTTGGTAGGATATAAGCATTGTTGTGGAAACACATATATGTATAAGTCCTTATTCCTTGAACCAAAGTTTGCGAACTTGGTTGATCAACAGAAACGGAATGTGGCTTGAGCCAAGTCCGCGAACTGGCTGAAGTTCTCGACCCGAGAATTTCTGTATACGGTTTGGAAGTATGAATATTCCAAACCCGGAGTTTGTGAACTCCTTCCGTGAACTTAAGTCCGCAAACCCAGTCCGCGAACTTGAGTAGGTTATATCTAAAATCGGTTGTTCTTGAACTCATGTTTATATAAACTAAGGAATGCTTTTGCAAACCGTGGCTATAAAGTTCATGAACCGATTCGAGTGAATCAAACCGTTTTTGCTTCGATTATGTCTTGTGTAGTCACATAAGATCTAAGCAATTGAACAACTCTCTAACTAGTTCATTTGAGTCATTTGAACTAGTTATGGTGAAGAAGAATATGGTTCATATGAAAGTGATCATATGGCTAACCATTTGGTTAACTATTGTTGAACCAACAAATGTTAATATTGTGGAACGGTTACATAAACCCATAATTGGAAACTTCATTTGTGTGTAACAAGCTAAGTTTTCGATCCAACGGTTGGGAAATATTAGCTTGAATCTAATCAGGTTTTCATCTAACGGTGAATATTGAATGCTTTGATACCAAGCTAATACTGATTGCAAACCCTGATTTGAAAGACTATATAAGGGAGAACTCTAGCAACCGGGAAACCTAATCCCCACACCTTACGTGTGATACTAGTTGCATAAGCTAGAGTCGATTCTCCTTTAACCTTGGGCTTTCTTCTCTAAACCAGGTTAACGACATAAAGACTTCATTGGGATTGTGAAGCCAGACCGATACTACTTTTCTTGTAGTTGTGTGATCTGATATTGTTGTTTCTATCGTACGAGTACAATTGGAATAATTGGCTTGAGATATATATCTCCGATAGGCAAGATATAAAAGAAATCACAAACACTTCGTCTCATCGTTTGTGATTCCGTAATACCTTTTTCGCTGCGTCGAATAAGATTATTGTGAGGTGATTGATAATACTAGGCTGTTCTTCGGGATAATAAGTCCGGGTTATCAATTGGTTCATGTTCACTTGATTTATCAAATGACGGAACAAAAACTTGTAGGTATATTCATGGGAGACGGATTTATCTATTACCGTGGAGTTTTCTGTGTGATACAAATTTGTTTATTAAAGTCTTCGATTTTGGGTCGTAGCAACTCTTAGTTGTGGGTGAGATCAGCTAAGGGAATCAAGTACGTAGCATCCTGCTGGGATCATAGACGTAGGAGCATAACTGTACATTGCATCGGTGTGAGATTGGTTGGGGTTCAACAACAGTCCAGACCGAACTTAATTTGGAGTAGGCTAGTGTGTGTAGCGGTTAATACAGTGTGTGGTCAATCTGGACTAGGTCCCGGGATTTTTCTGCATTTGCGGTTTCCTCGTTAACAAAATTCTGGTGTCTGTGTTATTTCTATTCCGTATTATATTTGTTTATATAATTGAAAAATCACAGGTTATGCGTTGTTCAATCAATTATAATATCCGACCTTTTGGTTGTTGATTTAAATTGATTGACACTTGGATATTGGTCTTTGGTACCATCCAAGTTATCTCTC
Organism: Papaver armeniacum; assembly: GCA_023531295.1. Lineage (NCBI taxonomy): Eukaryota > Viridiplantae > Streptophyta > Magnoliopsida > Ranunculales > Papaveraceae > Papaver > Papaver armeniacum. The sequence continues at coordinate 932,959 of JAJJWW010000270.1, read as the reverse complement.
TTTGATAAAAGACTCGAAGATTTCTATTTGCTTGAGTAAATATCAAATCGAGAGATTGAGATATAAAATCTTTGATATACTTTTCTCTAGATTGAGTCTGACTGTCTAGTTGATTCTCTAGAAAGTATATTGGACTTTGTCCATACAGATTGCTAAGCGAAATATTGGGTGTGGTTGTTGTACCCCCTCTTTTTCAATTGGTATCAGAGTAGGCAAACACGTTTAAAGACCTTATAAGTCTGTGTTTGTAGCGATCTGACTCTATGGACAAAAGTGAAATCTCCATAAATGCACCCCCAGATCCAGGGATTTCAGAATTCTCTTCCATGACTGATTTAATAAAATCTATAAAAGAAATTCTATCTAAACCTCCACCAGGTTTAAAATCCCTTGAAGTGTATTCAGGACTTGAAAAGAAGCTCGAGAGATTATCTCTTGATGTTGAGTTATACCTCCAGAAAGAGCAAGAATCTCTTGACAGGCTAAATCAAGTTATGATGAATTATATTTATGTTGAGGTTGATATTGATTTACTAATCAGTGAGAGCAATGCTCCTCCTCTGCGTAATCCAATTAGTTGTACAAACTAAACGAATTAGAAGAGGAGTTTAAATCTCAGTCATCTGAGTGTATCACCTCAAAGCATGAATTGATTAGTTGCTCAATTCCTGATACTTCCTATCAAGACAATAGTATTGTCTTCTTTTTTGAAGAAGCTAGGATGTCTCTGTTTATCAAAAGAGTTTCCCTTCGCAGTACTAAAAACTATCTGCAGAAACTATTTTTTATAAGTTGGAAAACAAGAAATCAGAAACACAAATCTTTTTGGGTTCTCTTGAAGTTCTTTGATAGACTTATAAAAACAGTTTCTTGGGTGTTTCTCAACACTACAAGATGTAAGAGTTCTTTGGAAAGAAACTCTTTCTTGGTGCCATGGTGAGCAAGACATTGTTCACCTCAACACAGCTTGATTGTGTTGAAAGTGCATCCTCACTAAGAAATGCCCTGTTATGTATACGGTGAGGGAAGCACAAGAACTGGGGCATACATATTAAGTTGGGCATGATTTTGAATGTTTGGTAACACGGTAAAATTCGATTGGATTCTTCTAAAAAGGTATGTATATAAACTTGAGAAATATTTGTATTTTTATTTGCTTAAAGTACTTATAATGATCCATGTACCTTGCTTATCGTTCATTTCTACCTAACTTGATCTGTGTTTAAGGTACCTTTGTGTTTAGGTTTGAAAATAGTAGTTTGGGATGTTTGGACTTCATGGTACACATACCAAGTATGCATACCATCGTTTAAAATCAAAATCCAGGGGTTTAAGTTCGCAGACGTAGTTTGCAAACTGCTCTAAGTCATGAAAATTAGTTTGCAAACCCGTATGCATACTTGTCTGTAGACGTCGATATTCGGTAAACTTGTTTTGGCCATAATTTCTTCGTCCGAACTCGGAATGACCTCATTATTTTTGCATTCTCTTTCTCTTAGAATTCTATTCAAAATGGAGACTAGAAACCTTGAATTTGGATGAGTGAAGATTGGTATTTGTCCTGTCTCTTGTTTTTGAGTGTTTTGCTCCATTTTGTCACTTGTTCCACTTCTCTTGGAATTGGGCACTTGGATTCTTGGGGTACTACTCTACTAAGCTAATTTGTAGCTTTTACAAGAATGTTGTTGGTAAATAACAAAGAAGGAAGTTTCAAGAATGGGCAGTAATACGCATTGTTATGGGATTCTTGAATATTCACAATCATCCTTTGTGAACTATGGTGCATGGTCGTTAATGACTTTGTATGTTCTTCTTTGTTAAGAAAATCTTTTTATTCGCCTTCGGTAGCTATTCTTGGTGTAAATCCGGGCGAAAAAGATTGATTCTACGCTCTAAGGACAAATCATCTTATATGAGCATTACGAGTTTGTCTTGATGCCTAGGAAACTTCTTATGAGAATTTATTCTTGTTTTTGAGAAGGATTACTAGAGTTTGTAATAGCAATTATTGTGATTACACATAGCTATATCTAACGTTTTCATCTTCATGTTTTTAGATTTATTGGTTTAAACTCTAAATTTGTTTGGAAGATGATTTTTGCAGTATTAATCTTTGTGGTTTTATATATTGCAATTGTTATGGGATATGTGTGTTTACGTCCGTGAACTACGATTGTCCCATATCTTGTCAAAAGTAAAGTCTTTCATAAGTCGATATATGTTGATAAAGGAATGAATGGACTTTTGACAAATACAAAAGTTAAGCCTATATTTTCAATTATTGACTCAAGATTTGTTAAAATCTTTTGTTTTCAAGGATTATGTCAATTGTTTATCATTGTGCAAATGGAGATGGAAAATAGAATGAAGCCTTGTGTATTCCGCAGTAATTGATCTTCCTTGATCCATATTTTATGTATTACTGTGAGGCTCCGTAATGTGTCTTATGTTGAGCACTAAACAACCAAGTTGATTATTTTATGATTAGTTTTGTTGTTGTTCCGTAAGGTACTTTATGTCGAGCACTTTTGAACTAAATTAGTCATCTTGTTTGGTTATTTAGTTATAACTCCATAAGTTTTCTTATGTTTGAGCGTTTTTGACTGGGTTGATTATTTTCATGATTAACTTAGTCATTGCTCCATAGATTCTCTTATGTCGAGTATGACCAATTAAATTTATTACTTTTGTGATTAGTTTCGTTGTGTATTTCGATTAGATTAATTATGGGTTCTCTTGTGATTAATCTAATTGAGTATTTTTGAGTCTCCATAAGTTCACTTGCGTTGAGCATTATAGATTAAATTAATCATGAACTTCTTGTGGTTAATTTAATTGAGTATTTTGGATTCAAATTCATACTTGTATGTGATTGTTATGTCCAAAGAAATCCTTCTTTTCTTTAGAAATTAAGGTCGCTCTTGTTTTTCTTTCGGGAATGACATATTATGGGGGAGAGTTCTTTTTGAACTTGTGCTTAATTGCCAAATCTTTGTGGGGAGTGCGGATGTGGAATATTATAGGGGTTGTCTTGTATGTTTAAACTCCTTGATGAATGCATTTAGCTTCGGCTTTATGATTGCATCTAAATAAGATGATATGTGTTTCTTTCTTTTGGTCATGAAATGTCTCTTTCAGAAATTTCATTAGGATCCCGTTCTTATACCTTTGCCAATTTTATTGAAAAAAAGGGGAGAATTAATATGTAGTTCACACTACAAATACATATGGTTTTCGGATCATTATGTAAGGGGGAGTGGTTTCAATGTGATATGGAGTATTAACAAAGGGGGAGTGATACATATCACCATAGTATTGTTGTTGAAGTTGTGATACAATTGGACTTTGACGCTGTGTAATGATACTATGACACCGTATAACAATGATTGAGAACTCTTGTTTTCTTGTTGTTATAGCTACGGATTTTCAACAACGATGATGCTAAACTTACAACCTTTGGGATCATTGGAGTACTTGGAAGTGACGAAGATTACGAGTAATGTTGAAGATTAAACATGTGGAATGGGAGCTACAAAAGTTAATTTATTTATTTTTCGTATTCCATATGTATTAACAGTTTTGTCACTAAAATTGACAAAGGGGGAGATTGTTAGAGCATTGCTCGGTCGAACTCGCATGCGCTGCTATCTCAAGCATGTTTGTCAATGTTAGTGATCAAAACTATAAGTCTTGATTTCTAGCTATTTTAGCTAAAGGTCACGGACTAGGATAAAAAGTGTAGTTGAGCTCAAGACTCCATGGCAATCATCATAAAAGACGAAGGACTACTCAAGGAACTGGTGGAACTTCATCAACTAAAAGGTATGTGGAGACTTGAACTTATCTGTCACTCAAAAGTCTATTTACTCTATCTCCTATTCTTGAGACAAAAGTCATTTTGATATATAGACTTTCATTATACACAATTGCTATTTCGAGCCGAGTTTAACTCGCCCATCTATTTCTCGAAATATGTGTTGGTAAGATTTCGCTTTAGCTAAATTCATCTGTACCTAGTGACGAATGTCATGTTATGTTTCAATCACTTTGAAAATTGCTCTGACGAAAAATGGTCTGTGAATAACGGCTATATAACGTCCTCTGAGAATGTTTCAATGATTGAAATGAGAGTTTGGATTACATAACCTTTGGTAGGATATAAGCATTGTTGTGGAAACACATATATGTATAAGTCCTTATTCCTTGAACCAAAGTTTGCGAACTTTGTTGATCAAGAGAAACGAAATGTGGCGTGAGCCAAGTCCGCGAACTGGCGGAAGTTCTAGACCCTAGAATTCCTTCCGTGAACTTAAGTCCGCGAACTTGAGTAGGTTATATCTAAAATCGGTTGTTCTTGAACTCATGTTTATATAAACTAAGGAATGCTTTTGCAAACCGTGGCTATAAAGTTCATGAACCGATTCGAGTGAATCAAACTGTTTTTGCTTCAATTGTGTCTTGTGTAGTTACATAAGATTTAAGCAATTGAACAACTCTCTAACTAGTTCATTTGAGTCATTTGAACTAGTTATGGTGAAGAAGAATATGGTTGATATGAAAGTGATCATATGGCTAACCACCTGGTTAACTATTGTTGAACCAACAAATGTTAATATTTTGGAACGGTTACATAAACCCAAAATTGGACATTTTATTTGTGTGTAACAAGCTAAGTTTTCGATCCAACGGTTGAGAAATATTTTCTTGAATCTAATCAGGTTTTCATCTAACGGTGAATATTGAATGCTTTGATACCAAGCTAACACTGATTGCAAACCCTGATTTGAAAGACTATATAAGGGAGAACTCTAGCAATCCGGGAAACCTAATCCCCACACCTTACGTGTGATACTAGTTGCATAAGCTAGAGTCGATTCTCCTTTAACCTTGGGTTTTCTTCTCAAACCAAAAGTTAACGACTTAAAGACTTCATTGGGATTGTGAAGCCGCACCGATACTACTTTTCTTGTAGTTGTGAGATCTCGATCTTGTTATTTCTATCGTATTTGTAAAATTGGAATAATTGGCTTGAGATTTATATCTCCGATAGGCAAGATAGAAAAGAAATCACAAACACTTCGTCTCATCGTTTGTGATTCCGTAATACCTTTTTCGCCGTCGATTAAGATTATTGTGAGGTGATTGATAATACTAGGCTGTTCTTCGGGAATATAAGTCCGGGTTATCAATTGGTTCCTGTTCACCTTGATTTATCAAAAGACGGAACAAAAACTCGTAGGTGTATTCGTGGGAGACGGATTTATCTATTATCGTAGACTTTTCTGTGTGATACAGATTTGAACTAACAAATGTTAATATTTTGGAACGGTTACATAAACCAAAAATTGGACATTTCATTTGTGTGTAACAAGCTAAGTTTTCAATCCAACGTTTGAGAAATATTTGCTTGAATCTAATCAGGTTTTCATCTAACTGTGAATATTGAATTCTTTGATACCAAGCTAACACTGATTGCAAACCCTGATTTGAAAGACTATATAAGGGAGAACTCTAGCAACTGGGAAACCTAATCCCCACACCTTACGTGTGATACTAGTTGCATAAGCTAGAGTCGATTCTCCGTTAACCTTGGGTTTTCTTCTCTAAACCAAAAGTTAACGACTTAAAGACTTCATTGGGATTGTGAAGCTGCACCGATACTACTTTTCTTGTAGTTGTGTGATCTGATCTTGTTATTTCTATCGTATGAGTACAATTGGAATAATTGGCTTGAGATTTATATCTGCGATAGGCAAGATATAAAAGAAATCACAAACACTTCGTCTCATCGTTTATGATTCCGTAATACCTTTTTCGCTGCGTCGAATAAGATTATTGTGAGGTGATTGATAATACTAGGTTGTTCTTCGGGAATATAAGTCTCTGGTTATCAATTGGTTCATGTTCACTTGATTTATCAAAAAGACTAACAAAAACTCGTAGGTATAATCGTGGAGACGGATTTATCTATTACCGTAGACTTTTCTGTATGATACAAATTTGTGTATTAAAGTCTTCGACTTTGGGTCGTAGCAACTCTTAGTTGTGGGTGAGATTATCTAAGGGAATCAAGTACGTAGCATCCTGCCGGGATCGTAGACGTAGGAGCATAACTCCACCTTGAATCGGTGTGAGATTGGTTGGGGTTCAACTACGGTCCATACCGAAGTTAATTTGGGTAGGCTAGTGTCTCAGTAGCGGATTAATACAGTGTGTGTTCAATCTGGACTAGGTCCCGGGGTTTTTCTGCATTTGCGGTTTCGTCGTTAACAAAATTCTAGTGTTTGTGTTATTTCTATTCCGTATTATATTTGTTTATATAATTGAAATATCACAGGTTATGCGTTGTTCAATCAATTAGAATATCCGACCTTTTGGTTGTTGATTTAAATTGATTGACACTTGGATATTAGTCTTTGGTACCATCCAAGTTATCTCTCTTTGATAAAAGACTCGCAGATTTCTATTTGCATGAGTAAAGATCAAATCGAGAGATTAAGATATAAACTCTTTGATATACTTTTCTCTAGATTGAGGCTGACTGTCTAGTTGATTCTCTAGAAAGTATATTGGACTTTTCCATACAGATTGCTAAGCGAAATATTGGGTGTGGTTGTTGTACCCCCGCTTTTTCAATTGGTATCAGAGCAGGCAAACACGTTTAAAGACCTTATAAGTCTGTGTTTGTAACGATCTGACTCTATGGACAAAAGTGAAATCTCCATAAATGCACCCCCAGATCCAGGGGATTTCGGATTCTCTTCCATGACTCGATTTAATAAAATCTATAAAAGAAATTCTATCTAAACCTCCACCGTTTAAAATCCCTCAAGTGTATTCAGACTTGAAAAGAAGCTTGAGAGATTATCTCTTGATGTTGAGTTATACCTCCGTAAAGAGCAAGAATCTCTTGACAAAGCTAAATCAAGTTATGATGAATTATATTTATGTTGAGGTTGATATTGATTTACTAATCGGTGAGAGTAATGCTCCTCCTCTCGCGTAATCCAATTAGTTGTAACAAACTAAACGAATTAGAAGAGGAGTTTAAATCTCAGTCATCCGAGTGTATCACCTCAAAGCATGAACTGATTCGTTGCTCAATTCCTGATACTTCCTATCAAGATAATAGTATTGTCTTCTTTTATGAAGAAGCTAGGATGTCTCTGCTTATCAAAAGAGTTTCCCTTCGCAGTACTAAAAACTATCTGCAGAAACTATATTTTATAAGTTGGAAAACAAGAAATCAGAAACACAAATCTTTTTGGGTTCTCTTGAAGTTCTTTGATAGACTTATAAAAACAGTTTCTTGGGTGTTTCTCAACACTACAAGATGTAAGAGTTCTTTGGAAAGAAACTCTTTCTTGGTGCCATGGTGAGCAAGACATTGTTCACCTCAACACAACTTGATTGTGTTGAAAGTGCATCCTCACTAAGAAATGCCCCGTTATGTATACGGTGAGGGAAGCACAAGAACTGGGGCATACATATTAAGTTGGGTATGATTTTGAATGTTTGGTAACACGATAAAATTCGATTGGATTCTTCTAAAAAGGTATGTATATAAACTTGAGAAATATTTGTATTTTTATTTGCTTAAAGTACTTATAATGATCCATGTACCTTGCTTATCGTTCATTTCTACCTAACTTGATCTGTGTTTAAGGTTCCTTTGTGTTTAGGTTTGAAATTAGTAGTTCGGGATGTTTGGACTTCATGGTACACATACCAAGTATGCATACCATCGTTTAAAATCAAAATCCAGGGGTTTAAGTTCGCAGACCCAGTTTGCAAACTGCTCTAAGTCATGAAAATTCGTTTGCAAACCCGTATTCATACTTGTAACGGCACTAAAATCTCTCTTTAGCTTTGGATTCGAACTCAACCCATTTGAGTAGGAAGTTAGAACCATATGTGCGTGTGCGATCCTAATATAGGGTGCGTATAGCCGTGGTGAGTGCCCCTAACTTTTAGAATGAGTGTTTTAAACTTAATGGATCAGCCCTTAGTAATTTTGAGTGCATGGTTAGTAGAATACATTGGTGGAGTACCTCTAGAAAATTTATTGCATGAAGAGCACGTGGTGGGCACGAGCAGCCAGGGGTAGTTCGATCTTTCCACCATAAGTAACATTTGTTTGTAGAGACAAAACTCATTTTTTATTTTTGCAATTCCTTTCTCCTAAAACATTATATTTTCTCCCAACCATCTCAAGCACACGAAGAAAATTTTGATTCGTGAAGGCAAATTTTGATGCAACCCACATCATTCCCAGTTTACGAATTTGACAAGCACAAGTAGGGGGTTTTTCTTCTTTTACCTTGATTATCAATTGTGCTTATTAACTTTAGTGGATGTTTTGTTAAATTTCTTTGATTGATAATTTTGGGATTCCTTCTAACGGACGAATGGGTATTTGAGATGTTTATAAATTCTCAATTTAGTTCATGAATTTATTTTCACTGTTTGCTTCAATAAGTTTTGCACAATTATCAATTTTGTTTGAAACCCTATACCTTTTTGTGTTTAATCCTTGCATGCGAATTGGGGATAATTTTGAATGTCATAAATTGTTTTACTGATATTTAAAAATCTATGCAACAACCAGCGTTTTGATTTCCATTGATATCATTCTTGTATTTGAATATCTCAGTATAGCCTGTCAAGTGTTTGCGAAAATGACCAAATGAGATACATATTTCAAACTTTACAGTAAGCTGGGTTTTTTTTTTAGAAATCATAGCCAAAGTGGTGTTTTTGATGGTTGCCCTAAATTAATTTTGTTCATGCTTCTTGTGCTTTAATGCTTTGTTGGTTTTGAGAAATTTGAGAAATTATGAAACTTATGATTTCTTTTTGATTTGCCGATACTGCCGAGAGGGATTTTAGTTTGAAAATTTTAGGTACTTTTGTACTGACTATTTATTCCGATGGCATGAGCCTAATTAACCACTTGTTTTAAAAAGAGAATTCCAATCCTTCACAGTACTTACTTAATTTAATGTCCTTGTTGTCATTTCTGCATCTTGGTTTAACTGTATAAATATTTGCTGCCTAGTTCTCTTTGTTAAAACTCTTGTCTATTCGAAAGAATTCCTAAACTTGTAAACTTGATTACGCTGTAAACCTTTGGCTTCACAATGTTTTTCCGAATTCAATAATAAAAGGGTGTTTGAGTAACATGGGGTTGGACGCCTCGCATTGATACTGCTTCTTATAACTTTTGTGTTTACGCTGCTTTCCTACCTGATACCTCTTGGCATTATTAATTATAAATGGAAATCTTTTGCTGGACGTCAGAATGTAGTTGAATACTTTGAATTCTTGTCATATTTTTATGAAATGAGATCTTTATCATTATTATGTATTTTCACGTTTTCGGTAATAGCATCACCCTCCACTTTGGCTAGTAATTTCACTCCCTCTTTTAAGAAATGGATGCATTTAATCTTGGTATATAGACTGTATTGCAGTTTGGTATTTCGCTCAAGGAGCAAGTTTTGGATAAATTGTGGCATCACTGCCTTTGACTTCTGGTCGTGATTTTAGAAAGTATTCTTCACTTGAGATTGCTGTCACTAAGAACTAGAAAGCTCTACTTTAGGAACGTCGGGTCTATGTGGCACCCCACCACCTCGGTGGCAACCCGGAAGATCGTTGCGGCAACGATGGCTGGTAACCAGAACTACCCTGACGGTGGCACTGACCATGAAAATAGTAGAGTTAATTGTTTACAGCTTTGAATCTTATTTAAACGGTATTTGCGTAAGTATTTCTTTCTCTACTTAATCATTGTTGCTGCTCTTTGCTTATGCGTTTATGTTTCGTGCTCAACTCATTTAGTTTGATTTACATTTTGATAGCTTTAAACTTTGTCACGCTATTTTCGTAACCCCTACTGGGCTGTGGCTCACCCTATTTTGTTTTGTTTTCCCCACAGAGTACGAAGCGAGGTGGAGGCAGTAAGCTAGGGAAGAGCTTACGGCAAGGAAGTTTGAGAAAAACTGGTATTTTTGCTTGTGTCTATACTATGTATATCACGGGATTGCTGAGGTAGTTGGATTTGCATGTATTTGTCTGTTTGTTATCATTTGTAAATATAGTGCCCATGTCTTTGTTGTGTATATCTCCTGTTTCTTTTTATTCGCGACAAAATGATATGTCTGTTTACTGGTTGAGGTTAGCCTAAAACTGGAGAACTACTGACTTCGGCGTTTGGTTGGTCATTTTTTTGTTAGTACTTTCTTGTAAAATACCAGATTTATAAATCTATTCATTTTCATTTTTGTCGCCAGCGTTGAACACATGGTTGCTTAATTTTCTGAAACGGGTGTATATATATTTCTTTTTATTTCCTTTGTATTTGAATCTATATGAATTGGCAGTTCGTACTTGTGTGTAGTATGTTGTTGTTTCCAAATTTGTTTATAATCCAAAGGTCTTGACTTGTACTTATTGTTTTCTTTATATGACAATAGTTTTCTAATATTTAAATTAGATTTCTTATTTGTGTTTGGACTGTATTCTTTTTTGAATTAATGTTACTCGGTAGCATCTTCTGTAGACACAAATGATGTCCACTCATTTGTAAGGAATCAAAGTACTTAGCTTGGTCTTTCTTCATTGTATATAAAATTGTTATATAAATTTTTATCTTACCTTCTTAGACTTCTTAGACAACTGTGCTTAACTAATTTTGATTGGAAATTAGAAATTTTATGTATGCTCCGTTTATGTAGTACCTGGATAAATTTTGTTTTTAAACTACAGGTGAACTGTTTATGAAATTTGCATTTTACGTATTTTATTTATTTTTATTTTTATCCGAGTGGCGCGACCGGGGGGTTGGCCTTGCTGGACGGGTTGAAATCCAACCCGTTAGAAGGAAATATTCACCTGTCCGTCACAGTTTGGTATCAGAGCAGTTCCGATTCACTTGGGACCGTGAGTTTTGTACTTACTTATTTTCCGGTGCCGTATACTTGATTTTAAGATGTAAACAAATTGTTTTGGTTTGTATCGTCCAATGGTTTCATTTCGGTTTTGATTAATGGAAGGTTGTTTTCGGTTTTATCGAATTGCTTTGGGGCTGGGGAAAACTATCTAAATACCGTGATATACATATCTTTTGTTGTGTTAGTAATGTACATTAATAACCAGTAGTGAATCTAACATATTTTCTGTTTTGAAGATATCGCGGTGTGCGAAATTTGTAGCCTCGAGCTTTGTACTTAAGAAGAACCCGAACGGAAGGACAGAACACCTTGAGAACAATTTAGAAAAAAAAACTGGTAGGTTCGGCCGTGACTATCGTTAACGTTGTTAGAGACTGGGAAGTTGAGTATTTGCTGTAGACTCGAGGGATTTTGTTGGAGTTATGGAAATTGAGTGAATATCAGTGAATCAGGCTACATTGTGTTGTGCTGAGAAAAGGGTTTCTTTTGTGACAACGTATGGCAATCGTGTATTTTCTCAAGGTGAGAAGTGGAAAACGATAAGCCTTTCGATTCCAAGAATAGGAAGACGAGACGAAACTGAAGAACACATTGTTTATCTGGCTCATATTAGTGACGCGACGAAATTGTGGGTACGACATAAGATGTCTTAGCGGTTAGATTTTGTTTATGATTTTCCAGAAATGTTGTCGGGGTTACAATCGAAGAGAGAGAGATCAACTTTAAGATTGACCTACGTGCAGACCCATCACATGTAATCAAGTGGAGAGACTTGCAGCCGAATGACGACGTACCTTACGTGAGAAAACCCTTGCGATGATAACTACCCGAAGATGTAATGATACCTTTTGAAGACGCAACTTGGGAGTCGAGCCTGACGTGCAAGACAACTACCCGTAGCTACTTCTAGGTATCCTTTTTAGCTTCTTCGTTTATTTTTGAATTTGGGGACCAAATTCTTTTTTTTAGGAGTTGATGGTGTAACGACACTAAAATCTCTCTTTAGCTTTGGATTCGAACTCAACCCATTTGAGTGGGAAGTTAGAACCATATGTGCGTGTCTGTAGACATCGATATTCGGTAAACTTGTTTTGGCCGTAATTTCTTCGTCCGAACTCGGAATGACCTCATTATTTTTGCATTCTCTTTCTCTTAGAATTCTCTTCAAAATGGAGATTAGAAACCTTGAATTTAGATGCGTTAAGATTGGTATTTGTCCTGTCTCTTGTTTTTGAGTTTTTTGCTCCATTTCGTCACTTGTTCCACTTCTCTTGGAATTGGGCACTTGGATTCTTGGAGTACTACTCTACTAAGCTAATTTGTAGCTTTTACAAGAATGTTGTTGGTAAATCACAAAGAAGGAAGTTTCAAGAATGGGCAGTAGTACGCATTATTATGGGATTCTTGAATATTCACAATCATCATTTGTGAACTATGGTGCATGGTCGTTAATGAATTTGTATGTTCTTATTTGTTAAGAAAATCTTTTTATACGCCTTTGGTAGCTATTCTTGGTGTAAATCCGGCCGAAAAAGATTGATTCTACGCTCTAAGGACAAATCATCTTATATGAGCATTACGAGTTTGTCTTGATGCCTAGGAAACTTCTTATGAGAATTTATTCTTGTTTTTGAGAAGGATTACTAGAGTTTGGAATAGCAATTATTGTGACTACACATATCTATGTCCAACGTTTTCATCTTCATGTTTTTAGATTTATTGGTTTAAACTCTAAATTTGTTTGGAAGATGATTTTTGCGATTAATCTTTGTGGTTTTATATATTGCAATTGTTATGGGATATGTGTGTTTGCGTCCGTTAACTACGATTGTCCCATATCTTGTCAAAAGTAAAGTCTTTCATAAGTCGATATTCATATGTTGATAAAGGAATGAATGGACTTTTGACAAATACAAAAGTTAAGCCCATATTGTCAATTATTGACTCAAGATAGGTTAAAATCTTTTGTTTTCAAGGATTATGTCTATTGTTTGTCATTGTGCAAATGGAGATGGAAAATAGAATGAATCCTTGTGTATTCCAAATGATAATTGATCTTCCCTGATCCATATTTTATGTATTACTGTGAGGCTCCGTAACGTGTCTTATGTTGAGCACTAAACAACCAAGTTGATTATTTTATGATTAGCTTTGTTGTTGTTCCGTAAGGTACTTTATTTCGAGCACTTTTGAACTAAATTAATCATCTTGTTTGGTTAGTTAGTTATAAATCCATAAGTTTTTTTTATGTTTGAGCGTTTTTGACTGGGTTGATTATTTTCATGATTAACTTAGTCATTGCACCATAGATTCTCTTATGTCGAGTATGACCAATTAAATTGATTACTTTTGTGATTAGTTTCGTTGTGTATTTCGATTAGATTAATTATGGGTTCTCTTGTGATTAATCTAATTGAGTATTTTTGAGTCTCCATAAGTTCACTTGCGTTGAGCATTATCGATTCATGAACTTCTTGTGGTTAATTTAATTGAGTATTTTGGATTCAAATTCATACTTGTATGTGATTGTTATGTCCAAAGAAATCCTTCTTTTCTTTCGAAATTAAGGTCGCTCTTGTTTTTCTTTCGGGAATGACATATTATGGGGGAGAGTTCTTTTTGAACTTGTGCTTAATTGCCAAATCTTTGTGGGGAGTGCGGCCAGGAATATTATAGGGGTTGTCTTGTATGTTTAAACTCCTTGATGAATGCATTTAGCTTCGGCTTTATGATTGCATCTAAATAAGATGATATGTGTTTCTTTCTTTTGGTCATGAAATGTCTCTTTCGAAAATTTCATTAGGATCCAGTTCTTGTACCTTGGCCAATTTTATTGACAAAAGGGGGAGAATTAATATGTAGTTCACACTACAAATACATATGGTTTTCTGATCATTATGTAAGGGGGAGTGGTTTCCATGTGAGATGGAGTATTGACAAAGGGGAGTGATACATATCACCATAGTATTGTTGTTGAAGTTGTGATACAATTGGACTTTGACGCTGTGTAATGATACTATGACACTGTATAACAATGATTGAGAACTCTTGTTTTCTTGTTGTTATAGCTACGGATTTTCAACAACGATGATGCTAAACTTACAACCTTTGGGATCATTGGAGTACTTGGAAGTGACGAAGATTAAGAGTAATGTTGAAGATTAAACATGTGGAATAGGAGCTACAAAAGTTAATTCATTTATTTTTCGTATTCCATATGTATTAATAGTTTTGTCACTAAAATTGACAAATGGGGAGATTGTTAGAGCATTGCTCGGTCGAACTCCCATGCGCTGCTATCTCAAGCATGTTTGTCAATGTTAGTGATCAAAACTATAAGTCTTGATTTCTAGATATTTTAGCTAAAGGTCTCGGACTAGGATAAAAAGTGTAGTTGAGCTCAAGACTCCATGGCAATCATCATACAAGACGAAGGACTACTCAAGGAACTGGTGGAACTTCATCAACTAAAAGGTATGTGGAGACTTGAACTTTTCTGTCACTCAAAAGTCTTTTTGCTCTATCTCTTATTCTTGAGACAAAAGTCGTTTTGATATATAGACTTTCATTATACACAATTGCTATTTCGAGCCGAGTTGAACTCGCCCATCTATTTCTCGAAATATGTGTTGGTAAGCTTTCTCTTTAGCAAAATTCATCTGTACCTAGTGACGAATGTCATGTTATGTTTCAATCACTTTGAAAATTGCTCTGACGAAAAATGGTCTTTGAATAACGGCTATATAACGTCCTCTGAGAATGTTTCAATGATTGAAATGAGAGTTTGGATTACATAACCTTTGGTAGGATATAAGCATTGTTGTGGAAGCACATATACGTATAAGTCCTTATTCCTTTAACCAAAGTTTGCGAACTTTGTTGATCAAGAGAAACAGAATGTGGCGTGAGCCAAGTCCGCGAACTGGCGGAAGTTCTAGACCCTAGAATTCCTTCCGTGAACTTAAGTAACTAAGGAATGCTTTTGCAAACCGTGGCTATAAAGTTCATGAACTGATTCGAGTGAATCAAACCGTTTTTGCTTCGATTGTGTCTTGTGTAGTTACATAAGATTTAAGCAATTGAATAACTCTCTAACTAGTTCATTTGAGTCATTTGAACTAGTTATGGTGAATAAGAATATGGTTGATATGAAAGTGATCATATGGCTAACCATTTGGTTAACTATTGTTGAACCAACAAATGTTAATATTTTGGAACGGTTACATAAACCCAAAATTGGACATTTCATTTGTGTGTAACAAGCTAAGTTTTTGATCCAACGGTTGAGAAATATTTGCTTGAATCTAATCAGGTTTTCATCTAACGGTGAATATTGAATGCTTTGATACCAAGCTAACACTGATTTCAAACCCTGATTTGAAAGACTATATAAGGGAGAACTCTAGCAACTGGGAAACCTAATCCCCACACCTTACGTGTGATACTAGTTGCATAAGCTAGAGTCGATTCTCCTTTAACCTTGGGTTTTCTTCTAAAACCAAAGTTAACGACTTAAAGACTTCATTGGGATTGTGAATCCGGTGACCGATACTACTTTTCTTGTAGTTATGTGATCTGATCTTGTTATTTCTATCGTATGAGTACAATTGGAATAATTGGCTTGAGATTTATATCTCCGATAGGCAAGATAGAAAATAAATCACAAACACTTCGTCTCATCGTTTGTGATTCCGTAATACCTTTTTCGCTGCGTCGATTAGGATTATTGTGAGGTGATTGATAATACTAGGTTGTTCTTCGGGAATATAAGTCCGGGTTATCAATTGGTTCTTGTTCACCTTGATTTATCAAAAGACGGAACAAAAACTCGTAGGTATATTCGTGGGAGACGGATTTATCTATTACCGTAGACTTTTCTGTGTGATACATATTTGTTTATTAAAGTCTTCGACTTTGGGTCGTAGCAACTCTTAGTTGTGGGTGAGATCATCTAAGGGAATCAAGTACGTATCATCCTGCTGGGATCAGAGACGTAGGAGCATAACTGTACCTTGGATCAGTGAGATTGGTTGGGGTTCAACTACAGTCCAGATCGAAGTTAATTTAGAGTAGGCTAGTGTCTCGTAGCGGCTTAATACAAGTGTGTGTTCAACTGGACTAGGTCCTGGGTTTTTCTCGCATTTGCGGTTTCCTCGTTAAAAAATTCATTTGTCTGTGTTATTTCTATCCGCATTATATTTGTTTATATAATTGAAATATCACAGGTTGTGCGTTGTTCAATCAATTAGAATATCCGACCTTTTGGTTGTTGAATTAAATTGATTGACACTTGGATATTGGTCTTTGGTACCATCCAAGTTATTTCTCTTTGATAAAAGACTCGCAGATTTCTATTTGCTTGAGTAAAGATCAAATCGAGAGATTGAGATATAAACTCTTTGATATACTTTTCTCTAGATTGAGTTTGACTCAAAGTAGTCGAAATCGTTCCTCGGTCCTACACGGTTGGGGAACTTTGAGCGAGGAGCATTAAGTTCGGACTTGGAAATCGCTAAAACTCCTACCTAATACTGAGCATATTTATTAGATACTTATAGATTTCTGCTCATGAGTCAAGATTTATACCTAATTAAATTAAAATTTTAACACTATCATATAAATAAGTGTAATATTGTTACATTGAACCTATTTATAATGTTTTTAGAGGTTTTTCCATTTAATAACTCTCATCCGAGGGGTGACAATTTTTTATTTTTTGGTTTCGGTAGATGCAAGACCAACTCTGAAAAATCGCCAACTCGTTTTGCCCAAAAATCGGTCCAAATCGCCAAAATCGGCCGACTTAATCGCTAAAAATCGGAGATGGCTTGGAATCGGAAATCACCTCGATCATATAGCTTGTAGCGAATACTCGGAGATGGCTTGGAATCGGAAATCACCTCGATCATTGGTCACATCTAACTTTCAGTCAGCTACACAAAGCTCGGAAACAGTTCAACAAACCAAAACCAAGTCCGGTCTATAACCTTCTCCGACTACTATCTAGGATCTCCTAGTATTTCTGCTTTACAGTTTTTGAATAATGTAATCTGAAAGCATATAAATATAAGTTTCAATCTCCACACAATCTGTGGAAGATATTCTACCAGTTTTATACTTTCCAACTTGGTATCAGCCTTCGATCCAAGCTCGTTTCCGCAATAGATATCAAATCAAAAAAAAAAAAAAAAAAAAAAAAACACAAACCAACACTAATCACCAATGGAAGATACTACAAACAATCTACGCCAAGTTAAAATCCATCACCTGGTAACATTGAAACACACTGAAACGAATCACCATCTCTGGAAAGCTCAGTTTCGCCCCATTCTAAAAGGGTATGATCTCACAGGCTTTGTTGATGGAACAAAAGAGAAACCCCCAAGAAATCTTCGGAACAATGAAGACATCAATCCAGCATTCAACACTTATGAGTTTCAAGATTCCTTAATCGTTGGATGGCTGAATTCAACACTACAACTAGAAGTATTAAGCACAGTTGCAGAACTAACTACTTCAAAAGAAATATGGGATAAGCTGGAAGCTGAATATGCACCAAGAACTTTTGCTCACCAGATGAGTCTTAAGAAGCAACCCCACTGCATGAATAAAGGTAATAAGTCCTTGAAAGCTTATCTCAATGATGCTAAAAAATTGTTTGACCAGCTTGCAACATCTGGATACACAGTCACGTCTGATGAAAAGAAACAGTGTATCAGTAATGGATTGAATCAGACCTATGATCCAATCGTTACTGCTCTAAGCACTGTCGCAGATATGGATATCCAAACCTTTACCTCTCACCTGCTTTCCTTTGAGATGAGAGTTGAACAATAACTTGAGCAAATTCAAGCTCCTGTTGCAAACTATGTTGCATCCAATTCTAGTGGAAATAGAAGGAATGATCCACGACGATTTAATACTCAACAACGAGGACCAAATCCACTAAACAATAATAATCGTCGACTACCACAACAGCCAAGAGGTAATGCTAATGGAGAAGTTTTCTGTCAGATCTGTAAAAAGAGGAACCACACGGCAGATCGTTGCTGGTATCGTTGCGAGAAAAGTAACAACAATCAACACAAAACTCCTCCGGCTTACCTTGCCACTCCTGGTGATTCGTCTGATACTCAGTGGGTGAAAGATTCAGGAGCTACTCATCACTTGACTGCTGATGTCAAGAACTTGTGTATTCCTCATGAATATGATGGAACAGACCAAGTTAGAGTTGGTAATGGTAATACTTTGCAGATTGCACATATTGGTAACGCAGTATTCACATCTAATAATCTCAAATTTCGCTTAAATAATGTCTACCATGTGCCAAAGATCAAGTCAAATATTCTCTCTGTTTATCACTTTTGCAAGGATAATCATGTTTACTTTGAGTTTCACACAAATTTCTTTGTTGTGAAGGACAAAACCACTGGAGCAATGCTGTTAAAGGGGAGGGATGAGAATGGGCTGTACATGTTCGATGGTGTAGGTGACATAAACCAATCGTTGTACCCAAAGTCGTTTTACTCTGCAAGTCTACCTGTTTGGCACCAGCCGCTTGGTCATCCAATGCTAAGAACAGTTTCAAAAATAATTAGCACTTTTTCCCTTCCAGTAATGAATAAGAAGTTTGATTTTTGCCACTCTTGTCATATTAGCAAGAGCAAGCGTCTACCTTATTCTCGTAGTACCACTACTTATGATACACCTTTAAGTCTTATTGTTTCAGACATATGGGTTTCTCCACAAACTTCAAGAAACGGTTTTCGTTATTACATGTTATTAATGGATGTTTTCTCTCATTATACATGGGTCTTTCCTTTAGTACAACTTTCTGATGCTTTGCATGTCTTTACACAGTTTCATAAGCAAGTTGAGAATCTAACTGGTCATAAAATTAAAATTTTCCAGTCTAATAATGCACTTGAATACAAAAAGATCACTTCTTATCTTAAAAACTCAGGAATCCAACATCGTTTCTCGTGTCCTCATACCTCAGCTCAAAACGGTCTTGCAGAGCGTAGAATTAAACATGTTACTAAAAGTGGTCTTGCATTGCTGTTTCATGCACAGCTTCCCAAAGAATTTTGGTCCGAAGCTTTCACTATTGCCTGCTATCTGATAAACAGGGTTCCCAAGTCTTCAACTGAAACCAAAACTCCTCTTGAGTTACTCTATAACAAACAGCCAGATTACTCCTTTCTACGTGTCTTTGGTTTCTTGGCTTATCTGTGTCTTCGTCCTTATAATGCCAATAAACTAGAACCTAGATCTTTACCTTGCGTATTTCTAGGTTATAGTTCTAAACACAAAGGTTATATCTGTCTTCACTTACCAACCAATCGACAGTATATATCAAGACATGTTAAATTTGAGGAAAACACTTTTCCATTATCTCCTCCTCCACAGTCGGCTCCTGAGGTAAGTCAACCAACTCAATGTACAATCACAGATATATTTAGCTCATTTGTTTTCCTGCCGGTTCAGACAACACCATTGCAGCTACAAGAACCAGTAACAACAGCATTACAACAGCCCAACTCACCAGTACCGACTCCATATATCACACCTCCGCAGTCTTCAGGTTCAACAGATGTGCTACCCATACCACCTCAATCCCCTACAGCACAATCCTACTGATGTGCAGTCAACAGAACAAACAATGGCTCCAGGGCACACTATGGTGACTAGAGCGAAAGCTGGGATAACGAAGCCGATTCAGAAGTTGTGTCTCACTACCACAAAGCATCCCTTGCAAGATGAAGACTTTATGGAACCCACATGTTACTCCAAAGCATGTTTAATTCCTGAGTGAAGAGATGCTATGGATACTCAAATTAATGCTTTGATTCGTAATGGCACATACTCTCTTGTCAAATATGAGGATGCATGGCATGAATATAGTTGGTTCAAAATGGGTTTATCGAATAAAACGAAACTCAGATGGATCAGTACATCGGTACAAGGCTCGTTTGGTGGCAAAGGGTTTCAACCAGCAGGAGGGAATAGACTTTGGTGAAACTTTCTCTCCGGTGATTAAACCATGCACAATTAAACTGGTTCTTTCACTTGCTGTCATGAATCAATGGTCGTTGCGTCAACTGGATGTGGAGGACGCATTTCTATATGGTATCTTTGAGGAAGAGGTGTACATGAAGCAACCAGTAGGATATGTGGATCCAAACTATCCTACTCACGTGTGCAAGTTACATAAATCTTTATATGGACTTAAACAGGCATCCCGTGCGTAGTTCTCTCGTCTCAGTAATCATCTTCTCAAGCTAGGGTTTACGGCTTCAATTGCAGACTCTTCATTGTTCATCAAAAAGAATGGAAAATCAGTTACTTATGTGTTGATTTATGTAGGCGATATCATTGTGACAGGTTCACACTCTAATCTGGTTGATGATCTTATTACAGACTTGGGCAAAGAGTTTGCAGTAAAAGACATGGGAGAATTGTCTTATTTTCTAGGTGTTGAATTGTTGAAACAAGGGCAGTCACTGGTTCTTTCACAAAGGAAATACATAGGTGATATACTGCGTCGCACAAAGCTTGATGGCATCAATCCAAAGATGCACTCCTATGGCTGCCAATACAAAACTTCAAAGACTGGGAACTGAAAAATTTAAAGATGCGACACTATACAGAAGTGTTGTTGGTGCATTGCAATATTTGCATATTACACGGCCTGATATTTCTTTGGCTGTTAACAAGGCTTGTCAGTATATGCATGAGCCATATATTGAATACTGGGAGTTGGTGAAAAGAATTCTGCGCTATCTGAAGCAAACAATAGACTATGGGCTGTTCATTAAACCTAGCAAGGATTATTCGCTTCATGCATATTCGGATGCAGATTGGGCAGGCAGTCTTGATGATCGGAGATCTACCAGTGGGTATTGTATTTATTTTGGCGGTAATCTCATCTCTTGGAGTGCTAGGAAGCATAAAACAGTTTCAAAGTCAAGTACCGAAGCTGAATATCGCGGTGTCGCTATTTCCACTTCTGAGCTTATATGGATACAATCCTTGTTAGTCGAATTGGGTGTTATTTCTAATACACCTTCCTTATGGTGTGGCAACTTCGGTGCAACATACCTCACTGCCAATCCAATATTTCATGCGCGCACTAAGCATATCGAAATTGATTACCACTTTGTACGTGAAAGGGTAGCTCGCAAACAGCTTCATGTTAAGTTTATAAGCAGAAGAGATCAGCTAGCTGATATTTTTACTAAAGGGTTGTCATCACCACGGTTCCAGCATATAAGAGACAAGTTGAACATTCGTCAACTCCGGTTCAACTTGAGGGAGGATGTCAAAGACAAGTAATCGGGCTGGTCACATCTAATCACAAATACCTACACAAAGCTCGGAAACAGTTCAACAAACCAAAGCCAAGTCCGGTCTATAACCTTCTCCGACTACTATCTAGGATCTCCTAGTATTTCTGCTTAACAGTTTTTGAATAATGTAATCTGAAAGCATATAAATATAAGTTTCAATCTCCACACAATCTGTGGAAGATATTCTACCAGTTTTATACTTTCCGACTCCCATGATGAAGTAAACGCCTCCAAATGGCGCTGATGATCCCGATAACACAATGGATGAATTCTCTTATGAAAACTCTTTGATTTCAACAATAATTAGAGGTTTGTCATTGATTTTTTCTAAATTCTAGCTGTTCACTTGATTTTTTTGAAGTTGGTCACAGTATTGTCCATGTATGTAATGTAAATAGTTTGAATTTAAAGTTCACCATGTCACTAAGAAAATCCCTGCATCTTTTAAAATTAGGCATAAGTGGGAAAGTGTGGAGCACTGCTGAGTATCCTAATTTGATTGGGGGCCAAAGATATTAATTGGGGGCCTCCCACTAGAGGACAAAAAAGGTCACCCAAACCTAATTTGGGTCACCCCTTAACAAATTTTTTTCTAAATACCTAAACTACCCCTGAATGATTAGTATTAAAACTTAATAAAGTTAATTTAATTAGTGTGGTTAGATTATGTTAGATAAAAAAAAATTTTTTTTTTTTTTTTTTTTTTTTTAGAAGAAGAGGAGGAGGTTTTAGAGGAAAACTTGGGGTTTTTAGAAATGAGTAATTCAAGTAGGGGAAATGATGTTGGAGAAGGTTCAAGTAACAAAGATGATTGTGTTGATGGTAAGATTATCTTAAATTCTCTCATGGATTGGATATATGTCACAACACAGAGAAAGAGTCGTCAATGTCGAGAGATGTCACTACACCAAAACCACCTTTTTGTGACGTATATAAACGTTGCGCATAATTTGTGCAACGTTTATAACTGTTGGAAAAACGGCGTTGCGCATTGGTGTGCAACGTATGGTATACGTTGCACAAATTAATTTGAGCAACTCTTATAAACGTTGCACAATTGTTGGTGCAACGTTTTATTTTTCTTATTTGTGCAACGTATATTTTAATTTGTGCAACGGTTTTATTAATAGAATAACACTTTTGTGGGTCCCATTTTGGTTTTTTGTCAACGTTTTATTTGTTTGGTCGCAGTTATATCCGTTGCTCATTTTAGCTTTGTGCAACGGATGCTTTTCCTACGTTTATATACGTTGCAAAATTATTTTCAGGTCAAAAAAAAGGTGTCACCGGTTTTAGTTCCAGCGGATTTCTGCACCTGCATGCATATACCATTCTAGATGAACTAGAAGACCCAATTTAGAAGGGAACCTCAATATCATTAAAATCAATCAAGAACAATTATTGAACATCAAAATCCATCAAGAACAATTCATACATCAGAGTAGATAGATGAACCATGAACCCATACAATATTAAACAACTTATGCAAAATCTCAAACGTTATAAACACAAGTTTCTAAACTTGAAACTATGTAAACCCTAACCTTGATTTGACTCTGGATGGAGTGTAGCAATAAAAAGGTTGGATGATCAGTAGCAACAACTTTGCAAGGTTGAAGAGGTGACGGAGGGGGAATGAAGTTGGTGATTCCTCTCAATGGTGGTCTCAACTTTGAAGGACCTAGTGGTGGCTTCTTCTCTGCTGGGGCTCTGGAGGGTACTGTGGTTTAGTTGAATATGCAGCAATAGCTCGAGCTTCCTGTTGGAGTCTGATTTTTCTCTCTTCTGCAAGTTGATTCTCATAGTCTCGTAGCTGTTAAGGATTTCAAAGAATTGTCTACTTTTAAGAATTTTGAGTTATTTCAATTGAACATTTTGGAAGAGAGCAAATGAAAAAAAAAATGTCTATTTATATTTCTTATCATGTTGTTGATACCTTCTCCTGGAAACTTCTAAAGAGTTGTTCACACGCGGCAAACCTTAATTGCAAGGACTGCAAGCTATCCTGCAACTTCTTTGTTTCTTTTTCGTCCTGCTTTAACCTTTCAGCCTGTTACAAGTGGCGAAAGCAAAGTTAATGTAAATTTAGTGCATAAAGATGTGATTCAATTATCGTAAGATAAAGAATCAGTTCAATGTTGCCATTATTTGTACTTGAAAATCTCGGTAGTATCTGATTATTTACGTGTAGGACCATGCTCATTTCCCCTGACCCGACTTGCAAAGTTCAGAGAGCAAAGGGTCTCCCCTGAATCTGCAAAACTTGGGCTAATATGGACAAACATCAGGGTCTTGCAGTCTCCTCCTCGTATTTTTTTGTTCCGATCGATTACGGACTTTACACGAGTACAGAACCGACTAAAGGAATACACATTGAACGTTCAATTTGTTCCTAGAGAGAATTAAGAACACTTACCAAGGAGCTCTCGAAAGAAATGGGTGAATTTAGAATTCTCAGTAAGGAATGTGAGATGTCTTTGATGCTAGAGCAGATATGACATCACCAAGGGCAAATAGGGACCTATTAATGAACTGTGACTCCTTCAGCCTTTCACCCTCGACTTCAGTTCTTCCGACACACTCACTACCTGCCAAATCTACGAGCCAGAGGGACTCCTAGTCCTCTGCCCATTCACCAAATTCTCACCCTTCACAGTAACACGGAACAAGCTGCATATATGATATATTTGTATTATCAGAAGATAGTAATTTTTATTTCATCTCCATACAACATAACTCAAAACATCAATTTCAAAACATTAATAAATCCTTGATTCACTGACCTAACTAGCTTACACATACTATTATGGATACCCACAATGTTCTTCGGATAAACTATGAGGGGATAGAATCACCAATTTATACTAGAATATAAGATGAATTATTGCTTACCAATGAGAGAGGCTACTAAGTTCATTACAATTTATCGATCCAACAGCTCTGTTTCGACTTCCAGTCTGTAGCAGCTCCCACACCTCGACTGTATTGTGAACACTAGATTCAACTAGCCCTGGCACTTATTGTGTTCCCACTGCTGATTGCTTTATCTCCAACCTTGAATACATTAACCAACATAAATACTTTGCTATTCTTTTTTAAAATCAGATTTCACAAATTAATAAAATTGAAAAGGTTGAAGAGAACGCCTTACTTTCTGGGATGTTGGTTGGACTCGTCCACAAGAAGATCACGAATTCTCTCATTATAGACTTCCAACATGCTAACAAAAATATCGTACCGCATGGTATTACTTCGCTCCTCTGAAATCCGAAAGAGCTCTTCCAATGTCCTATAATTGACTCCTTTATCATCTAGAATCCCTTCCATTGTATATGTCTTTCCAGTACCTGTCTACCCGTAGGCAAATATGCATACGTTGAACCCATCCAACACGGAAGTCACCACCGGCGACGTTTGAGCAAAAACAGCCTCTGAAATTAAACTTAAATGCATAGATATCATTTAACAGAAGCACGAATATATAAAATCGACAAAACTAAGTGATGTACAACTAAATCTTCCTAGTTAGACTCAATCCAATTACCTTGATTTATGTGGGGACCAAAGACATGATCAAACTTGAATTGTTTTTAGAAGAGTCATAGCTTGTAATCTGCAACTCAGTATCTATAGATGGGTCGAATTCAACTACAGAATAAAGCCCATTTGGAACCCATAATGCGAGATGCTATCTGCTCATGTTCTGACACAATTTTCCTTCAAGAGTTAATATCAATTACAAGGTTAAGTACAAACACCCTCCAGATAATATAAGCATCAAGTTAACTCCAGTAAAAGTTTCGGAACCTCGCCAATATTTGCCTTGACCTATAGTACCAATTACCATCAATCAAAAAAATCTAACAACCCATGCTTATGAAGAAAGAAGATAATATAAGCATCAGGTTTACTCCGGTAAGTTAAAGTAAGTTGATAATGTGAATGTAAGGACTTAGACAAAAGTATACTGTCTCATTGGAAATAGGAAGGAAACAGTCAGAGATATAAGCACCATGTTAACACCGGTAAGTTAAAGTTAGTTGATTATCTGTGCTCTATGAACACTTACACAAGGTTACATACCATATGGAGAAACTTCTTATGAATACGTTATAAAGCATCCGTCCAGCGCCTAAAAATTTCTGCAATGTCAACATTAGGATGAACCAGGCAACTTCTATCATCCACTCGGGAAAGTACTTCTTCACTTGATTGGATACGAGTTGAAACCTTTCCATTCACCAGTTCTATCATCTGCATATGTTGATGCCGTGTCACCAGAGTGAATAAATAAGACATCGAACTTGACAACCTCGATCCATCGCTGCAAGCAAAGATGATCCGGATATTCGGTACCTGAATGAAATTGTTAACTTTGCATAGTTGGTCAGACAAGTACCAACTAAAACACTAAGGAAAAGAAAAAGCTTCACCCATGTTCACGATGAGAAATCAAATCCTTAATACGACACGAAGCAAGAACTTCATCCTGACCTAAGTAATAAACAATAAATTGATGTTAGAGTTAAACTTCAGTAGGCACAAAGTAAGAATTAGTCAATAGTATGTGCTTACTCTTGCGCGGAAGTAAAGACTCGCATAAGCGAGTTGCCTTGGGAACCAAATGTAAATTCTGATCCAAGGAGCTAGAAACACGGTCGCCCCACAGTTCCCCATCTAACTTGGCTTTTTTTCTCAAATCCTGTAGCTTTTCCAGCTCTTTTTGCAGATACGCCTATGTTGCAAGAGTTGGAAAAGAATGTAAGAACCTAAAAAACACGATATACATAATAATACGATCCATTGGAATTCAAACCCACTCAAGGGGGAACAAACAGGAGTTACCATTTACGTTTTCTGCGCAACTACCACGAAATTCAGCAGTCATTTCGTGAGCCAGGTTAGACCACATAGCTTGCCGGTGCACGGCCGTCTCAGCATTCTTCAGAAACTTCCTTCACTCAAGTGCTATCCTAGCCTATTTTAACACAAAAAAGTCATGATTGATCAAGATGAAAGTTATGAAGTTAATTGAGTGATAACAACATAGATAAAATGTTTAAATTCTAAGAAAAATAATAATGAACCACGGATAAACTGAGGTAAATAGTCGCGCTCAATACGTCAATACCTAAGTAAACATACAACAAAAAGAAGTAAGAAGTTGAACATTCAATACAAAAGAATCAAAAAGCATACAACATCTTGAGTGCTACTAAGACAAGTACAAACAAGATATTAAAATTTCTGCAGCGAACAAACCTCTATCTACGAGAACAGCCAACAAGCTCGATACATAAACACCTTCAGATACCAAAAGCCCACAACCCTGCGACAATACACAAATACCATACTTATGAATTTTGTTGCTTCATACCAACACAGAAACCAATATAGACAAAGAATAATAATTATAGCTCGTATCTTCAAACATGCAAGTCAAATCTATACTTAGTGAAATCAAATCTATACTTAGGGAAATTTTGTTGCTAAACCAAAACATATGAAAACTGAAACCAAAAATTACCAAAAGACTCTACACACAAACTAAAACTTTACACACAAATGGCTCAAAAATAGCATCTGATGACTTAAAATCGACCCCAAAGCCACAAACCCAACCGGAATACACAACAACTCTTCACACAGCTTAGTCATTCACAAAAACTTCAACTTCAACTGAATCAAAACATAACCAATTCTTCAAAACTACCCATTACAAAAAAAAAAAAAAACGCCAAAATCACAATCCCTAACTCTTTCAGATACTATTCACAGAGTTATGTCAAAATCACAAACTATCAAATGATAAAAAATAAAAAAAAAGTAACCAGAGTTGAACGTTAATATCTAATGATAATCCTTATTGAACTGTCAAACTGATGCTGAATCAACTATTGAATGGTTTGATTTTAGATTTCAGGGACAAAATTTGATTTTCTAGGTTTTGATTAGGTTATCTGAGATAGTAGATCTGTGATGAAAAAAGATGGGTTTTGATTAGATTATCCGAGATGTTGAAATGAAGGTTTTGATTTGAGGAAACATCTGAAACCTAAGAAGATCTATGATGAAAAACGACCTTCTCTTTTCTCTTCTCGGGAAAAACAATTGTCTGAAAAATAAGAGAGAGAGAAACAGGTGCATGGGAATACTAAAGGGGGAAAATCCGTCTAAAAAGAAAAAAGAAAAACATAAAATTAAAAAGAAAAAAGAAAAAACCGAACTATTAAAAACCCATATATATATATATATATATATATATATATTTGTGATATGCCAAAATGCACAACGGTTATCTCCATTTTGCAAAACGTTGCACCACTAGTTTTTTTAATAAATCAAAATTAATTTAATTTGCGCAACGGATATATTGTTGCGCAACGGATATAAACGTTACAACTGGGGCAACGCTTATATCCGTTGCACACCTCCGAAAACTAAGCGTTGCTAAAACCAGGATATGATGTAGTGTCTTAGTTATCGCCCGAAGAGGATGAATGCCCGATACGTGCTGGTCATTGATGTTTCTATCTGGAATCCAAGAGGATCGTATGTGCCCCGATGTGATCTGGCGCGAGTAGGTGCAGCCTGAGACACTACTTTGTTTTTTTTCTGAGTTGATTGATCTGAACTATTTGCTCCAAGATTGTCTGAGTTGCTTTCTGATTTGAACTATTTGTTCCAAGATAGCTTCCTTAGACGAAATGATGTTCCATGAGCAGACTAGCGTGGTTAACTCCAAGATGGTTGATCCAAAGTGATCGTCCGTAACAAGATTCCTCCAAAATGATCTCACTGAAGGGCCAATACACGATCCATCGTCATTTTTCTGCAATATCCAGTCAATTAAGTGAGTACCCCGAGGCCTAAGCAAAATTTAAGCCCAATAGCATATGCCAATCTAATCGGCAAAGGTATTACTAACTACGTGATTTATTTTTGCCGAAATTAGGCCAAAAAGTGGGTACTTAATGTTTTTCGAAGTAATTTCAGGCAAGTTTTTACAATTATACACAAAATACGATTGTATGACTCACTAGCATTTGAATGATATACGTATCACAATGAACGAATTAATCTACATGCACTATATTGAATGAATTTAAGAGTTTGAGGATGGTGACACTTAGCTTTCATTTCCACTGGATGGCGCCATGGCCTGTGTCTCGGTAAGTGACAACTCTTAATGCTATATATCAGCTTCGATCCCCTTTGACCTTGGCAAACAAGTGATTGGTGTTGCAGCAACACGTGACTATCCCTGAGGTTGACATCCTCCATTGGGTAGTTGTTCCCTTCCAATTACATGATTCTAGCAGGTTCTCCCGGTGTTGAGTTGTCATGTCTGGTGTTGACCGGAGATGAAATCTTGAGCTTTCCCGAGAAAATCACACCCGAGATGGTGATTCATGGTGATCCGAAGAAGCATATGTGAGTCGAATTTGATCGTGTGTGCAGTTCTTCACCCAATGAAGGGTAGTGACCGTTGGTGAGATCTGAGCTAAAGGTTGTACGCAGGAGTGCAGAAATGATTTTGGTGCGAGACAGATGATCCAAAGTGATTATTCATAACAGTATATTCCAGAACTGATTTTGCCGGAGGTTCAATATTCAAATAAAGAAATTTCAATTCCTTCATCATTTTCTGCAACAAGAAGTCACGTAAGTGAGCACTCAAGGTAAACCTAATCCAAATTGCATATTCAGCATTCAAACTGCAACTATAGCGCTGATGACATGATCTGTGACCTCCAAAATCAGGCTAGAGTTTCATCACTTAATGCCTTTTTTAAAAATAACTTATGGCAGATGGGTTTTTACGATCATTAAACAAAATCTGGTTTGGACTATTCTATAGCATTTGAAAGTTTAAACTGTCGTAACAAACGAATTCGGATATTAAACACGCTATAATGAGCTAAGTTTTTGAGAGTGACGGTGCTTAGCTTTCATTCCTGGCAGTTGAGAATAGATATCAGCTATACATTACAATCTGATCCGCGCTTCCGAGGTGGCTTGGTCAAATAGGATTATTTCGCCTTCATGAGCAAAGTTGCTCCTCCTTTGGCGTCTACGTCATCGCCCAACGCTCATCCAGTGCGCTGCCAAAATCCTTTTGCTTCTCAACTGGTTCTCCTGATTGGATTTATGCACCATGCGACTTTCGATTCGAGATGAGTAATGGTTGTAAAAATTAAATGACCCCTTGCAAATGTCATTGTTGTAGATATTCTGGCTGAGATATCACTCTAACAACACAGGATTATCAAGAACAAGATAAACGGCATGTTCAAGTAGACTGAGATTACATTTAAGAATTAAGCAAATGGTTAAGGTGATCATCTAAGCAATCAGATTGATGTGTCCTTAAGAAGTCTAATGTAGTTTCGGGCTCGATTGAGTGGTAATGAGATTACTCAAATAAAAGGCTCGAATTCATAGCGAATAAACATGGATTGACAGCGGTATTTCACGATGACTAAATATTAAGCCAAGTTAGAAAACTTGTAATTCATAGATATAGGTAGTAAAAGCAACTCATATTTGCATGCCAAACTTGTACGATTTACTTTCTCAAATATTATTCATGCTTTCTTAGGTGGGTTCCATTTGACTAAGCCAATAGCTCTTATATGAATAGGTTTTAAATAGCAGTCACTATGCAAAACCATAACTTGTAAAATCAAAAAGAAGGAATTAAGATTGTTCCCTGTTATAGAGGAAGAACCCGATGGAGATGTGTTATTCTGGAACGATCCGACTCAACTTTCCCGAGTTGATCTGAAGCGACTGCCCTGACCGATATGGTTTACCTTTCCCGACATGAAATCAGCCGACCCGAGCTAAGTGTTGCAGGTGAATGGCCGATGTGATTGTTCCGATCTGTTACTCGAGTACCTGCCCTATGTGACCTGGCCCGAGATGATTTTAATTCGAGTAAGTTAACTGATTCGCCCCGATGTGGAATTACACAAAGCTGAGTTGCTGCAATTCCCATTGATGCTATGAACAGACTTGGTCGAGTTGGTCATTGATTGGAGGTGTGCCGATGAACCCAGAGATGGCCAGACCCGAGATTGATGCTATGAATCGACATGATTTAAATAACCCGATCAAAGCTTGATTGAACTGAAACATTTGGTCCCGATGATGATCTCTGCCGAAGCTAAATGTTGAGACCCGATTAACCTGATTGTGATTCCACGTATTTTAAATTGATGGTGTTTTCACAGATCTCATCCTCCTGTCCCGGAGGTGAAGGTTAGAGGTGAAATCTACATCAGCTGCGTTATTCCAATCATCACTGCAACAACAAATCAACCGAGTGAATGGCAAAGAAGAGTAATTATATCATTCAAAGTAGAAAAGCCCCAGATGAAACAAACGGATAGATCCCAAAATCAGCTGAGAAGTCCGTCATTCGCTATCTTCAAAATATATTAACTGGGTTTGTAAAACAAGATTTGTTGGTAGCGAATCTCCCCTCAATACAGGAATCGATTACAGAATATTTTGAAAGAAAACCCAATTTTTGTTCAAGAACAAACCCTAGTTTTTCATAAAACATCTTTTGAAAATTTGTACCCAAAACTTTCAGATCGAAGTGTTAACAACCAATATAAGAGATAAATGAGAAGAAGATTCGTCCTGTTTCAGATTTGCTCTTCGTCTGTTTCCAATTTTGTCGAGGTTGTCTTTGTATGTGACTCTGGTTCCCCCACACAGAACTACTGATGCTGTTTTGCCGTTTGCTGCCTGAAGATAGCTTTCTTTAGCCCGAGTTCCACATTTACCCTTCACACTTCAATACTCGAGGAGTCGGTAGATCAAAGACAAACTTCACCGGAACTACTTCTAAGCCAAAACTACGTATTTGAGACTCTCGGTCCCCTTAGTTTGCCGCCGAATGTAGTTGCTAAAAATATAACAACCACACCCAATAAAACTTAACACCTAATATCAAGATCTACCAACAAGTGAGGAGCAAAGTGCATCAAAGTAAACATGAACACAAGGGTTTTTTACGTGGTTCGGCCATTAATGAAGCCTACATCCACGGGTTTCACTATGATCGGAAGTGTTACATTCTAACTCCATTAAAGGGAATAGAGTTCTTGTTTGCTCTAGGTTGTGGGAAGAAGGAGAAGGATCCCCACAAACATCTCTCTCTTTCCCTTATAAAGGGGTAGGGATGTACACAAGTTACAATAATGTCCTTAGGGCTGACTAGTTAAGATAAGAGCTAGCAAGGTCTTATTTCCTAGAGGCAGTTGTACCTAACTATACTACTTCTGCATTAATCTTTCGACACGTGTCTGTTACATATTTTTACTCCTACACTGTCTAAATTGTCAGTGATCTAAGGACACATCGCAACGCTTTCACTAATTGCTAAGATGACTTCTCCTTTCATTTGTAAGTTTTGTTTCTCATTTTCATTGATTTTGTCATAAGTTTAGCACGTTAGTTGTTTACTTGATTCTTATGTATTTGTTACAACTATCGACCAGAGTCTGCGTATGTATACTAATGTAACTAGGTAGAATATAGTGGCCACCTATACTAGGAACTTCATGATAATGTGGAATGTTGTTGAAAAAATAAATCTGTAAGATAGAATAGAGGGATGTTGTTGAAATAGAGATCGAAAGGAGACTTCTCAGTTCTCACGAATCTCACCTGGCCATTCTTTAACTTATTTGTTGCTGAAATCATTAGTTTCTCATCAAAATAATTTTCTTCGCTGCTCTTTGTACTGTACATTTAGAAGGCTGCATTTGTACACTTTCACAAATTATTAGTTCCTCTTATGTTTGGATTAAGAAGATAAACAATTCACATTTCTTTGCTACTGAATTTATGTTGGAACTGCCGCCGATTTCACTCCTGCAAAACAAAAGTTAAACACAAAAAACAAGATAACGGCTGAGTCACGACCAGGTCGCTCTCTTTAAGACGTTTCGTGGCTCTGCCTTGAGTTTTGTGCAAGCAGTTCTTTCTTTGTCACAACGCCCCCAGGATAAAACAAATTGAGATAAAACTCTCTTCAATCCCTCACGCACACAATGGAGATTGATCACTTTTACTCTTTCTAATCTTACTCAGAAAACTGGTCTTTTGATTCTCAGAAAAAACAATGGTGTTGAAAACTTCTGTTTTTCTGTTCTCAAAAACTGTCTTTTATAGCCTAACATTAAAACCGAAATTAATAGAGAATAAATTAAATTTATTGCTGCCATAAAGATTCCATTCAACAGTCAGAAAACGGGCAAATAAATTATGTCATAATTATCATAATTAAAAACGCAATTAAGGGCAGAAAACGTTTTGAAAGTATTTTCAAAAAACGGCAAAAATACTTTCCAAATTCAAGAGACTAATGTTATATATAAATAACATTTTAAAAACGCAATCAAGGCCCCAAGGCCCCGCTCCCGGACTAATGTTATATATAAATATATGTTATATATAAATATATAATATATATGCACAACCAGTAGGGGGAGGGATTCGATCCTAAGACCTAACCCTCCGGGCCCAAAATGCTTAACCACTGGGCCAAGCTCGAATTGTTGATATAAATGTACAAAAGAATTATTTTAAGGGATATTTTGACTTTAGGTCACATAAAAGTGACCAGAATTGTGATTGGGTCACGAAAATATTTTAATTAGAGTTTGGGTCACGAGACCGCGGTTGACCGTCTTGACCGTTACATAGAAAATTTAATTTTAAATTAATTTATATTTTGTTAACGGTGTCAGTTAAATGTTAGCATGTGAACTGCACGTGCAAGATAAGTTAGTTTAATTTAAACAGCACCACCGCCACCGCCATTGCCTCCGCCTTCTCCACCAACATTAGATGAACAGAGAAGATGAAAAATTCTCATGGAAGATGGAAAACAATTTCACAGAAATCAGAAACCCCAAATTCCACTAAATTAAATGAACCCTAAACCGTATTATAAACACATAAACATCTACCAATCATCATCTACTCAACCACAATTCGGACAGCAGTAGATCGAATTTCCATTAACCATTCAATCATCACAAAATTCAGCTCACCATCATAATCAAATGTAAAATTTTCATGATTTCGTTCAAACCCAACTTCACCCTAAGCATAATAAGACCAAAATGAAATC
Source organism: Papaver armeniacum (assembly GCA_023531295.1). Lineage (NCBI taxonomy): Eukaryota > Viridiplantae > Streptophyta > Magnoliopsida > Ranunculales > Papaveraceae > Papaver > Papaver armeniacum. The sequence goes on along the minus strand of JAJJWW010000270.1, from coordinate 899,501 downwards.
CTAACTTCATCTAGAAATCTTTGATAAAGTTCTATTACAGAAAAAGAGTAAAATATTGTTATTCACACCAACGATTCAAAATCATGAGTGATGAGTATATTGGTTAGACGTATGTCACGGTGGATAATGCTGCCCACACTCTACACTCTTCATGGAGGTATCACACACCGCAAGCAGATCCAACTGCAAGCTTTTGCTGTGCAATCCAATCTATTAGACTTCGGTTACACCCTACAAATTTTACTTTCCAAAGCTAGGCACTTAACAATCCAAACTAAGAACTAAAAAGTGAAACTGAGTAACTGGGAAGTAGAGTTTTTATTGTTGGTGTTGTTTGAGATTTTGAAGAGGAAGAAGATGATCCAATATTTTTGAGCAGGAAAAGAGAACCGACAGGAAAAGAAAGAGAGTGTTAGGGTTTGGTTGATAGAGTTAGAGGTGTAAATTGGGCTGTGCCAGCACGAGCACATCCCAGCCCAGCACACTAAAATTTGAGCACAGCCCAGCCCAGCACGTGACTTAGCCTAGCACGGCACAGCACGTTAATTAAATGGGACGTGTTGGGTTTGACTAATTGGCACAAGAGCACAAAGACAAAGACGCTAAGCACGGATAAGTACGTGACTCAAATTTCAAAGACAAAGACGTTAAGAGAGCACGTCATAACATGTACAAATACACCTTATAACAAGGCTTAATCCATCACATTTTTTGTATATTTCACAAAAGAGTCACTATTCTAGCTAGTTTTTAACATTTATGTTGGCTTATTTATCACAACACATATAATACCTTAATATTTGGAAAATATATTTCAATATCGTTGTTATAATGTCGTCACCTATATTTAACTAGAACATTAATTTACATGACAATAATCCTATTTTATATTTGATGGGCTATTTCTTTTTATTGAATAAACTTGTTAATTTTACTTGAAATAATTTCAAATGATATGTTGTATAATTAAATTCTTGTGATAATGTCTGACTTAATGTATACATTAAGTGATTTCAAATTGTCTATAGCACGTGTGCCAGAGACAGACAAAGACGACACGTTTATTCGTGTGTTGTGCCTGCTGTCTTTGTGCCTAGCTTTTGACTAGTAAAGCACAAAGACGGCACAACACGTTTAAATCGTTGGCATAGCACAACACGGAACATGGCACGTGAAGCACGCGACTTGTGTGTTTAGAACATCTTGTCCTAGAAACGATTTACACCTCTAGATAGAGTTTTTAATCTCGACCGATGTTTTTATGGATAATTTTCATCTGTACACGTTGCAAACAGAAAGTTAGATGGTTCAGTTTGTAAATAAATCGAAGTCTAATACTATATTTGGTCATTTCATCGCTTAACTAACTTTCTTAACAGTCAATGTGGTCAACAACGGTCTCGTGACCCAAACTCTAATTAAAATTTTCTCGTGACCCAATTGCAACTCTGGTCACTTTTATGTGACCCAAAGTCAAAATAACCCTTATTTTAAAACATATATCCCAACAATTTATAACAAATTTACAATCCATTTTCTTAGATTATACTAGCGCTTTTGTTCTTTTAGTAGAAGTTTATCGTTTGCACATTGAAGTTTCAATATTTCTGGAGCTTATTGAATAAAATCAAATTGGTGATTCCAGTTTGATACTCCCTCCGTCCTTAATTAGATGAGCTACTTGTAGTTTGCACAAATTTTAAGGCAGAGAGGAAAGTGGAGTATATTTAAGTATTTTTTACAATTATACCCTTATGGGCAATAATTAGTAAAATTTAGAAACGATTTATCTCTTAAACTATACCACGATTTTTCATAAACTTTATACCGTTGAAAAGCATTTTAAAACACCTACGCAACGAATATAAACATGACTATCAAATTATACATATTTCTTATAGAAAAAATAATCAATTAAAATGGTAGTTTTAGATTTATCCCCTTGGTTAGTGAAATAACTCATCTATTTGTGGACAAAACTAAAAACCAAATAGCTCTTCTAATTAGGGACGGAGGGAGTATTTATTTTATGAATTTTCGGTTACACTTGCAGAATGTACAACAGGCTCTTCTTATACCTGAGGTTAGATAAGCTAAACGACGGTATTCCCTCAATATTCGTCTCAGTAAGTATCCTAGAATCCTTTTACGTGTCTTTGATGTCCCTTCGTTTGTATGAGCTAGTTGAACGTCTCCGAAGCTCTTGCAATCGAGCAGTGGCATTCCAAAATTTAGAAGTGGTTTATTTATCTATATATGGTTTTATAACTATTGTGTGCTTGTAATTTGTTTACGAATTTGAAAAACCATTACAAATTTACTATTTGTACCTAGAGGTGTAAATTGGGCTGTGCCAACACGAGCACAAATTTCATTGAAAGACGCTAAAATTTGAGCACAGCCCAGCCCAAAGACGTGACTTAGCCCAGCACGACACAACACGTTAATTAAATGGGACGTGCTGGGTTTGACTAATTGGCACAGTAGCACAGCACAGCACGCGGCACGGATAAGCACGTGACCCAGCACAACACAACACGTTAAGAGAGCACGTCATAACATGTACGAATACACCATATAACAAGGCATAATACATCACATTTTTTGTATATTTCACAAAAGAGTCACTATTCTAGCTAGTTTTTAACATTTTATGTTGGCCTATTTATAACAACACATATAATACCTTAATATTTGGAAAATATATTTCAATATATGTCGTCACCTATATTTAACTAGAACATTAATTTACATGACAATAATCCAATTTTATATTTGATTGGCTATTTCTTTTTATTGAATAAACTTGTTAATTTTACTTGAAATAATTTCAAATGATATGTTGTCTAATTAAATTCTTGTGATAATGTCCGACTTAATGTATACATTAAGTGATTTCAAATTGTTTATAGCACGTGTGCAAGCACGGCACAACACGACACGTTTATTCGTGTGCTGTGCCCGTGGGCTGTGCTGTGCCTAGCTTTTGACTAGTAAAGCACAGCACGGCACAACACGTTTAAATCGTTGACACAGCACAACACGGCACATGGCACGTGAAGCACGCGACTTCGTGTGCCGGGATGTGCTGGGCCGGCACGTTTTACACCTCTATTTGTACCAACTTTTTTCTTATGTCGTGTGTTACAAGAAATTTGAAATTAAAAATCTAAAGTGTGTGAGAGAGAGTAATGTGCCAAATGAGGGGATAATGTTCTTGTTTTACCAGCATATTTTGGTGTCAAATTTTGGATTGCTTTTTACATGTAGCGCTTTGCAACTAAACAACCGCATCAAGGACTGGGTCCTTATCTTATACCAGGTCCAGTCCGTAAGTGTTGAGCACAGGGCCGATATATGCTCATCTCCAGCCGGGGGTACATTATTTATATGTCCCTACTTTTGACACTCAATAAATATGTCCTTATACAATAGTACTTATCAACAGTAGAAGTTGATCCAATAGTACTTGATCCAAATAAAAATAGAACCAACAGTATTTGATCAAAAAAAGAATCAACAGTAGAAGTTGATCCAATTTAGTGGATAAACTTCCATTGTTGATCCACTAAAATTGGATCAACAATGGAAGTTGATCCATGTAAAATTGGATCAATAATGATAGTTGATCCATGTAAAATGGAGTGAACTTGGCGTGAGTCGAACACGCATCATCTGACATGGAGTCAGCCATGCTACCATTGCACCACAAGTTCAACATTGGAAGAAATTTACATCATTTAAACTACAAAGCATGAGTTCAAAGGATCAACAACAGTAGTTGATCCCATATAGATGGATCAACAACCATAGTTGATCCAAAAATATATGGATCAACAACCATAGTTGATCCAATATCACTGCCTGCTTCAACCCATATAACCACCATATTTCATTACCTGATCATTACATGTAGCTTCATAAACACCAACAGCTCCAAGAACAGCTTCAAAACCAATCTCGACAACTACAAACAACCAGAACCACCATTATACTACTATTTCCATGACTAATTTCTCATTCGTACCTCTCCACCATTACCGTCACTAACAAATCACACATTTCCAAGACCACCACCAACACCAAAACAACCAAAACCAAAATCCAACAAAGATTTTATCCATTTCGGTTGGATCAACAATGGATGTTTATACATTTCATTGGATCAACAAAGTGGATGTTTATCCACAGTAGTTGGATCAACAATGGATGTTTATCCATGCAGAGATAGATTGATCCCATAAAACATATAAACAACAACAATTGATAATCACCTGTAGCTTCATAAACAACAACAACTTCATCTCCTTCATTGTAGTAGCCACAAACATCATCCTCTACTTGCTCTTATTTCAGCTTCAACAAACACCACTCGCCTAACATTCATCTAATTGTGAATCGCTCAATTGCACCCTAACATACATCTATTTATCTCTAATCCATTCGACATTCATTAGCAGAAGAATTCAACTATACAAAAACACATACCCATTCTTTCACTAGCTGCAGTTTCAGATCTCAAAACAAAAACGTAAATAGATTCAAATACATACCTCCTCCGCCGTCGCCGCCACACTACTACCATCATTATTATTAATTACTTCTCTGATTTTAAATCAGATCTCAATTTATTTGAATCTTATTTCAAATTTAGTTTTTAGAAGAAGAAGAAGAAGAAGAAGTCATTTGTTGACAATAGTTCAATTAAATCCTGAACCAAACTCGAAATCACCAAAAATCGAAAACCAAAAACTCAAATCGATTTTTGAATCAGATGAAATCAGTTGAAATCAAAAAAAAAAAAACGATAGATCTTGTTGATACTAGTGGTGGACGTAATAGATGTGGTGGTGCTAGTTGTGGTGGCGTCGATAGGGATTTTGGTGGTGGCGGAGCGATGCGAAGAAGATTCAGATTTTGTTCTCTGAAGAAAAAGAAGAGATGGGAAAGGCTAAATAAGGAATTATAATAATTAGGTTTTTAGAAAAAATTTCAATTATGCCATTAGGGACATTTGTAAAGTCTATTAGGGATATTTGTGAAGGCCCATCAGAAGGAGGGACAATAATTCAATTTCCACAAATATAAATTTGGGGTTACAACAAATCAGACGAGTTAGGAAATTACTAACAACAATAGTAGACATACTGAATATACCATCACCGTGAAAAGCCCGAGGGGATCCATGGCCCTTGGCCAGCCTTCGACATGATATTTAGTCAATTGACCTGGACTCTTGGCAGTCAAGCTTAGATCTTGGTCAACTGAGCTCCTTGTAATAACTTATAAATATATAACTTCTTCATCCTGTCGCGTCAATTACCTTCTAAGAATTCTGTGCGATGGGGAAACTAGAGGAGGAAGCCGCCTTAGAAGCAGCCATAGAGGAAGCCATAGATGAAATTACAAAAGAATTTTTTGGTAAAGTTGAGGGAATATTTAATACTGCCAAAACGATTGTGATAGGTTTCACAGCTGCTGTTTGTGTTATGGTATATGTTGATGGAATCATCCGATTTGATCATACAGTAGAGGAGGCACAGGAGCAGCAGGGGATGCTAGGTCACATAATAAGGATTCAAGAAGCAACCAAGGAAAAGCGAGAAGAAGAAAGAAAAAAGAAGAAGCAAGAAGAAGACGGCAAGAAGGGTTTGAGATTGATACTTTATTAGTGTTCTATTAACGGTTCTTGTGATGGAGGTATTTTTTTCTTCTCATATTTGAATCTTTTTATTTATTAATGGAAGTATTATTTTCTTGCTTCATAATTGCTCCATTCTTGCGAAATCAAAAGAGGAGACGTACAAGTAATAAATTAGAGCGGAAAATTGTGTTAATGCACTCCCATCTTGTTTCAGTATCAGTTAAATCATGCAAGTGCATATTCCACAACTGAGACCCTAAACAGATGCTAAACTCACAAATTAATTGAATACAAATACATCAATGGAAGATGATAAAAAACGGATCGTTACATGCGTAAACAAATCACAACAAAGCACACACACTGCTTCTTTTTATCATTAAAAACGACATAAAGATAAAAGTCGACGTGATTATCATCACATTAGCTGCAGCTAGCTAGCTTAATGACCACGAGATCATAACTTTACTGTGCTACGTCTACTAATGATGAACCAAGACTACGGGTCCTATTTGATGAAGGAAGGCCACTGTTAAAGGTAGAGCAACAACAGCTGCAGAAACCGGTATTAATATTGCACCGCCTATATGTCATTGAAGCTCCAATTGAGGCACACCTCCCCGGACAATTTGCACAAGCCGGGGCTGGGCAGTTACTTACTTTTCTTGATAAAGATATCTCATCTAGTTGGCACTGGTCTCTTGGATCTCTTCGCGAAGGTGCAGGTGGTGGAAGATAAGAAGCATCTCCACAGCAAGCCGTGCATATGCGTACATATCTTGGCCCAGATACCATTGGCAAATGTCCCAGATCTTAGTTCTTCCCTGCGCTTGACATAAACCTTCGCATTCTTGTAGAACAGAAATGCATTTAGCTTCAGTCCCATCCCCAAAGACAGGATGGAAATTTGTTGCTACCTTAGTACTCCCTCCCATCCAACATTTATAGTCAATTTGTGCGGACGTTGTCTCTGCATACATCATAAAACGCACATAATTGAGTTAGACTTAGATAGTAACAGATGCACCATTCTGCATAACGTTGTATGTCAAACAAGTATTAACACCCAAAAGAGAAAAACTAGTCTAGAAACAACAAGTTCAATAGCTTCCATACATCGATTTTGTTTTTCTTTTTTTCTTCTGAAGATGAAAAAGTACTAAGAAAACAAATGAACTTGTTGGAATAGAAGAAAGCAATAAGACATCATCGTATTATAGAAATTAATGAAGTTTGCTTACTTACCAGAGTAGAGGGACAATGCAAGTATTGCAAAGAGAAACAACCCAATTTGGGAACTCATAGAGGAAGACATCATGCTTGATTTGTGATAAGACTTTAAAAACTGTTAGATCTGAACTCCATACAAAAACTTCTCTATTTAAAGAGGAAAATCGACTTGGATGCACCCACCGCATTAATTCGTTCCTCCAAAAGTTTACATGTAACCAGCACTCCTTTCTAGTTATGCTTACATGTAACCAGCACTCCTTTCTAGTTATATATATATAGGACGTTAAAGAAAAACAATTAACAACCATCTCATGGCTTTGCAGGTCTGTTTTGATACGTGTAAAATAGTACACATCAAAAGTCTATATTCTTTATAATGATATATATATATATATATTAGAGTACACAGTGTTGATAATTAATTTTTAGAAATCAACACGAACCCGGGTTTGACGAAGGAAGATTAAGAATCTTTCCAAACCATGATTTCAACACTACTGCTCCTCATGGTTGTACTTGTACAACTGTTTGTCATGGTTGTCCCATCTGCCCTCCCAACATGTGCAACGTAAATTAATCTCATAATTCAGCTTATTTAATCCTTAAACACGTTGAAACTGCGTATTCGGATCATCAAGATGACTCAATTAGTTGAACTTGATCCTTACATTGAGGAACATGTGAAATCAAGACACATGCTAATCAACATGACTCAGCTAATACTTATAGATTAGTTGGCTAGTTGATTAGTGTTTATGTTAATACAGGGTTTTAATATTCGACCGAATCAAAGCAGAAGCTTACGCAGCATTGAATATTGCTTAATACGTCAATTTCTCTTTTATCTGCTAGTGGTGAAATAAGAGAAAACAATTTAACCTACCAAAGAGCACGATTAATAAAGGGAATGAATATAGAAAGCCAGTGGTGTGAGAATCTGTTTGTATGGATTCGCAATGGCAACCCTATAAAATTTGTTAACCCCCAATCTCAGTCATGCTAAAGATGCCTAGAAGAATTAGGTGGTGAAGATTACGGTTTTTATGCAAGATCTTGTTACGGCAATCACACCGATTCTCCTATGTGGGTCTCAACTGCAAGGAACACATGGGAAGCATTAACCTATTATTGCGCTTATTTTTATTTTTGAGGGATCTCAAGATGACAAAAAATAGATCGTCAAATAGTAATCTCCAAACCCCTGCTATCAAAAAATAAATAAATCTCCTAACCCCTTAACCAAATAACTAATCAATGTTAATGATTAGGTTAACTAAATTAAGTAAGATTATTGATAAGATTAATCACTTACACAAGCAAACTTAGCCAAACTGTGCTATAAGATTATACCTATTTGCCATTCCTCTTTGGTTTATTTATGAAAATGTCGAATACACATATCTCTTCCTCTTCGGTTTATTTATGAAAATTTCTAATACCTATTTTCTCTTCCTCTGGCTAAAGGAAAAAAAAAATTAAAATCAAAGAGGGGCACTTTCAGTTTTTTAATAGTAATCATTTCCAATATATTTATCAAATTGCACATTTGCGTGAGGCTTCATTTTACAAAAAACTGACCATAAAAGGGACTCCCTCCCTTCGGGCCCTCCGGTCAGCCAGCCCAATTAGGTTGTATAATGTACGGTTTAACTATGTGTATTATCCGATTCAATAGTGGCTGCTACGTACATCTACGAAGAATGAGGTCTGCATAAGAAATCAAATAATTTGTACTCCCTCCGTCCCTAATATATAGGAGGAATCAATTCTCTTAGAATAAGAAAAAAAATTGGATTTCATAGATATCCATCACTTTTCTTATTTTACCCTTTATCTCATTCCCAAAACAAAAAACATTATCCTACTTGTTAAAATACACGCCTACAAATAAGAGTATATATGGAAAAAAGATCATTGGAACTGGAACTCCGCCTACCAAATGAGACTAGAAAATTTCGAAACTCCGCCTTTATAATAGAGACGGAGGGAGTAATAGACGGCGGCAGGGTCAACCCTTGGAAATTGCCTACCATTACCTTCCCCATTTCTCCTTTAGTAGTGCATATCGAAGCTAAAAATCAGAAATGCTTAAGTTTTTGCGTACCCTAAAAAAGGCCCAAGTCCAATCTTATCTTACACAAAAATTAAAAAAAAAAAATTAAAAAAATTAAAAAAAAAAAAACAAATGCAGTGAAAAGGTAAAAAATTTAAAATGTACACACTTCTATTTCTTTAGGTTCTCCCTTTCCCACTTCCCCTCTGCCATGACCAAAATACTAGGAAGAATTTAAAGAGGTGTAAAGCTTGAATCGAACTAAATCGCTGCTATTTTTTGGTGCTATCTTCTGTTGATTGTCAGAGAAATACAACATAAGTTAAATCAAAAGATATGTATTCTCTCAATTTGATTTTAAAAATTTGTATCTACTGTGAAGAATTTTTAGCGAATATATTGATCGAAATCACCGAATTGATTTCTTTTTTCATTCTTAGTTCATGATACTCGGTATATTAGAAACCCTTAAGGTTATTTTAGGAGAAGAATATTGTATTTATGGTTACTTTTGGGGCTTTTTGTGAGTACTGAATCATTTCAACATAATAGATACTTATGTAAAATTGTACAAAAATACATTATTGGAGAATTAACTAGCTAACTTATCTCGTGTTGCATATGTATATTTTGTTGTTATCATACGCTATTGGGTGTTGTAATACAATTTTCATGAGCAATGATTTTTCTTTTGTTGATTCTTTTTCCTTCGATGTTCTTTTTGCTTGCCTACCCTCTCCTCAAATCCTGGCTCTGCCACTGGACTCCGCCAAGATAAGGAAAGCTAACTCTTATGCTCATCGATCTAATTTCAAAATTTAAGTTAGAATACTGTTACCTAAACCCAACAATCAAGATTTGGGTCAAATAAATGCTTGAAGTGAAGGTTGAATTAATTTTTCTGCACTCAATTATTTAAAGCAAAGTATATTTTTTTACTCAAAAAGGGCTAAATGTGTTAAAGAGGAAAAAACATAGTGTTGATGGTGGTTTTTAAACAAAGGGTAAAATCGTAAAACCCCAAACAACCTAATGTTACCAGTGACACATTTATTAGGACATTTAATGCATGTAGTCGGTAATTAATAGGGGGTATTTTTTCAAATTAGGGTTACAACGAACAAAACCCTAATTCCCATCCGTGCCAATGGCAAATCATGCCAGCCACACCTAGCCCAAGCTAGCCGCACCTCTATGCCAATGGAAAAGCATGCCAGCCATACCAAACGCGCCGAAGCATGCCAACCATGCTAGCCGCACCTCCGTGCCAATGGCAAATCATGCCAGCCACACCTAGCCCAAGCTAGCCGCACCTCTATGCCAATGGAAAAGCATGCCAGCCATACCAAACGCGCCAAAGCATGCCAAACATGCTAACCGCACCTCTATGCCAATGGCAAATCATGCCATCCATACCAAACGCGCCGAAGCATGCCAACCGCACCTCTATGCCAATGGCAAATCATGCCAGCCATACCAAAACGCACCGAAGCATGCCAACCATGCTAGCCGCACCTCTATGACAATGGCAAATCATGCCATCTGTACCAAAACGCGCCGAAGCATGCCAACCATGCTTGCCGCACCTCCGTGCCAATGGCAAATCATGCCAGCCACACTTAGCCCGAGCTAGCCGCGCCATGCCAAACATACTCTGCCTTGGCCCTAGATACGCTGGTCACGCGACGCCAAGCCAAATACCCTTACAGCCGCGCCATGCCAAAGTAGCGCCCGCACCTAGGCTTGCAAACCATGCAACCTAGGCCAAATTGGCCACACATGCCATTGGCACATGCCAACACGCTCGCTGGTAGCTTTTTCTACCAAGGCGCGACCCAAATTAGCCACACATGCCATTGGCACATGCCAACACGCTCGCTGGTAGCTTTTTCTATCAGAGCGTGACCCAAATTGGCCACGCATGCCATTGGCACATGCCAACACGCTCGCTGGTAGCCTTTTCTACCAAGGCGCGACCCAAATTGGCCACGCATGCCATTGGCACATGCCAACACGCTCGCTGGTAGCTTTTTCTACCAAGGCAACCCAAATTGACCACGCATGCCATTGGCACATGCCAACACGCTCGCTGGTAGCTTTTTCTACCAAGGCGCGACCCAAATTGGCCACGCATGCCACTGGCACATGCTAACACGCTCGCTGGTAACTTTTCCTACCATGGCGCGACCCAAATTGGCCAAGCATGCCATTGTCACATGCCAACACGTCACTTTGTAGCTTTTCTTACCGGACACTACCCTAATGGCCGAGCATGCCATTGGAACATGCCAACACGCATCGGCCGGTAGCTTTTTCTACCAAGGCGCGCCTAATGGCCGAGCATGCCATTAGAACATGCCAACACGCTCGTCGGTAGCTTTTCTAAACACGGCCATGATTCAACTTGGCCACGCATGCCATTGGCACATGCCAAAACCCACGCTGGTAGCCTAACTTGCAAACTGTGCAACCTACCGCCAAGGCATTCCGCACATGCCATTGGCACATGCCACACACGCCACTAGCAACTCTATGCATTGCCACTTACACTCAACGTACAAACTACCACCAAGGCATTCCACACATGCCATTGGCACATGCCAGACACGCCACTAGTAACTCTGGGATTGCCACTTGCGCTCGAGGTGCAACTCGCAACAAAGGCATTCCGCACATGCCATTGGCACATGCCACATGCGCCCCTAGCAGCACCACTTGCACTCAAGATGCAACCAACACTCGAGACATCAACACAAACCGGGGATGCTTTCCAGGTTTTGGTTTGGCGGTCACAGCTTGCACAGACACTACGCTCACATTAAGAAAGCGTGAAAAGGAATAAAGCGGTGAAATAAATGAGGAAATAATGGTGAAAACGTTTTCACCCATAAACACCATGCGGTTACCACCTCCTCCCATTATTTCACCCTTTACTCTCTTCCTTCATGAGGCCAGAGTACGTTTCAATCTCGACTTGTATAAATAGGTCTTACCTATTTCCACCAGACAACAATTCTCGGTCAGGAGAAAAATACAATACTCTCAGAAAAGGCAACTTTGCAAGCAATCCAAAAGCTTTCATATCTTGCAAGCTTCCTAAGCTTTCACTTTCTGATACAAGTCGAGACACTACTCTCCTGCACTATTCCGCCTCAACACCTTTCTTTGCTTCCTCCCCAAATCAACCCTTCTCCTCCACTTTGTGACCGAAGAAAGTCCGGAACGGCCATTTCTTGGTTTAGGCCGGACTTGTACAGATTGATCTCTCGAATCTATAAAGTGCTCACGTGCAGCACATTTGTTTAGGGTTTAAACCAGTTTCTCACTCACCTACCGAATTTGCCGAAATCGGAGGAAACGATTTTCACCCATAAATAATTGGCGACCACAGCGGGAGGATTGATCTATCGGCTACAATGTCAGACTGTCGATCTCGTTCTTCGACCCAGATGTCAAGATGGTAGGGGAAGGCGACTCAATCCGACTCAACTACCAGACAACCCGGTTACCAGTTGTAAAAACAGCATAAGAAAACTGGGGACTCGCTAAAGACGCTACCACTCAATCCGGCTCAACTACCAGACATCCCGGTTACCAGTTGTAAAAACTACACAAGAAAACCGGGACTCGCCAAGATGCTACCAATGATTGGGGACTTGTCGGCGATGCTACCAAGAAAGCCGCCTTTTACTTGGAGAGGGCGTGTTCGCAAAAACCTATGAAGTGAGTAAAATTAGACTAGGCAAGATATACCATCTATTTTTAGGTTCTTAGTAAAACCGTCATACTATTGCGTCTTGTGCCTATTGCTAGCATACACTTTCATAAAAGCAATATTCCTTTCACAAAACATAATCAGAGTTATATTATCAAAACCATTCATCCTAGAAATAATCCAATATCCTCAAAAGATACCAGCTGTCTATCAAAACCTGTCTAACTTTGAACCGGACATCCAAGATGTTGTCTCAAAAAAAAAAAAAAAAAAAAAAAAGAAGAACCTAAATGAAATTTTAACAGAGAAACAATCAAGGAAAATCATTCAACAGAGGTCTGCTTTTCTTGGATAAAGTCAACTTTGCGTCTTCAAGAGCCGCTCTCTTTCATAGTTAACATCTTAGAAAGCTTTTCGAGTTCTACCTCCCGTCGTGCAATCTCCTCGGGAAAGGCTTTCGATTGTCGCATCTTTCAACTTCGGATCTCAAGAAGGCCTTCGACAAACCACGAAGTGTTGAACTCCTTTTCTACGCACACGTCGCGATGGTGCTCCTAAATCGGCAATAACGTCTTCGAAAAACGGTGTGACCAAATACCTCACGCATATCCTCGATGGAAGATAAAGCCTCTTCCACACGCTTAACCAGCGAAATCGACTAGTGACCTTCTTGGTTGTGGCCATATGTCCGTACTTCTCCCGATTCTAGTGTACAATGCCTCATACTTAGCCAAAGACACCGAAACCGCCAACCAAAGACATGACCTGGATAAGGAACCAAGTACGGGGATCAAAATGGCGCCGTAATCGGCCTCACGATTCACAAAGGGTCTTCTTCCATGTCTACGGCAAGCAACCATCGAGAATCATCCACCGTTTGAACCACATCTGTGCCCAATTGGCTAACTCCCATCTCCAAGTCACCGGCGGTGGTCACCAAATGCAAGTTTTCGTGTGGCTCCACCCTGCAATCGTCCTCCGAACCGGATTCCTCCTCGCGAACTTGAGTTAGACATTTTTCAAAAGAAGAAACGGAAGAAGAAAGAAAAGAAGCGCGAAACTCACCGAAACACTTCCCGAAAAGAATCAAGCTACCAGAGGAATCACTCTCACTTGCCGAACTTTCTTCTTTCTCGACTCATCACCGCTATGAGAAGGCTCGCCTGCCGGAATTCTTCAAGAAATTGCCGTCTCCTAGCAACGTGCAAGGGCTACGAAAGCATTAACACTACCGGTTCCCGGAAGAAACAAGACACATGTTTTCAAAGAAAAATCCACATGTTTTGAGACAAACCAACAAGGAGGCAACACATACCCGGTTATTGGAAGAACTGAAAGACACGAGAGCTGCGGGAGGATCTTTTGAAATCGCCCGGAACCCGCCAGCACGATTTTTCGTTCTCCGTTCCTTGGCCTGGGGACTTTCCGATTTTCTAGGCAACTTTCGCTTGAGATCTCTCAACATTGGATACTTCTTCAAAACTGCTGGGGAAGGTTTACAACGAACATTCTCCACCACGTTATTTGCAAAATCTTGGATCATAGTGAACTCATCATACCAGAACTCATTATATCCAAAAGTCGTCGAAGTTACTCTTCCCTTCTGAAAGAAGGGAGGCGGATACCCGGCTCAAGGGCACTGGCATTGAGGGCGGCATGCAATGAATCCCGAGGAACCACCAACTGGTAAGCAAGAGGCACCCCTTGATCGAAACCCATGTGACGAGCAAAGACATTCAATATTGTAAGCAAAGCTATTCTAAAGACCCATGAAGAAAGACGGCATATAGCCGGACATGCAGCTTTGAATAAACAAGTTTTCACCAACACTCAAGTTGCCGTCGAAGATAAAGACATGATCGGAGCAGCAAAAGGTGTCAATTTGAGTCACCGACCTATGGACCGGCTCCCATGGGCGAAAACTGATTTCATGCGACTTATCGAGAAAACTAACCAAGCTTATGCCAACTCTTGGATGCTTGTTCACCCATCGAAGAATTCGGGAGCCGCCCCAACTCGCGGAATCGAAGGCAACGGTTTCGAGCATACTTCTCAAAGTGGTCCCATAGCCAAGGCTTGCAGAAAAGCAACGTGCACATATGAATCCACTTTCATGAAACCATTCGAAACTCGCATGTTCGCAACTAGGTGATCCAGATGCACATACAGGGAAACAAGGAATAACTTGCCAATGGGAAGAACTTCAACTTTTGCTAACTTCACAAAGAATCACTAGCAACTCTGGTCTTATTTCCTTCTTGCCGTAACCGTCATCAAAAATGTCTCTAGACAACCAGAGAGCCAAAATGCCGCAACATGAAGATTAATGCTTTTCTATTTAGGTTCCACTGTCCTAAACCATTGAGATATCCACCAGTTTGTAAAAGCACCTTTGATCCTCTTTCCGGACAGAATCCTTCGACTTCGCAGTGGAGTCTTTTCGAGCATAATCTCCCAACTTAGCGGCAAGGTGTTCCTGCATCTTCTCCTCACCTTCAAACAATCGGATATTAAGATTCCCGGTTACCGGAAGATTCAGCAAGAGAGCCACACTCTCCAAGGAGAAAGTTATTTCTCCCCATCTACATATGATCGTATGGGTGTCCGAACATCATCCGGAGATGAAAGCAACCAAGACCGGATATCCTTCCTAACTGAGATTTATCAAGCTCGACAAAGATCAATAATCTGCGCTCGAGTCAAGTTGGTATTTATGTGCTCCCTACTCACCATGAACTCAACCCATCTATCAAAAGAACGCAATGGGCTTTGACACATCCTGAATCAATGTTGGAAGAAGAATATACCCATTTATGAAGACAGAACCGTATGGTGTTCTCTGGGCGAACCGAACGTGTCTTCTTTTCATCTTCACCACCGGTTAACAAAATTGGCACGAAACCTGGGTGATTCTTCCGAGCAGGGGCTAGGGGTCTAACAAAGAATTCATCATCCGTGTTTGGTTTGGAACTATGAGCATCCTTCGATGAGGCGAAATTTTGTTCAGGTAACATCTTGTCGGATTTCTTCATAACAACTTAGTAACAAGATATCTTCACACGGAGAAAAACAAAATTATCTCCCTGACACATAACCGCGCCCAACAAAAGGAAAACCTGAAATACAAAAAAAAAAAAAAAAAAAAAAGAGGGTGTATTCTTTACTGGCTCAAAACTGCACACGCAATATTTTCTTCAGGGTTCAAAATCATATACGCAGTATTTTATACGGGCTCAAGTGCGTCTGCAGTATCATTCTTCGGGTTCAAAATTATATATGGAGCATTTTTCTACGGGTTCAAAACTACACGCGCGTATTTTCTTCGAAATTCATATATGCAATATTTCCTATGGGTTCAAGTCATATGAAGCACGTATACAAAGTATACTTCTTCTGGATTCATAAACAACAATATTCTTCTTCGAATTCATATACGTATTCTCTGTTCAAAACTACACACGAAGTATTTCCTTCTGTGGTTCAAAATTATATACGCAGATTTTATACGGCTCAAGTGCGTCTCGCAGTATCGTTCTTCGGGTTCAAAACTATATACACAAGTATTTTCTACGAGATCGAATGCGTCTATGGTATCCTTCTTCGGGTTCAAAATTATATATGGAGCATTTTTTTTCTACGGGTTCGAATCATATATGCAGTATATATACAATATTATCTACAAGAAGCACGCCAAGAAATCCTATGCGCAATATCATTGCAAGGATTCTGAAAACGCCTACTCTTAGGGTTTACACCTACGTGAAAATGGAAACAAGAAAACTACTGGAAGACATACCTGGAAGCCGGTTTTTCTTTGTGACTCTGCCACTAGTAGGAAAGGATGAAAGGAATAAGGTGCAAGATGAGAGAAAGGGATTTTATATATATATATGGGCGTGAATATTCTGAAATAGGGAAGGATTTCCCTTTACCAAAAATCGTGCGGGCTCACGCCCAACTTCCCAATACCGCCCAAGTTGCACCGGTCCCACCAATTGATCCAAACTTCCACACAACCGCCCAAGTCACGCCAGCTAGCACGCTCAACTCCTCCATCTTGCGCCGATCCCGCCAGCAAGCACGCTCAGCTTCCCTACCTTGCGCCGGTTCCACCAGCTAGCACGCTCAGTTTCCCAACTCGCAACAACTTATCAATACCGCCCAACTTCCTGTCTCTCACGACGCTAACTTCCCAATTGTGCCAGCCTCCCTATTTGCGAAAAACCGCCAGAGGTAAGGATTCCAAATCCTATTTATAAAAAGGTCAGACAAGCCTCCTCAATTCTCTTTACGATTTGCTGTTGATAATTTGTCACCATCTTATACTTACCTCACAACAAAGCTCCTATTCCGACTAAGCAGGAGACTTAATGTTGATGGTGGTTTTTAAACAAAGGGTAAAATCGCAAAACCCCAAATAACCTAATGTCACCAGTGACACATTTATTAGGACATTAATGCATGTAGTCAGTAATTAATAGGGGGTATTTTTTCAAATTAGGGTTACAACGAACAAAACCCTAATTCTCCTCTGTGCCAATGGCAAATCATGCCAGCCACACCTAGCCCAAGCTAGCCGCACCTCTATGCCAATGCCAAAGCATGCCAGCCATACCAAACGCGCCAAAGCATGCCAACCATGCTAGCCGCACCTCCGTGCCAATGGCAAATCATGCCAGCCACACCTAGCCTAAGCTAGCCGCACCTCTATGCCAATGGCAAAGCATGCCAACCATACCAAACGCGCCGAAGCATGCCAACCATGCTAACCGCACCTCTATGCCAATGGCAAATCATGCCAGCCCTACCAAACGCGCCAAGCATGCCAACCATGCTAACCGCACCTCTATGCCA
The DNA here is from genome assembly GCA_023531295.1 of Papaver armeniacum. Lineage (NCBI taxonomy): Eukaryota > Viridiplantae > Streptophyta > Magnoliopsida > Ranunculales > Papaveraceae > Papaver > Papaver armeniacum. The sequence goes on along the minus strand of JAJJWW010000270.1, from coordinate 882,002 downwards.
ATGGCAAATCATGCCAGCCATACCAAAACGCGCCAAAGCATGCCAACCATGCTAGCCGCACCTCTATGCCAATGGAAAATCATGCCAGCCGTACTAAAACGCGCCGAAGCATGCCAACCATGCTAGCCGCACCTCCGTGCCAATGGCAAATCATGCCAGCCACACTTAGCCCGAGCTAGCCGCGCCATGCCAAACACACTGGCGCTTCCCTAGCTACGCCGGGTCACGCCACGCCAAGCCAAATACCCTTACAATACGCGCCATGCCAAAGTAGCGCCCGCACCTAGGCTTGCAAACCATGCAACCTAGGCCAAATTGGCCATGCATGCCATTGGCACATGCCAACACGCTCGCTGGTAGCTTTTTCTACCAGGGCGCGACCCAAATTGGCCACGCATGCCATTGGCACATGCCAACACGCTCGCTGGTAGCTTTTTCTATCAGGGCGCGACCCAAATTGGCCACGCATGCCATTGGCACATGCCAACACGCTCGCTGGTAGCTTTTTCTACCAAGGCGCGATCCAAATTGGCCACGCATGCCATTGGCACATGCCAACACGCTCGCTGGTAGCCTTTTCTACCAGGGCGCGACCCAAATTGGCCACGCATGCCATTGGCACATGCCAACACGCTCGCTGGTAGCTTTTTCTACCAAGGCGACCGAAATTGACCACGCATGCCATTGGCACATGCCAACATGCTCGCTGGTAGCTTTTTCTACCAAGGCGCGACCCAAATTGGCCACGCATGCCATTGGCACATGCTAACATGCTCGCTGGTAACTTTTCCTACCAGGGCGCGACCCAAATTGGCCACGCATTCCATTGGCACATGCCAACACGCTCGCTGGTAGCTTTTCTTACCAGGACACGGCCCTAATGGCCGAGCATGCCATTGGCACATGCCAACACGCATCGCTGGTAGCTTTTTCTACCAAGGCGCGCCCTAATGGCCGAGCATGCCATTGGCACATGCCAACACGCTCGCTGGTAGCTTTTCTAAACACGGGCCATGATTCAACTTGGCCACGCATGCCATTGGCACATGCCAAAACCCACGCTGGTAGTCTGACTTGCAAACCGTGCAACCTACCGCCAAGGCATTCCGCACATGCCATTGGCACATGCCACACACGCCACTAGAAACTCTATGCATTTCCACTTACACTCAACGTACAAACTACCACCAAGGCATTCCACACATGCCATTGGCACATTCCACACACGCCACTAGCAGCTCTGGCATTGCCACTTGCGCTCGAGGTGCAACTCGCAAAAAAGGCATTCCGCACATGCCATTGGCACATGCCACATGCGCCCCTAGCAGCACCACTTGCACTCAAGATGCAACCAACACTCGAGACATCAACAAAAATCGGGGATGCTTTCCGGGGTTTTGGTTTGGCGATCCAACTTGGCAACGTACACTACGCTCACATTAAGAATGCGTGAAAAGGAATAAAGCGGTCAAATAAATTGAGAAAATAATGGTGAAAACGTTTTTACCCATAAACACCATGCGGCTACCACCTCCTCCATTTATTTCACCCTTTACTCTCTTCCTTCATGAGGCCAGGGTACGTTTCAATCTCGACTTGTATAAATAGGTCTTACCTATTTCCACCAGACAACAAGTCTCGGTCAGAAGAAAAATACAATAATCTCAGAAAAGACAACTTTGCAAGCTATCCCAAAGCTTTCATCTCTTGCAAGCTTCCTAAGCTTTCACTTTCTGATACAAGTCGAGACACTACTCTCCCAGAATTATTCTGGCCTCAACACTTTTCTTTGCTTCCCTCCCCAAATCAACCCTTCTCCTACACTTTGTGACCGAAGCAAGTCTGGAACGGCCATTTCTTGGTTTAGGCCGGACTTGTACAGATTGATCTCTTGAATCTATAAAGTGCTCACGTGCAGCACATTTTTTAGGGTTTAAACCAGTTTCTCACTCACCTACCAAATTTACCGAAATCGGAGGAAACGATTTTCACCCATAAACACATAGCTACCACAAAGAAGTGGAAACTATGAAGTTGTGATCACAAAAGAGGCTACACTGTAACCCAGAACACTAAAAAGAGAGTAACCTAGCCTTAAGATATGATTTATAGACCATTAACACAAATTTCCCCAAACAGAAAACTAAGTAATACCTAACACTCCATTCCAGTTGAATAACAAACTGTTTATAGAGATGTTCTCAAAAAATTTTGTATCTAAAGACCAATTGTAAAGCAGACACTTTACTTCATTCAAAAGCTGATCAAACTGCTTGTATTTTCCTTGAAATAATTTGCCATTCCTTTCATTCCAGATATATTACCCACCAAATGGCAAAAGGTATTATAAAAACGGAGTATATTGTTGTGCCCTGATTTAATTAGCGTATAAAAATATGAGCGATCAGATGGAGAGATCCGTTCAGTAACTAAGGATCCACTGTTTTTCTCCAGCGCAAATTGACCAATTTATTGTGTCAAATTTATTTTAACCAAGTAAGACTATAAGAGATAGCTTTCAGTTCAAACTGACGCGTGGTTGTAAAGTTGAAACTTAAATTTGACACTCATAAAAGTAAGCCTTAGGGTAAGGGAGTATTGGACAGAGGATATGTTGGGATTATATATTTAAAACATAAATTTATTTCCCAATAAAATATTTTTGGTAACAACAAAGTTTTTCTTAAATGAAAACGAATTTTTGTTATAATTGATTTTGACCATTCCATACTTTGTTGTGTTAATGGTGTTAATTGCACTTTAATAATTTCGATTTTTGTTAGAGGGAGAGAAAAAATGGATCCGAGGAGAGCGAAAACCGTAGTCAACCCGGTGACTAGGCTAATTCATACGGTGAGCCAGCGTTTTGTTTTTCTAAGACAAATATGTCCCTTTCTCCTAAAATTTTCAATCTGAATATTGTATTGAAATAACCAGTTTCACGTTCTTATCCTCCGGCTCCAATTGCAATGAATACTGAGCATGGAATGGAATTGTTCGGAGATGTTCCAATTAATAATTATTATTCGTTGCATGATGGCTCTTGTTATAACCCTAAATCTGACTTTTTTTATTAGGGAAGAAATTCTTATGTTGGTTTCGTCATGGAAAAAAACTTATCTTGGGCATACTTTTCTTTACGTTATTCTTGGTAGTAGTTGTTTACAACTTCATAGAGATTTCAACGGAGGAATACAAAATAACCCTGATCGATAGCCAAATCTTATGTTACAACATACCAGGTTTGCATCAATGAACTCTATTGATAATTCAAATCGGGGTAATTCATATTATATTGGGAAATAGAGCCATCAACAAATTTAAGGGGTTGGAATTCTTATCATTATAACGAAGAAAGAGCTCATGAAGAAATTTAATCGTAAGAAATATTAATTTAATGGAGATTAGGTTAACAAATGTGTTTCACTTGGAAGTCTGTTAAGAGAGCGTGTGCCAATGAGGATATTTTGGTCTGAGTTGAACAAATTTATTAAATCGACCTAGTCAGCGAGTTGCCTACAGTTTTTGCTCTCCTCGGATCCATTTTTGCTCCCCCTCTAACAAAAATCATAATTTCTATTAAAACCTTGACTAGAAAAATCAGTTTTTTATGAAAAGTCTTTTAAGAGTTATGAAAATAAATTTTTCTCGTGTGTGAGAGTTTTTCATTTTATGTCTTTTGAGTTTTCAAGAAAAAATGAATTATTTGTGAGAAAGAAAAATCAAGTGTGTGATCATCCTTGGCTTTTCTAAGAGAGTTTCTGAGCAATAATGAAGTGTAGAAGTTTCACATCCTCTCACCGTGAAAGAGTGATTGTGTAAGAGATTGATCTCGGCTGTTTTATCTTGGGGACGACGCACCATTGAAGAACTGCTTGCACAATCTTGGGCAGAGCCGCGAAACGTCTTAAAGAAAGCGACCTAGTCCGCGACTCATCCATAACAATTTGTTTCGTGTTTGATTTTATTTTTTGTGCAGGCATAATTCGGCAATTGTTCCAACAACTTTAAGACGGTTTATTCTGCCACGGATATCAAAAGAAAACTATTGCTCAAACGCGATAAGTATCATTGTTTAATATGTTTTATAGAATTATATGAACAGTATAATTTTTATTTAACGATTTAGCATGATGCTTGGAATTAGGTTACTTGGTACCTAAAGTATTTTTCATGGACTAGGGATATCATGGTTAAATATTTTTCTTCGTTAATATTTAGCATAGGAAAAATATTTTTGATAACCAACAAATTGTTTTTAACACGCTGTAGAGTTTTATTTTTATCTCCTACATGGAGTTGAATTTGATGTAGAAATTTTTACTAGATATGTTAAAACATACCTAAGATTGTGCATGTTTAATTTCATAATTTTTGAGCACCGAAAAGTATTTCTAAGGTATTTTACAAAAACTGCATAACGTTGCTGAAAATTTCTGACGAGCAGAAATTTAGTCCTAATTGAATTTGTTTGTCCCAATCTTTGTGAATCTATTTTGGACTTGTGTGACATGAATATTTTAGATGAATAAATTATCTTCAAAACCCATTTTGAAATTCTCCAATTGGATTTTTGGTTTAAGAGATGCGGTGCTTTTAAAATAAATCGTTTTGTATGTATGTCGAAAACATTAGATATGATACTTGAGTTTAGAGATTAGAGATGTATGAAATTACATTACAAATCATGTTTTGATTCTAGTACTGCATACTCTTGTTTTGGTAATGAAAAATAAGATTATTGTTAGAAATTAAACTAATGCGCCACATAAGTTTGATAATATGCTTATTAGAAAAGTTGTAAATACATGATGTTATAACTAAAGAATTTTATATATTTGTTTGATATTTAAGAGCATCTTGGAGTACTAATTTTGTGAATGGTCTTGAAGTAATTATGTAAGTGCATACCTTGCTTATTTTTGGTTTCAAATGCTCACATGTAAATGATTATGACAGGTGAAAATTCACTTACTTGAGCAAGCTTTATTTACCAATGAAATAAAAACTGCGGGAGACTAATGGATGTGTGGAGCAATGAGGTTGCTGACTTGTTTGTTGGTTTGCAAAGAATGGGAAATGGTTTGTAACCAATTGAGCTTTAAAAGCAATTGAGGTATGTTTGTTGAACTATTTGTAGTTATTGTAGTGATCAAATAATGGCATTCTAAATTGAATAAATTGATTGTTCAATCTTAGAATAAATTTTAGGGAAACAAGATATTGAGAATTATTGTGTATGACAATAAACATGTGACTCATATAAGTTTTGAACTTATGAGATGAAATTTTATACGAACCCAAAACCGAAATAATTAGAAACCTAGTCAAAACAAATGTGAATATCAACTCTCACCAAGAAATTAACATAATATTGATTATGAGATTATTTGCTATTCTTGCACGGCATTGGAAGGATATTAAATGTTATTAACAATGCTTTTCAAGCTTAGTTAATGTGAACTATGGATACGGTGAGATGTTGATATATATTGGTGTTTTGCACCATATTTGTTTTGATAGGTTATGGTTCAAAAGTTAAACCAAATAGTTTCCAAGATGTTCAACTTGTTAATAACAAGATGTTAATATCTTGTTATAAACAAGAGTGAGATAAGAAATTTGTTGAATTTGATCATTGCACTGTTACAAATGATAAGTTATGGATAAAATGTTCGAATATTATATTACAATTTTATCATAACATAAATTGAATTTTGAATATTGGAAATATGAGATTTTGTCATGCTTTTTGGGAAATCAATGAGTTAGTGATGAATATGAGCATGTTATATTTTCTTATGAACTTGGTGAATTTTTGAGTAACAAGTATGTAATAATCTTACCTAACTCATAAAAGCATGTACATTTTCAAATCTTACGCAACTTGCAATGGGATTGGATGAAATAAAGTATTTGAGAATTTTATAAAGATGCTTCGAGTAACTTGTCTTGATATCAAATATGATTTTTGAGTAGTGAATATTAGGAAATGTTGCTTTTAAGAAAATTGTTTGAATTTTTCTCTATATTGTGGAAAACGTTTTAGGTATAGATCATTGGTTTATTATTTTTTTATAATTTTTGGGATCTTTGGATATTGTTTTGAAATTCTTGTTTGAGTCAAAAAATAGTGGGGGTATCATACCCTATGTTTTAACAGCTTTGATTTAAATTAGAGGAACTTGAAAAATGAAGGTGACAAGTAATTTACTAAGAATGAACCTAGAAATGCATAACTATAGTGAGACTAAAAGTTGGTCATGAATATTTTGTTGCTGGAAAATAACTTCTTATAAAGAGTAACTTTGTTCTTCAAACTATTAAATCTTTGAAAAAAAGTTTTTATGAGCCTATTATTTTTAGACAAGCAAACAGAAAAATTGTTGACTCTTGCATTATGTCGCTAAATAACTTACATGCTTGTTTTTTTGATGTTGTTTCTACAATGTATGATTTGTTATAGTCATAAGTAGAAATATATACTTTTGTGTAAGTTAAGGATGAGAATCTATGTAAACCAAGCATGGAAAACTGTGTAGTTTCTACAATAAAAGAAATCATATAAGTTAGATAAGTTATCATTTATATTCTGAAAAACAACTTTAAAACAATTTATAAAATAAAAATTGTTTACTTGATTCATTCGAATGATTTCAGAATTGATGAAAGTGAAATGCACAATACTCTTTGTTTTGTATGCATAAGTGATTTGTTAATTTTTTTTATTCTAACTTAGAGGATGAAAATGAAACTGAGAACATGCTTAGTTTGCTATTTGACATGAAAGAATTGAGTGAAGATGGTGTATATTTTTGAAACGAATTTTTTCTTTCTTTGGATCAATTTTCATTTCAATGAAAATAGAGTTTTTAAAAGAGACAGAAATATATATAGTCTGACTGTAAATAAGTTTTCACTCATTTGGTTTAGTGCTAATGATTTTGAGATTGTGTGTGATTGCACTAGACATGAGTATGGTAGCTCAGTATGCTTCTTTGCTACGTGATTGACTATATATATATAAGTAATTTTTGTAGTGGGGGTGTAATATATTGCTTCAATAGTGGGGGTTTTATATTCAGATTTACCAATCCTGGTATGGAAAATTGGTAAAATATTGAGAAGGTTATGAGGTGTTTCAAACACATCTTACGCCTAGAAATACACTATCTAAATGGTTACCGCAATCCTTTAAGGATACCGTGTGAAGCTGATTGGACATCCTTTCAGGTTGAATCCTTTAAGGGATGTAGCGATTCGATCCTCTAATAGATAGAGGAACAGGACATATTAATCCAATGTGATAGTACGCGGCTATTGCAATAATTGATAATGCATGCAACGACAACTATAAGAGTTGAAATTATGAGAATAGATTATATAGTGTCTGAAAAGAGTTTTCATTAGTCCTTTGACGAAAGGATTGATAAGAAGATGTAAATACATCATATGGGATGAGGTTGATGCCCATTGAGATTGAGTCATCTATGATGGATACCCAACCTAGAAATAGGTTCAAAGGGACTAGACGAAGTCATGGATGATATGCATTATTGAGATTGAGTACTTATTTATGATGCGGTTACCAACCTATAACTCAAGGTATCAAAAGTAGGTTCAAAAGGGTAACCTTACCTATGGAGTGAGATCCCAAAATATAGGTTCAAATGGGACACCAAGTCATAGATAATATAGAGATGCGAGAGTCATGCTTTTGAAGAGTTCATCCCACAGCATGATATCCTGAAGCGAGTAGTGGTTGAGTTTAATTTTAATTTTTTTTAATTTTTAAACTCTTAATGATGGTTATATCTCTATTTAGAGTGGGGTACTTTCAGGATTACTCTTGATAAACTCACCTATATGAATGTGAAATTTTGGCCGCTTTCTATGAGAATACGGGCAGTTCTCTAGATCATTCATTAAACTGGGATACAAGCACAAGGTCGTAATGTGCTGGTGTTTATGGTTAAAAATCGTTTCCGCTGATTTTGGTAAATTCGGTAAGTGAGTGAGAAACTGATTTAAACCCTAAACAAATGTGCTGCACGGCTCACTTTCTAGATTCGAGAGATCAATCTGTACAAGTCCGGCCTAAACCAAGAAATGGCCGTTCAAGACTTGCTTCCTCGGTCACAAAGTGGAGGAGAAGGGTTGATTTGGGGAGGGAAGCAAAGAAAGGTGTTGAGACCTGAATAATGCCTGGGAGAGTAGTGTCTCGACTTGTATCGTAAAGTGAAAGCTTAGGAAGCTTGCAAGAGATGAAAGCTTTTTGGAGAGCTTGCAAAGTTGCCCTTTCCGAGAGTGTTGTATTTTTCTCCGACCGAGACTTGTTGTCCGGTGGAAATAGGTAAGACCTATTTATACAAGTCGAGATTGAAACGTACCCTGGCCTCATGAAGGAAGAGAGTAAAGGGTGAAATAATAGGAGGAGGTGGTAACCGCATGGTGTTAATGGTTGAAAACGTTTTCACCATTATTTCCTCATTTATTTGACCGCTTTATTCCTATTCACGCTTTCTTAATGTGAGCGTAGTGTACGCTGCAAGCTGTGACCGCCAAACCAAGACCCTGGAAAGCATCCCCCAGTTTGTGTTGATGTCTCGAGTGTTGGTTGCATCTTGAGTACAAGTGGTGCTGCTAGGGGAGCATGTGGCATGTGCCAATGGTATGTGCGGAATGCCTTTGTTGCGAGTTGCACCTCGAGCGCAAGTGGCAATGCCAGAGCTGCTAGTGGCGTGTGTGGCATGTGCCAATGGCATGTGTGGAATGCCTTGGTGGTAGGTTGTACGTTGAGTGTAAGTGGCAATGCATAGAGCTGCTAGTGGCGTGTGTGGCATGTGCGGAATGCCTTGGCGGTAGGTTGCACGGTTTGCAAGTTAGGCTACCAGCGAGCGTGTTTTGCATGTGTCAATGGCATGCGTGGCCAAGTTGAATCATGGCCCGTGTTTAGCAAAGCTACCAGCGAGCGTGTTGGCATGTGCCAATGGCATGCTTGGCCATTAGGGCCACGTCCTGGTAAGAAAAGCTACCAGCGAGCGTGTTGGCATGTGTCAATGGCATGCGTGACCAATTTTGGTCGCGCCTTGGTACAAAAAGCTACCAGCGAGCGTGTTGGCATGTGCTAATGGCATGCGTGGCCAATTTGGGTCGCGCCTTGGTATAAAAAGCTACCAAATGAGCGTGTTGGCATGTGCCAATGGCATGCGTGGCCAATTTGGGTCGCGCCCGGGTAGGAAAAGCTACCAATGAGCGTGTTGGCATGTGCCAATGGCATGCGTGGCCAATTTGGTTCGCGCCCAGTAGGAAAAGCTACCAGCGAGCGTGTTGGCATGTGCCAATGGCATGCGTGGACAATTTGGGTTGCGCCTTGGTAGAAAAAGCTACCAATGAGCGTGTTGGCATGTGCCAATGGCATGCATGGCCAATTTGGGTCACGCCACAGTAGGGAAAAGCTACCAGCGAGCGTGTTGGCATGTGCCAATGGCATGCGTGGCCAATTTGGGTCGCGCCGGTAGGAAAAGCTACTAGCGAGCATGTTGGCATGTGCCAATGGCATGCGTGGCCAATTTGGGTCGCGCCCGGTAGGAAAAGCTACCACGAACGTGTTGGCATGTGCCAATGGCATGCATGGCCAATTTTGGTCGCGCCTGGTAGGAAAAGCTACCAGCGAGCGTGTTGGCATGTGCCAATGGCATGCGTGGCCAATTTGGGTCGCGCCACAGTAGGAAAAGCTACCAAATGAGCGTGTTGGCATGTGCCAATGGCATGCGTGGCCAATTTGGGTCGCGCCCTGGTAAGAAAAGCTACCAGCGAGCGTGTTGGCATGTGCCAATGGCATGCGTGGCCAATTTGTCCTAGGTTGCATGATTTGCAAGCCTAGGCGTGGGCGCCATTTTGGCATAGCATGGTTAGGGCCAAGGTAAGGGTGCTTGGCTTGTCGTGACGTGACTAGCGTAGCTAGGGCCAAGGCAGAGTGCGTTTGGCATGGCGCGGCTAGCTCGGGCTAAATGTGGCTGGCATGATTTGCCATTGTCACGGAGGTGCGGCTAGCATGGTTGGCATGCTTTGGCACGTTTGGTGTGGCTGCCATGATTTGCCATTGGCACAGAGGTGCGGCTAGCTTGGGCTAGGTGTGGCTGGCATGATTTGCCATTGGCACGGAGGTGCGGCTAACATGGTTGGCATGCTTTGGCGCGTTTTGGTATGGCTGGCATGATTTGCCATTGGCACAGAGGTGTTGATAGGGCCAAGGTAAGTGTGTTTGGCTTGGCGTGGTGTGATTAGCGTAGTTAGGGCCAAGGCAGAGTGCATTTGGCATGGCGCGACTAGCTTTGGATAGGTGTGGTTGGCATGATTTTCCATTGGCACAGAGGTGCGGCCAGCATGGTTGGCATGCTTTGGCGCGTTTTGGTGTGGCTGGCATGATTTGCCATTGGCACGGAGGGGAATTAGGGTTTTGTTCGTCGTAACCCTAATTTGAAAAAATACCCCCTATTAATTACTGATACATGCATTAAATGTCCTAATAAATGTGTCACTGGTGACATTAGGTTATTTAGGGTTTTACGATTTTACCCTTTGTTTAAAAACCACCATCAACATTAAGTCCCCTGCTTAGCTCGGAACAGGAGCTTTGTTGCGAGGTAAGCATAAGATGGTGACAAACTATCAACAACAAACTGTAAAGAAAATTGAGGAGGCTCGTCTGACCTTTTTATAAATAGAATTTGGAATCCTTGCCTCTGGCAGTTTTGCGCAAATCGAGAGGCTGGCACAATTGGGAAGTTAGTGTCGTGAGAGACAGGAAGCTGGGCGGCATTGAGAAGTTGTTGCGAGTTGGGAAGCTGAGCGTGCTAGTTGGTGGGACCGGCGCAAGGTGGGGAAGCTGAACGTGCTTGCTGGCGGGACTTGGGCGGTCATTGGGAAGTTGGCGTGAGTTAGGAAACTGAGCGTGCTAGCTGGTGGGACCGGCACAAGGTGGGGAAGTTGTGCGCGCTTGCTGGCGTGGCTGGGGCGGTCATTGGGAAGCTGGGCGCAATTGGTGGGACCGGTGCAACTTGGGCGTCGTTGGGAAGTCGGGCGCCCTTGTGAGCCCGTTCCTTACACGCACGATTTTTGGTAAAGGGAAATCCTTCCCTATTTCAGAATCTTCACGCCCATATATATATAAAATCCCTTTCTCTCATCTTGCACTTTGTTCTTTCATCTTTTCAGAGTCGCAAAGAGAAACCAGTTTCCAGGTATGTCTTCCAGTACTTTTCTTGTTTCCCTTTTCACGTAGGTGTAAACCCTAAGAGTAGGCATTTTCATAATCCTTGCAATGATATTGCGCATAGGATTTCTTGGCGTGATTCTTGTAGAAAATATTTTATATATACTGCATATATGATTCAAACCCATAGAAAAAGTGCTCCATATATAATTTTGAACCCGAAGAAGGATACCATAGACGCATTCGATCCCGTAGAAAATACTGCGTATATAGTTTTGAACTCGAAGAACGATACTGCAGACGCACTTGAGCCCGTATAAAATACTGCGTATATAATTTTGAACCCTGAAGGAAATATTGCGTGTGTAGTTTTGAACCCGTAGAGAATACTGTATATGAATCCCGAAGAAGAATATTGTTGTTTATGAATCCCGAAGAAGTATATTGTATATGTGCTTCATATGACTTCGAACCCATAGGAAATATTGCATATATGAATTTCGGACCTGAAGAAAATACCGCGCGTGCAGTTTTGAACCCGTAGAAAAATGCTCCATATATAATTTTTAACCCGAAGAATGATACTGCAGACGCACTTGAGCCCGTATAAAATACTGCGTATATAATTTTGAACCCTGAAGAAAATACTGCGTCTGCAGTTTTGAGCCAGTAAAGAATACGCCCTCTTCTTTTTTTTTTTGTATTTCAGGTTTTCCTTTTGTTGGGCGCGGTTATGTGTCAGGGAGATAATTTTGTTTTTCTCCGTGTGCAGATATCTTGTTACTAAGTTGTTATGAAGAAATCCGACAAGATGTTACTCGAACAAAATTTCGCCTCATCGAAGGATGTCCATAGTTCCAAACCAAACACGGATGATGAATTCTTCGCCAAAAAACTTGCCTCTGCTTGAAAAAATCAACCAGGTTTCGTGCCAATTTTGTTAACCGGTGGTGAAGATAAAAAGAAGACACGTTCGGTTCGCCCAGAGAACACCATATGGTTCTGTCTTCATAAAGGGGTATATTCCTCTTCCAACATTGATTTCGTGGATGTGTCAAAGCCCATTGCGTTCTTTTGATATATGGGTTGAGTTCATGGTGAGTAAGGAGCACATAAATACCAACTTGACTCGAGCGCAGATTATTGATGCTTTGTCGAGCTTCAAGAAATCTCCAGTTAGGAAGGATATCCCTGGGCTTGGTTGCTTTCATCTCCGGATGGTGTTCGGACACCCATACGATCATATGTAGATGGGGTGAGATAACTTTCTCCTTGGATAGTGTGGCTCTCTTCTTTGAAGCTTCCGAATCGGGAATCTTAACATCCAATTATCTCGAACGTGAGGGGAAGATGCGGGATGACCTTGCCACTAAGTTGGGAGATTTCGCTCGGAAAGACTCTACTGCGAAGTCGAAGGATTCTGTCCGGAAAGAGGATGAAAGGTGCCTTTACATCTGGTGGATATCTCAATGGTTTCCGGACGAGATGGAACCCAAAATAGAAAAGCAGTGATCTTCACGTTGCAGCATTTTTGGCTCTCTGGTTGTCTAGAGACATTTTTGACGACGGTTCTGGTAAGAAGGAGATAAGACCAGAGTTGCTAGTGATTGCTGTGAAGTTGGAAAAAGGCGAAGTTCTTCCCATTGGCAAGCTATTTCTTGGTTCCCTGTATGTGCATCTGGATCACCTAGTTGCGAACATGCGAGTTTCGAATGGTTTTATGAAAGTGGATTCATATGTGCACGTTGCTTTCCTGCAAGCCTGGTTATGGGAACACTTTGAGAAGTATGCCCCGAAACCGTTGTCTTCGATTCCCGCGAGTTGGGGGTTCCCGAATTCTTCGATGAGTGAACAAAGCGTCCAAGGGTTGGCATGAGCTTGGTTAGTCTTCTCGATAAGTCGTATGAAATCGGTTTTCGCCCATGGGAGCCGGTCCCATAGGTCGGTGACTCAAATTTACACCTTTGCTTCGCTTCGGTCATGTATTTGTCTTCGATGGCAATTTGAGCGTTGGTGAAAACTTGTTCATTCAAAGCTGCATGTCCTAAGATATGCCGTCTTTCTTCATGGGGTCTTTCCAGATAGCTACTTACAATATTGACCGTGCGGCTCGTCACATGGGTTTCGATCAAGGGGTTCCTCTTGCTTACCAAATAGGTGATTCCTAAGGATTCATTGCGTGCCGCCCTCAATGCCCGGTGCCCTCGAGCCGAGTATCCGCCTTCCCTTCTTTCAAACGGGAAGAGTAACTTCGACGACCTTTGGCTATAATGAGTTCGGTGCGATGAGTTTATTATGATCCAAGATTTTGTAAACAGCGTGGTGGAGAATGTTCGTTGTAAACCTTCCCCAGCAGTTTTGAAGAAGTATCCAATGTTGAGAGATCTCAAGCGAAAGTTGCCTAGAAAATCGGAAAGTCCCCAGGCCAAGGAACGGAGAACGAAAAATCGTGCTGGCGGGTTCCGGGCGATTTCAAAAGATCCTCCCGCAGCTCTCGTGTCTTTCAGTTCTTCCAATAACCAGGTATGTGTTGCCTCCTTGTTGGTTTGTCTCAAAACATGTGGATTTTCTGCTGAAAACATGTGTCTTGTTTCTTCCAGGGCTTCGGTAGTGTTAATGCTTTCGCCGCCCTTGCACGTTGCTAGGAGACGGCAATTTCTTCGAAGAATTCCGGCAGCACTGAGCCTTCTCATAGCGGTGATGAGTCAGAGAAAGAAGAAAGTTCGGCAAGTGAGAGTGATTCCTCTGGTAGCACTGATTCTTTTTCGGGAAGTGTTTCGGTGAGTTTCGCGCTTCTTTTCTTTCTTCTTCCATTTCTTCTTTGAAAAATGTCTAACTCAAGTTCGCAGGAGGAATCCGGTTCGGAGGACGATTCTGGGGTGGAGCCACACGAAAACTTGCCTTTGGTGACCACCGCCGGTGACTTGGATATGGGAGTTAGCCAATTGCCGGGCACAGATGTGGTTCAAACGGTGGATGATTCTCTGATGGTTGTTGTCGTAGACATGGAAGAAGACCCTTTGCGAGTCGTGAGGCCAGTTGCAGGCACCATTTTTGATCCCCCTACTTGGTTCCTTATCCGGTCATGTGCAAGGTTGGCGGTTTCAAAGGTGGCTGGCTAAGTATGAGGCGTTGTACACCAGAATCTGGGAGAAGTACGGACATATGGCCACAACCAAGAAGGTCACTAGTCGATTTGCGCTGGTTAAGCGTGTGGAAGAGGCTTTATCTTCCATCGAGGATATGCGTGAGGTGACTGGTCACACCGTTTCACGACGTTATTGCCGACCGGGAGCACCATCGCGACGTGTGCGTAGAAAAGGAGTTCAACACTTCGTGGTTTGTCGAAGGCCTTGCTGAGATCCAGAAGTTGAAAGATGCAGCAATCGAAAGCCTTTCCGCCGAGGAGATTGCACGACAGGAGGTAGAACTCGAAAAGCTTTCTAAGATGTTAACTATGAAGAGAGCGGCTCTTGAAGACGCAAAGTTGACTTTATCCAAGAAAAGCGCACCTGTTGGATGATTTTCCTTGAATGTTTCTCTGTTAAACTTTCATTTAGGTTCTTTTTTTTTTTTTTTTTGAAAAACATACTGGATGTCCGGTTCAAAGTTTGACCGGTTTTGATAAACAACTGGTAGCTTTTGAGGATATTGGATTATTTATGGGATGAATGGTTTTGATAATATAACTATGATTATGTTTTGTGAAAGGAATATTGCTTTTATGAAAGTGTATGCTAGCAATAGGCACAAGACGCAATAGTATGACGGTTTTACTAAGAACCTAAAAACAGATGGTATATCTTGCCCAGTCTAAATTTACTCACTACATAGGTTTTTGCGAACACGCCCCTCTCCAAGTAAAAGGCGGCTTTGCTGGTAGCATCGCCAGCAAGTCCCCAATCGCTGGTAGCATCTTCAGCGAGTCCCCAGTTTTCTTGTGTAGTTTTTACAACTGGTAACCGGGTTGTCTGGTGGTTAAGCCGGATTGAGTGGTAGCATCTTCAGCGAGTCCCCAGTTTTCTTGTGCAGTTTTTACAACTGGTAACGGGGTTATCTGGTAGTTGAGTCGGATTGAGTCGCCTTCCCCTACCCCTACCATCTTGACATCTGGGTCGAAGAACGAGATCGACAGTCTGACATTGTAGCCGATAGATCAATCCTCCCGCTGTGGTCGCTAATTGTTTATGGTTAACAATCGTTTCCGCCGATTTTGGTAAATTCGGTAGGTGAGTGAGAAACTGATTTAAACCCTAAACAAATGTGCTGCATGTGAGCACTTTCTAGATTCGAGATATCAATCTGTACAAGTCCGTCCTAAACCAAGAAATGGTCGTTCCAATCTTACTTCGGTCACAAAGTGGAGGAGAAGGGTTGATTTGGGGAGGGAAGCAAAGAAAGGTGTTGAGACTAGAATAATTTTGGGAGAGTAGTGTCTCGACTTGTATCAGAAAGTAAAAGCTTAGGAAGCTTGCAAGAGATGAAAGCTTTTTTGGAGAGCTTGCAAAGTTGCCTTTTCTGAGAGTGTTGTATTTTTCTCCTGACCGAGACTTGTTGTCTGGTGGAAATAGGTAAGACCTATTTATACAAGTCGAGATTGAAACGTACCCTGGCCTCATGAAGGAAGAGAGTAAAGGGTGAAATAATAGGAGGAGGTGGTAACCGCATGGTGTTAATGGTTGAAAACGTTTTCACCATTATTTCCTCATTTATTTGACCGCTTTATTCCTATTCACGCTTTCTTAATGTGAGCGTAGTGTACGCCGCAAGTCAGACCGCCAAACCAAGACCCCGGAAAGCATCCCCCGATTTGTGTTGATGTCTCGAGTGTTGGTTGCATCTTGAGTACAAGTGGTGCTGCTAGGGGCGCATGTGGCATGTGCCAATGGTATGTGCGGAATGCCTTTGTTGCGAGTTGCACCTCGAGCGCAAGTGGCAATGCCAGAGCTGCTAGTGGCGTGTCTGGCATGTGCCAATGGCATGTGTGGAATGCCTTGGTGGTAGGTTATACGTTGAGTGTAAGTGGCAATGCATAGAGCTGCTAGTGGCGTGTGTGGCATGTGCCAATGGCATGTGCGGAATGCCTTGGCGGTAGGTTACAAGGTTTGCAAGTTAGGATACCCGCGTGGGTTTTGGCATGTACCAATGGCGCGTACAGCCAAGTTGGCCTAGGTTTCACGGCTTGCAAGTTGGGATACCAGCATGCGTGTTTTGTATGTGCCAATGGCATGCATGGCCAAGTTGAATCATGGCCCGTGTTTAGCAAAGCTACCAGCGAGCGTGTTGGCATGTGCCAATGGCATGCTCGGCCATTAGGGCCACGTCCTAGTAAGAAAAGCTACCAGCGAGCGTGTTGGCATGTGTCAATGGCATGCGTGGCCAATTTTGGTCGCGCGTAGCGTGTTGGCATGTGCCAATGGCATGCGTGGCCAATTTGGGTCACGCCTTGGTAGAAAAAGCTACCAGCGAGCGTGTTGGCATGTGCCAATGGCATGCATGGCCAATTTGGGTCGCGTCCTGGTAGGAAAAGCTACCAGCGAGCATGTTGGCATGTGCCAATGGCATGCGTGGCCAATTTGGGTCACGCCCTGGTAGGAAAAGCTACCAGCGAGCGTGTTGGCATGTTCCAATGGCATGCGTGGCCATACCAGCGAGCGTGTTGGCATGTGCCAATGGCATGCATGGCCAATTTGGGTCGCGCCTTGGTAGAAAAAGCTACCAGCGAGCGTGTTGGCATGTGCCAATGGCATGCATGGCCAATTTGGGCCGCGCCCTGGTAGGAAAAGCTACCAGCGAGCGTGTTGGCATGTGCCAATGGCATGCGTGGCCAATTTGGGTCGCGCCCTGGTAGGAAAAGCTACTAGCGAGCATGTTGGAATGTGTAAATGGCATGCGTGGCCAATTTGGGTCGCGCCCGGGTAGGAAAAGCTACCAGCGAGCGTGTTGGCATGTGCCAATGGCATGCATGGCCAATTTGGGTCGCGCCCTGGTAGGAAACGCTACCAGCGAGCGTGATGGCATGTTCCAATGGCATGCGTGGCCAATTTGGGTCGCACCCTGGTAGGAAAAGCTACCAACGAGCGTGTTGGCATGTGCCAATGGCATGCGTGGCCAATTTGGGTCGCGCCCCTGGTAGGAAAAGCTACCAAATGAGCGTGTTGGCATGTGCCAATGGCATGCGTGGCCAATTTGGCCTAGGTTGCATGATTTGCAAGCCTAGGCGTGGGCGCCATTTTGGCATGGCATGGTTAGGGCCAAGGTAAGGGTGCTTGGCTTGGCGTGACGTGACTAGCGTAGCTAGGGCCAAGGCAGAGTGCGTTTGGCATGGCGCGGCTAGCTCGGGCTAAATGTGGCTGGCATGATTTGCCATTGGTACGGAGGTGCGGCTAGCATGGTTGGCATGCTTTGGCGCATTTAGTGTGGCTGGCATGATTTGCCATTGGCACAGAGGTGCGGCTAGCTTGGGCTAGGTGTGGCTGGCATGATTTGCCATTGGCACGGAGGTGCGGCTAACATGGTTGGCATGCTTTGGCGCGTTTTGGTGTGGCTGGCATGATTTGTCATTGGAACAGAGGTGTGGATAGGGCCAGGGTAAGTGTGTTTGGCTTGGCGTGGTGTGATTAGCGTAGCTAGGGCCAAGGCAGAGTGCATTTGGCATGGCGCGACTAGCTTTGGCTAGGTGTGGCTGGCATGATTTGCCATTGGCACAGAGGTGCGGCCAGCATGGTTGGCATGCTTTGGCGCGTTTGGGTGTGGCTGGCATGATTTGCCATTGGCACGGAGGGGAATTAGGGTTTTGTTCGTCGTAACCCTAATTTGAAAAAATACCCCCTATTAATTACTGATTACATGCATTAAATGTCCTAATAAATGTGTCACTGGTGACATTAGGTTATTTGGGGTTTTACGATTTTACCCTTTGTTTAAAAACCACCATCAACAGCTGGCTTTAGACTTTACACTAGTATAGTCGTGTGTGTTAAGCAATCTTTTTATCTCCTAAAGTTCAAGACTTATGTTCACTTTACGGTCAGATTTTAAGAGAGCATATTAACACTACGTAGAGGTTCAGGTCGCGAGACACCTTTGCTTATGCACAACTCTATACATTCTTGCTCAATGTTTTAAAAATATAAGTGGGGGATTGTTGGGATTATATATTTAAAACATAAATTTATTTCCCAATAAAATATTTTTGGTAACAATAAAGTTTTTCTTAAATGAAAACTAATTTTTGTGATAATTGATTTTGACCATTCCATACTTTGTTGTGTTAATGGTGTTAATTGCCCTTTAATAATTTCTATTAAAACCTTGACTAGAAAAATCAGTTTTTTATGAAAGTCTTTTAAGAGTTATGAAAATAAATTTTTCTCGTGTGTGAGAGTTTTTCATTTTATGTCTTTTGAGTTTTCAAGAAAAAATGAATTATTTGTGAGAAAGAAAAATCAATTGTGTGATCATCCTTGGCTTTTCTAAGAGAGTTTCTGAGCAATAATGAAGTGTAGAAGTTTCACATCCTCTCACCGTGCAAGAGCGATTGTGTAAGAGATTGATCTCGGCTATTTTATCTTGGGGACGACGCGCCATTGAAGAACTGCTTGCATAATCTTGGGCAGAGCCGCGAAACGTCTTAAAGAAAGCGACCTAGTACGCGACTCATCCATAACAATTTGTTTCGTGTTTGATTTTATTTGTTGTGCAGGCATAATTCGGCAATTGTTCCAACAGGATAACTTGCAATGGCTAAAAATTTCGACAAAGTAACAATGTCTTACAACTAATTCAAAGTAACAGGAGCAGTAACAGGGTCTTACGGAACATGAGCAATAGCTGAGTCTTTGGTAACATGAGCAGTAACTGAGGTTTCTTGAATCGGTTTTTTTGAAGTTTGTATCGGGATAAATCGGCCCGACTCGGCGTTGGAGTCTTCGTAACAGTTGATATAAATGACGAACTTGAAGATAATATTCCTGTTTTTGCCTTTGTATCGGGATATTCCTGTTTTTGCCTTTGTTTTCTTAGTTGTTGATGTTCTTGCTGCTTGCTCAATATCTTCAGTATCCAATAAAGTTGATAATCGTAGAAGATCATACTCCTGCCGGAAAGTTGCTGCATCAAAGATGGGGTGACAATCTACTTGAAATATATCATCATTAAACTTGCAGTGAAAATCAAAGGAAGAGACCCCAAGATTCGCTACATGAATCACATCTTTATGAATTGATAAAAAGAGAGATCACCGGAGGACATAACTGAACTTTTTTACCCACCGGAGAGGACGAATATCAACATCAGAAATAATGCAGAAGAACAACATAAAACATACAACCAACCAGAAAATTGAAACTAAAGAAAGGATTAAAAGATCCATGGTCACAGGAACAAAGTAAGGTAACATAAAATCTAGCAAAATACCCATAACTTTGGTTGTACCGAAAACATAATTGACTGAGATTAAAGCTAAAACATGTAAATCCAAATCTGAATAAAATCCAACGTCAAAGTAAACAACATATCTACCCATAGAATAAGGAGAAAAATCCAGAGCTAAAGATAAAAAAAGCCTTGACTTGGTCGGAAATCAAAGGTGAAGACGTTGCTATCCCTTGATTTTTCATCATCAGATCACAACACCAAAAAATCTTCACGCACAGGGGTCCAAAGAACCAAATCTAGATGATTCTAGCCGAAAACAAAGACCAAAAAAATTCTAAAAACTGCAGGGAGTAGAGAACACAGAGGAGAAGATTTGATGACTTGATTTGTCTGCTTAGATCAGCTCCAAAGGAGCCGATCTCAGCAGGGAAGATTTCAGGCGGCTAGGGTTTGTGTTGCTCTGGTTTTTAAAAATCCTTTTATTAAAAACTCATTTTCTCCTACAATTATATATTTCCAACAAAGGTTAATTACGCACCTTAGAGAAAACTAAATCTGGACAGGATGATGGCACCGGTTTTTGGTTTTGAACAAAAATATAGTTAACCACCATCACATGGCTTTGCAGGCTTGTTTGTGTACGTGTAAGATGGTACCACTGAAAAGGAGAGGGTATCCAATCACCACCAACTTTTCCAATTTGAAACTGTAAGACGATTCCTCGTATGATTATTATTTAAGCTACAAATCAACAAGAAAAATCCTTGGACAATCTTTATTCAAGATTCTTACAAATAAACATTTTTAACATACAACTAGCTTGCTTGTACTTCAATTATATGAAATGTACAATCATATAATGTGGAAAACAAATAAAACAAGACAATAGAAAGTTTTGTTAAAGAGGAAATTAAACTATAACGTGCAGTAAACTCCTGAGACACCATTTAGTTTTGAATACACAAAATTAAGCAGCTACGATACTAGCCCGGACTACACGAGGTTGATACAGGATATGCCCTAAAAGTTACCTTGCTTCAGTTGTAAAGGCTTAGGAGAAAAAGATAATACGGAGAACTATGATTTTGTTTTGTCATATGTGAATAAAATCGTACAGTTGGTGGTTATGGCATTGGAAGTCTAACAAGATTTCATTTGTATTTTTTCTTTAGATATTTTAAAGAGAAAATCAAATACTACAAATTAACTACTTTGTTTATCTAAGAAAAAAAGTATCGCACTATCTAAAAGGAGTAATATGGCCATTTCATTAGCAATTCAAAATACAGTTACAATAAACTCAAATTTCTCGCGCCAAACAACCCTATATATTTTGTAAAAATGACCTTAAACTCAACCGTTGTGTCTGAAACAAATATTAAATTCACATCTCTTCGTAAGAGACAGGTTTCAACACCAAGAGACACTTACGAACAGTCACCATTTTGCATATAAATATCCCAGAATCCCACTTTTCACAAGTACCCGTCGATCCGATCAGTTTCATCAATTCATATTTCTGTCTATCTCTATTCATCTCTCAATTATGGCATCTCATCATGATGACAAAATGACGGTGCAGGAACTGAGGTCCTTCCACAGGATCGATCGAGATCTTTACAGATATTTAACGATTACCTTACGGAAAGATCCCTTGGTTTCGATGGCTGTTATTGCTTTATGGATGTTCATGGAAGAGTTGGCCTACCCCATTATCATACTCGAATTACTTAAACATCAAAGCGATATCTTAACGAATTCCGCATACGATGAAGCGGTATGGGCAATTCATTATATCATTACTAGTACTCCTCCTCCACCTTTTTACCGCACTGCGGTAACCGATATGCCAACAACGTTATCACTGATACGAGATTATGGGTCTGCAATGTACGTTTCCATGACATCTCTGTTCGAAGAAAGTGGGTATGCTTCTCTCAAACGAATAATCGGAAATGTTTGCTACAGAATGTTTGCAGATATCTTCAGAGAGGCTTTGTTGAAGAATGGTCACGGTGACGATCTTAACGATGTGGTTAATGATTTTGCTAATGAGATTTTAGAAGACACTAATATTCCTGAGGTGGAACTCGAAAATTCGGCTCCCATTACTGGTAATGTTGTTGAACCTGAATCAGTTAAGTGCGAGGTTGGTTCGTCATCTGGTACTGCACAGGGTGATCATCAGCGAACTTTGTTCGTTACATTCTCTAGAGGATTTCTCATTTCAGAAGATCAAATTCGTGAATTCTTTGTCAGGTAATATTTGTTTTTCCAACAATGTTATTTGTTTTTGGAATTTGTGTGAGTCAGAATTAATTAACATTATTAGTTGCAGGACGTATGGCGAAAATTGTGTTGAAAGCATCAACATGCAAGATGTTAGCCCCCCTGAACTACGTCAACCAATGTATGCTATGATTGTGTTCCATGCAACCGAAACAATTGATAAGATCCTCGCAGGAGAAGATAAAGTTCGTTTTCTCATTAATGGACGTCATATCCAGGCCAGAAGACTTGAAGTAAGGGATAGCTAGCTGTCGTTGAATGATCGCATGCTCGCTAATAAGCGTGCAATTTATAATAAAATTACATTACATACTGTTTGCCATCTTATAGAAGATGTAATCCTTGGGATTTTCTGTTTTTGTTTCTGTAAAACTGCTCCTCCATGAGCTTTGGCTAAACGCACGAATACTTATTAAGGGTTTGTGTTCTATAATTATCATAATTTAGTGTTCTGATGCTTCTTGCATGCACTCGTATTTTTTTCATGTTATTTCACCTAAAATAATAGTGTTAGAATCTTTTTTATTTATCAGACAAAAATATTTATTTCTTGTTTATTATTTGTATCCCATCCTTGTAAAATTAGAAGTGGAGATGTTCTTGATATATATTGCAATTAGCAACCAACCGCAGGGTATCACAAAAGATCATTCCGGCGTTATTAGGATCCAGCAGGGTTTAGGTTTTTTCTTTTCCTTTTCCAATATAACATCTCATTCTGTCTCTCTGGCTATATAAATATATATATACTAGCCTTCCCCTTGCCATCCAACTAATCCACAGTAAATAATATGATTCCATCTATAGTCTGTTTCAGCGTCTCTTTGGGGTGTTGTTGCAGCATAGGTATCATATGGATCCGGAAATGTATACAACTAAGAGAAGCACACTGGAACCACCTTCCCAAACATATTCTAATGCACGACCCATGCATACAAACAACTCGACCAGTACAAAAACTGATACCTCCTCGTCAACCAAGTGAGGTACATAGAAACAATGAACCATGTTGTGATTTTCAAAACGAAATCATTAACATAACTGTAAACGATTTAGTCGAATATGCTCTCGAGCAATCAGATAATGATCGTGCATCTGCAGTAATTCATGGTTCATCTGATGAATTTACTTCTTTGAGCAATACTCAACAACGAGCTCCACCTTCGGATTATAAACATCCACCCATAGCCGTGTCATCTGAATGTGCTATTTGTTTTGAGATTTTATATATATGATGTACGCCAAAAGGATGATGCTGATAATGAAGGTAATAAGATGTGTATGATTAGGAGGTGCAAACACAAATTTCATCGCAATTGCATCGATGAATGGTTGAAGCCGGCAAACTCAAGACAAAAAACTCGTCCTATTTGTAGAGGCAGCATCCTTCAATCATAAATACTTCAAGGTGACCGAGTCCATTAGTCTACAGACCGGAGCTCCTATTTTTTTTCATGCGGTGTTGTAAAGATTGATCCATAACAATATACTTTTGTGATTTTTTTTGTTTTAATTTCATGCTAAGCGATTATAATAAATTACTCAAGTTATTTTACACCGCGGTGCACAGGTCAGGTGCACAGGTCAATTGATCTGTGTCACATTAGTAGTAGGTTTCTGAGTTGTTTGAACTTCATATTTTGATGGTTGGTCCTCAAAAAAGTAAGATTGCTAAATAATTCAAGTTGCCATAGTTCGTAAACTCGAATTACATATCTACTAAATTGGTTCATGGAGCTATTTTACACATTCCTGGAGACGTGGGTAAGATTTGGGATTTTAAACTACCGACTATCATTCACTTATTGCGAATACAGTAAATCCAGACTCACCGCTTGCTTCTTTGTAGAGAATTTCCGTCAGTTGCCTGTGCTTGCACAACTCCCATGGATTCATCTCCCATGACTTCCCACATGTTGCAAGACAATCGACAGGGTAATTCCAAGACCTTTTACTACCCATGATATTGAGATGCTTCTTCTCAAGCTGGAGGACTTTATCCATAATTTCCCAAACAAGATTGGAGATTTTTTCTTTTTCATCAGGTCGACAAAATTTTAATACACATTTTTCACACCACTTCTCTACTTCTGTTATAATAGGCCCTGTAGAATAACCTTGTTTTCTTTCTATAGAAGGCTTACCATCATTGCAGAAGCATCGATGAAGGAGGCGTTGGCAGGACACCAGAAAGGAGGCTACACCTGACAATCTGCAGTACACATGAATATATGTAAGCTTAAAGTTAATAGCAAGCTCCATGGCTTTGTTTACTCCCTGCATCTCATGGTAAATATCTGAAAGAGAGCTTGCATCATATCCAGAATATGCGACAATGGGTTTTCCACGATAGTCACGAATAATAACTCCGAAGCATCCCTGCTTTCCATCTATACTACCGACGTTTATAATAAAACAATGGCGACGTGCAATAGCATGATCTATCAGGGTTTGAACATGAGTAGCACTCTCAGGCCATGAGGCTATCCAATTCCGCTTCTTACACTCAGTATAAACAAATTCCAGTGCCGCGCACATTTCAGCTTCTTCAATCTCTGTCAGACCTAGTATATTCTGCAAACCTTGAGACATAATGTACTCTTCTTTCCTTTTATTCATCTCAACATTCAGGAACTCCTTGGGTGTTATATTATGTTGAAGGATATGAAAAACCGATTTGATTTTCACTCGGCGTTGTTCTAGAAAATAAGCTTCTTCTTCTTCCTCGGCATTGTAGCCAATGTCGCTGTGTTCACTCGACATCTCATACTCGAGATTAGACTCATCAGAGAAAGATTCATCACCTTGATTTATCTCCATGAGCTGTGGAATCCCGGTACCGGCCGTCAGGTTGTGGATAGGTGTATATTTATTGGCGCGACGAATTAGTGTTGCAAGATATGAAGCACCTCATCTCCTAATCCACTGATAAGAATGAAGAAGAAAGGGATCGATATAATATAGTTGGAAACCCTAATTATAAACCTCTAGATATTTTTAAAGAGAGAGAAAAAATTATACTCGTATCCAGTGTTTAGTGTTTGGATATTACGTAAGAAGTTGTTTTTCGACTTAAATTAAGTCGAAAAGTGAGAAAAGTTAGTTTGAGAATCGAATATATCAAGATAACGAAACTTTATTTTTTGTTCAGTTTTCCAACTTCTGAAAACTATTTCTGCTTGGTGAATGAGTTTGCAGCCTTGCAGTGTGGGAAGAAAAAACAAGATGCGAAAAGAAGAATTTCTCAAACCTTAACAACCTACGTATATATAGCATAAAATAAGATCCCCTCTCTCCAGAACTTAACAACCTACGTATATATAGCTAGGCCTGTACCTACGAACCAGAGTCTAGAATTCCTAAAATAACTAGAATGCTAAATAAGAATCATACTGGAATAAGAGCATCTCCAACAGAGGGTGGAGGTTTTATTTTTTTCATGACACATAGGATTTTAGACCCTCATTTACATTAAAATCATCTCCAACAGTGGGTCATAGAAAATAGGAAGGGTGTTAAAATAAATATGAAGGTCTTGGAGAAGGTCTTGTTTAGACCTTGGGAATGACCTCCACATCATCATTTTAACTATATTTTATTTTTTTAATTTTTAAATAAATTGTTATGAACCAATAGGAAAGAGGGAATCAATTTTATTATTATCCAAAACAACAAATTTTAAAAATAAGACCCATACTATTGGAGATGGTTCATGAACAAAACATTATTATTTTTGTCACATACATATGACCCCATAAATAAGGATCTAAATAAAAATTCCACATAGGATTTTTAGCACCCATTGTTGGAGATGCTCTAAGGAAATAACTAAGACTTCTAAATATTGGCTAACATCCAAGTCCTTTCAAACAGAACTAGATATTCTGGTGAATATTTTCCACACTGAATACGGTGGATATACATTGCATTATATAAGAGATTTACATACCCAAGATAGGGTCAATTTACAATCAATGAGAATATTACATTTATAACAGAATACACAATTAGTTGCACTAATTTAGGCATGGGAAGATAAAATCTTGCAGCTGTAATAAGAGAGGATCAGCTACAATTACATTGTTAGCTGTATCCTTAACATCCCCTCTCAAGTTGAGCATGAGTTTTCCGAATGTTCAACTTGTTGCGTAAGTGATCAAACCGGGTGTTAGCTAAGCCTTTCGTAAAGATGTCAGCTAACTAGTCTTTGGTAGAAATGAACTTGACTTCTAGCTGTTTCTGCGCCACTCGTTCTCTGACAAAGTGGTATTCAATCTCAATATGTTTCATGCGAGCATGAAACACTGGATTGGCCGTTAGATATGTGGCTCCAAGATTATCACACCACAACGAAGGTGAGTGAACTGTAATGCCTAGTTCTTTTAGAAGAGATTCAAGCCACATTAACTCAGAAGTCGCAATAGCAATACCTCTGTATTCAGCCTCCGTGCTTGATTTTGAAACAGTCTTCTGTTTTCTGGCACTCCAGGATACCAGATTTCCTCCAAAATAGATAGCATACCCACTAGTTGATCTTCTATCATCTAAACTACCAGCCCAGTCCGAGTCGGAGTAAGCATGTAACTGAGTGTCCGATGATGGTCGTAACAATAAGCCATAATTTACAGTATGCTTTAGGTACCGTAAAATTCTCTTCACAAGCTCCCAATGTTCTTCAAAAGGATCAGTCATGTATTGACACACTTTGTTGACAGCCACCGCAACATCCGGACGGGTAAGATGGAGATATTGTAATCCTCCACACACACTTCGATATAAAGTTGGATCCGCAAAGCGTGTGGTGCCTTGTCTGCTGATTTTTGCATTGACTGCAAGAGGCATAGTTACTGGTTTTGCTCCTTCCATTTTCGTACGCTTAAGAAGATCAGAGATGTACTTCTGCTGACTTAGTAGCACACAGTTGGCTTGTTTGATCACTTCAACTCCTAAGAAATAACTTAGCTCACCTAAGTCTTTGACTGCAAAAACAGAATTCAAGTCAGTAATAAGTTGGTTGATAAGTGACTGATTTGATCCCGTGATAATTATATCATCAACGTAAATAAGCACATAGGTGATCTCATTGTGTGACTGCCGCACGAATAAGGAGGTGTCTGCAATAGAGCCTTTGAAACCAAGACATGTCAAGTGTGTGCTGAGCTTGGAGTACCACGTACGGGGTGCCTGCTTGAGCCCATAGATAGCTTTGTTCAACTTACATACATGATTTGGGTAATCTGGATCAACATATCCAGACGGTTGCTTCATAAACACTTCTTCTGTTAGAACCCCATGAAGAAAAGCATTTTGAACATCTAACTGACGCATAGTCCAACCATGTGTGACTGCAATGGACAAAACAAGGTGAATAGTGCTAGGCTTTATGACGGGACTGAAGGTTTCTTCATAATCAAATCCCTCCCTTTGATTGTATCCCTTAGCCACGAGCCGAGCTTTTCGTACATCAATGGTGCCATCTGGTTTTTGTTTTACTCGAAAAACCCATTTAGAACCTATGATGTTCGTCCATTTCTGATAAGGAACCAAACTCCACGTACCATTACGTATGTGAGCATTGATTTCGTTATCCATTGGAGGCCGCCAGTTAGGATCTTTGGAGGCTTCAGTGTAGCTAGATGGAGCCATTAACTCAGGTTGATCCAAAGGATGCTTTGTTGCAGCTAGACACAGTTTGTTGATCGGTTTTGTGATGCCACGTTTTGCTCTTGTGACCATTGAGTGTTGCTGTGGTAATGGTTGCGATTGAACAGCTGTATTCTCAGTAGTGACTGATCTATTATCTGAATTTCCGGCTCCCTGACGAACTGATGTAGACGGTAGCGGTACTGCTGAAAACTGTACATTTTGCTCAAACACTTGCGGTTGTTGAGTAACAGCATCTTGCTGGGCTGTATTCGGTTGAGTTGATAAAGTAGTATTTGTAAAAGTAGGTGATATAAGCAGTTTAGTAGATTGTACAGAATGTTGGGGTTCAATGGAGCTTACCTGTTGCTTGGCAGCAAATGGGAATTTTGTTTCTACAAACTTGACGTGACGAGAGATGTAGATCCTGTTTGTTGGCACATGAAGACATAGATATCCTTTGTGTGCACCACTATATCCAATAAACACACAAGGAAGAGATCTTGGTTCTAGTTTTTTTGACACATAAGGTCTTAGACAAGGGTAGCAAAGACAACCATAAACTTTAAGAAGCGAAAAATCTGGTTTCTTGTTGTGTAAAAGCTCTAAAGGTGATTTAGACTCATGTTGAGAAGCTGGAATACGATTAATGAGATAACAAGCAGTGGTAAAAGCATCTGACCAGTACGACTTAGGCATTGAAGCGTGAAATAGTAAAGCAAGACCTGATTCAGTGATATGTCTAATGCGACGTTCGGCAAGACCATTTTGAGCGGAAGTATGAGGACATGAAAATCTGTGAATAACACCTGAGCTGTTTAGAAAACTTGTAAACTTCCTATACTCTCCTCCATTATCAGATTGAAACACTTTTATTTTGTGTTCAGTTTGATGTTCTATTAGCTTTTTAAACTGTATAAAAACTGGCAGCGCATCTGACTTTCGAGCTAGAGGGTATATCCAGGTATAGTGAGAAAAAACATCAAGTAAAAGCAAGTAATAACGATAGCCATTTCTTGAAACAGTTGGGGAAACCCATAAATCAGACACAACTAAGCTCAGAGGCTTATCAAAGGTAGAAGAGCTAATAGGGAAAG
Source organism: Papaver armeniacum (assembly GCA_023531295.1). Taxonomy (NCBI): domain Eukaryota; kingdom Viridiplantae; phylum Streptophyta; class Magnoliopsida; order Ranunculales; family Papaveraceae; genus Papaver; species Papaver armeniacum. The sequence goes on along the minus strand of JAJJWW010000270.1, from coordinate 853,376 downwards.
GAAGTTTATGACTTTTGCTAACATGACATGAATGGCAAAACTCAAACTTTTTATTTGAAACAGGAAGGGAAAAATTCTTGATCACTTTCATAACCGTACGCAGAGATCGGATGACCAAGACGTTGATGCCAAATTGGAATTGTTGGTGCGACAAGAGCAGTTGGTGAAGTTTTAGCAATCTCTCGTACACCATCAAGTACGTAAAGCCCATTTTTACTGTCGCCTCATAATGAGATTGTCTTGGTGAGTAGATCCTTCACAAGAAAGAAAGTAGAGTGAAACTCAAAATAGACATGATTATCTCGACAAAATTTTGAAACCGAAAGCAAGTTTGTTTTGATTTCAGGGACATGGAGTATATTATTGAGTGTAAAGGTTTTATTGTTATGTGAAAAAGACGCATTACCAATATTTTCAATATGTAATGCATTACCATTACCCACATGAACTTGCTCAGTTCCATCATATTCATGACGAATAGCAAGGTTGTTGAGATCTGCAGTGAGATGGTGTGTTGCTCCAGTGTCTGTCACCCAATTGTTGTCAGTAGCTCCACCCGGTAGAGCAAGGTAGGCTGCTGGACGACCATGTTGTGCCGGTCCATTATTTTTCTTGTTAAACCAACAGTTTCGGGTAGTATGATTTCTCTTTTTGCAGATCTGACATGGTCTGTCATCATCTCTTGGTTGATTGTTGTTGTTGCTTCCTTTGTAGTAGTTTTGTCGATTGTTTTGAGGCTGATTCCTTCTCTGATCAGGACGTGAAAAGGATCTTGTGTAGCTGGACGACGCCACATGAGCCATTGGTTGCTGGAGAAGTGCAAGTTGCTGTTCTAGACGCATATCAAAAGATAGCAGATGCGCATGGAAGGTGTCCATATCAGCAACTTCAATAGCGCCGAGTGTAGTAACAATAGGGTCATAGGCCTGATCTAGACCACTTAGAACAGATTGCTGCATTTCTTCCTCACTTAAGGGATTACCAGATGCTGTAAAAGCATCAAACAGCTGCTTACACTTAGAAAAATAGTCTTGCATTTTGAGGTTACCTTTTTGAAGACTGTGAAGTTGTCTCTTGAGATGCAGAAGATGAGCTTTGTTTTTTGGAGCATATCTTTTCTCCAGAGCATCCCATACTGCCTTGGAAGTTTTGAGTCCAGTGACCCTTCCTAGCACACTCTCTGTAAGAGATGAAAGAAGCCACCCAAGCAGGATTTGGTCCTGTTCTTCAAACTTGGTATAGGCTGGATTGACTGTTTGGGTATTGGGTAGGTGTTGTGACGGTTGTGGGTAAGTACCATCAACATATCCTTCTAGTCTGTAACCTTTCAATAAAGGCTGGAACTGAGCTTTCCATAGAATGAAGTTTGAATCATTAAGTTTGATGTTGATCAAATGGTTAACATGAATCTGATGCAGGGTTGAAGTTTCTGGAGCTGCCATTGAAACCGAAAAATGAAGATGAAGGTGAGGCGTGGTTTTTAGGATCGATTTGGCTGATACCAAAACAGAACTAGATATTCTGGTGAATATTTTCCACACTGAATACGGTGGATATACATTGCATTATATAAGAGATTTACATACCCAAGATAGGGTCAATTTACAATCAATGAGAATATTACATTTATAACAGAATACACAATTAGTTGCACTAATTTAGGCATGGAAAGATAAAATCTTGCAGCTGTAATAAGAGAGGATCAGCTACAATTACATTGTTAGCTGTATCCTTAACACTTTCGAAAATAACAGATACAGCGGCAAATGCAAAGTCTTGCGACTGCACCTACCCCTGATGATCTGGTTGCCAAATAAGCTATAAAGCTCCGACTCGATGTTACTACTTATATTCAGCCCATTCAGATCAGAATAATATATTTCAGTGTCTCAAAATACAAATCATTTTTATAAGATTAGAACACTAATTAAGTCACAAAAACGGAATTTCAACACACCCTTGATTTGCAAATATAAAGTTTGGGTTGACAGTATGGGAATTCTCAGTTCAATCTTGGCAACTCGAGCCGGTTTTCATTTATGCATTTTGAATCTGTTGCTGCTTCCATTCTTGTATCGCAGACTTTAAAGTAAGATTTGGGGTTAATCTGATATGTGGGAGTATAACTCTCGTTACAGGGGATACTTTTTGCTTCTCAACCCATTTCTGGATTGCCGAGTACTCGTACGTAAATCCATCGGCTGCAATGTGTGGATCCTCCATTACTTCCTGCAATACCCAAATAGAGTTAACAAATCAATAACACATTTAGATAGGAAAGTTAGTGAAGGATTTTGGCATCTTTAGTGGTGTACATAATTCATACCTGAAGTATGGGACAGAAATAGTAGCTTGGCATAAAATTATCAGCCTTCTGTAACTGAACATTTGCTAGATTTGAGAACCTTTCGAGCACAGGAAGGATCTCAGATCTAAGATCAGGCCTATCTCTGCATCTTAATCTTGCGCATCGCAATGCAAGCCATGCTAGTTCTTGTGCTTCAGGAAGTGGCCAATCTGTTATTGACTTGTCTAAAATATCAACAAAAAGACCACAGTTAATCGCGTTCTCAACACTCATTACTAACCCATTTGCCGGACGAGCGGTTAGCATTTGGAGAACGATTATCCCAAAAGAATATACATCTGATTTTGGTCTAATAACACCGGTTCTGTAATACTCAGGGTCCATATAGTTGAGTGTGCCTGCAAGTGTAGAATTTCTACACATGGAAACATTGTCAGGAACAATAGATGTCATAAACTTTGCAAACCCAACGTCTCCAATTTTGCTCACGTAGTTTCGCCCCAACAAAATATTCCCTGGTTTCAAATCGCGATGAATAATTGGCTCCGGTTTGGTACCATGCAGGAATGCTAGACCACAAGCTACTTCATAAGCTATTTGGAACCGAATGAACCATGGAAGAGGTTCTGTGCCACCCTCGCAGAAGAGACGTTCTTCAAGGTTCCCATTTTCCATGTACTCATAAACTAGACAACCGATTTCGGGACAACCCCCTAGTAGTAAAACCAAGTGTGGGTGACATAGTTGGCTAAGAACCTCAACCTGCAAAGATCGCAGAATTTGTTAATCTAGCTTAGTTTAATAAATTTATATAGAGATTGAGATCAAATAAGCGGATAACTACGTACCTCCGTTAAGAACTCTTCTTTTTTAGAATGAAACTCCTGCGGATGAAGAACTTTAACAGCCATTGGTGTGTGATCAAGTGTGCATTTATAAACTTTCCCGTATCCTCCTTCGCCGATAACTTTAGCGTCCGAGAACGAATCAGTAGCAGCAACAATTTCATCTTTAGTAAACCGCTTATACCTTCTATCACCAGAAAAAAGAGCATCAATCAAAACCTGTCTCTCCGTAAACGTTGTTATGACATTCAGTTCTGCCTTTTGTCTTTCGTGGACTTCTTGCGACAGCAATTGTTTTGCCACTTCAAGTTCATTTGTGGTTTCTAAGTAGTTGGATTTTTCCTCTTGAGCAATTTTATTCCACATTTCTACTCTTTCAATTGCAGCTCGTGTTTTTGACGCCTCTTCAACACATTCAGAAGAAACCGACTGAATCTGTAATATTAATGCCCGAATCAAAACCAAGTATTTATATATATATATATATATAGACTCAGTTAATTGCAGTTGTGAACTAAAACATTGGAACTTATTAGAAATGTATCACCTTCTTTTGAACATGTACAAGATCTTCACAAGCTCTATCATACATTTCGAGCGTATGACGTAGTTCAGATTGCAATCCGGATAACTCGGCTTGAAGCTCAAACTGCACGGAAATGATGATTAATCGCAATGCGTCAAAAACCATGAACAAAAGCAGAGTCTGCAAAATTTACTACCTTCTTGGACTCCTTAAAGGCTGAAGCCATGAAATCGTGTTCTTTACCCAATGGTAATTCTAACAAGTTCTTCTTTCCATTGGTGCGGCTCATCTGGCGCTTCATTGCGGGATTATAATTTACTGTTGCACCAGCGAATGAATCCCCATTTGTGAATTTTCGAGACGGTATGTCAGTAAAGACTTCTGATACTGGTGCAGAATAGTCATCATCGCCACCATACTCTGATGCTTCAGAAGGAGGATGGATACTGGATACTTCTCTATTAATAGTAACCGAAAACTCGTGGTTTCTATTTTCTTCCGCGTCTTCTACAAGGATCACGCCGGAAAATAAATAAAAAAAGAGAAGAAGCATAAGAAAATGAAATCAACTATTTGTTTTGTGAATACCGGGATTAGAGTAGGAGTCGATCAACTTTGAGATGACTTTGGTTCTTGATACGACAAATATATTGCATGTGGTAGTGACGAAGTTCAGAAGTGTTGTCGGTACATCTTGACCCTGTAATTTCCTATGTAGTTGCAAACAGAAATATTTAACGTTATTCTTAAAATGTCATTGTTTTTCTGCAAAAGACTATGAACGGATGATTTCAGGATTAGTACTACCTTCCGACGAAGTTTGAAGAACTAGAAGAACCCAATACCAAATTGTTACACCCGGCTCTTGTAATGTACTTCAAGAGTGCATAAGCTGGATTTTCATCCTCCAAAATCAAAGTCTCCATCTACACAGAATATAAAACCGAGATTTTGACTACGTCAAGCAAATCAAGAAAAAGGATCTATTGCGAAATGGCATGACACAAACTAATTAGTACCTCTTTCGATCTGCACAGTGTCTGGAATGGTAGAAAGACTTCTTGACATTTTGCTTTCACTTCTTGCCTATACTTAGCTACAATGGTCGGATCCATTTCGCTGATGTGGATACGATTTCCCGCTGCAAGGAACAAAAAAACGAATGCAAAAGAGTAAACATTGTTGTTATCATTAATAACATAAGGGAGCACTTTCAACACATAAATTATAGAGATGGAGAGAGGGATATATACATGGAGTTGGAATGGAATTAAGTGGAGGCATGACATGAACAAGAACGAATCGATCTGCAATGGAAATAAGATTATCAACCGCCCAACGAACAGCTTGTCGACTACCCATACTACTTCCCCTTACTGCCACTGCCACCAATGTTGTGCTTGCCATTGATGTTGGTGATAATGAATGACTACCATCGCTACTGGTAGTTTTAGTACTGGTTGTTTTAGTACTAGACATTTAATTAGCTCAGTTTGAACAGATTGTTTTTGTCCTCGAAAACTCTTTCTAACATGAACCCTAGCTACTTCTGGATTGGAATTGAGTTTAATTACAAAGGATTGAAGAAATGAAATTGAACTCTTTGTTCTTTTTCCGTAATCGAGAGGTTATTGTTAGAAACTGAACCGGCAGCTGAAAAGTCTTCGAGTTGACAATTTAACCGTTAAAAGTGGTGGGGTGCAACTAAGTATATATATATATATATATATATATTTGGGGTAGGATCCGTTGACATGGTTATAATGACATAATCTTGACATTTCAGCGTCATTTTCTCTACCAAATCCAACGGGCAATGAATTAGAGGCTAATTTTTTGATGACCTATTCTTCTTATTAGTCTCTACACTCCCACCAAAACTGAGATTACTCCGAGATATATAAGACCACCATCTACCATTTTGAATATCAACCGTTGAAATTAACGGTTGAAATTAAAATATGTGGATGGTGAAGTTTCGTATTTCGGAATTCTCTCATTTTTTAGTAGGAATGTAGAGTTTTGTACGAGGAACATGTCGCCAGAATATTAGCTTTAAATTCATTGCCGGTTGGGTTTGGTAGAAAAAATGATAACCATGTCAACGGATTATGTCATTATAACCATGTCAACGGATATTCCTTCCACTATATATTTTGAAACAAACTAATTAAGTAGTGTATTCTTTTTTCTTCCTTGTCTAGCTCGACTTTTTTTTTTTTTTTTTTTTTTGGTGCTGATAGTTTCGAATTTCGATCATTAGTGTCAGTCTAGCAGAGTACCAGTACTGCACCACAGAGACATCTGCTCCGGGGGTCTAACAGATTATTGTCCTATGGAGATCAAAGTCGTGAACTATGGAGAGCGCCAGAATATGGAATAAACAAGAAACTGAAGTCATGAAAACTATGGACTATGGCGATCGCTAGAATTTCAACATAAATCGCGAGATAATGCAATTTACCGGTGTGAAATTTTAGCTTTAGTTAGTAATTAGCTGAGTCCACTATGTAGTTTGTCACGAGTCCCAGGACAGAAGTAGCGAAGGGAATATACCCAAATTAATGATTAACGTGCAAACCACTAGGAGTCAAAGTCCCCAAAAAAAATGTTGAAATGTGTCTACAATATGTGTATCAAAAGACATCTCCTCAAAACATGCATGCACTAGCTAGAAGTAGGGTTGCACATAAACCGTTTCAAACTGTTAAAACGAACCAAACCGCTATATGAGGTGAGTCAGACGAATCAAGAACAAAACTAGAAAACTTGGAAGAAGAGACTTCTGAAAAGAAAAGGTGGATTGTGTCTGGAGAAAGGTATGAAACAACTAGTACTACTAAATTGATTGAGAACAAAAGAAAGAATTTTATTGGGATTGCCAAACACGCTTTGAATGAAAGAGGCCGGCAATGGCATATATGCATTTCCTTCGTGTGTGAGGAAGGAACTACTTTTTGGGCTAATTTTTTGTTGTCTCTGGCTTTCCCAGTGTAATCTAAGCAAAAATTCCCCATAAGTAAAAGAAGGCTATGAATGTTTGGACAACTATAATTGTTGCCCGATGTTTGTACGTAGTGACACGGTGCTAACAGTTTAAATACATAATATGCACTTTACACTTTGGAATGAGTATTCCTTGAAGAAAGAATCAAATGTGAACTTTACACTTTTCCATGGATGTTACAAATCTTTGAAGTTTATAAATACAAACTTAGGAACTAAAACAAACTAGTTAGCTTATTCAAAGGGTTATGATCGTTGTATTGATATGGCAGCTTGTCATGGAACTTCTGGTTTAATATACTTGAGAGGATGCTTAATCAAATTTCTAATGGTGGGAACTTTAGCGACGGTTGTTTTTTCAAGATCTTCGTTATCGTCGGAAGAAGATCAGTTACTTTGTATTAGTGAATGTACTACATGTCCAGTTATATGTTCATCACCACCTCTATTGTTACCTTCTTCTCCTCCACCACCTAGATCATCGTCACCTCCACCATCAACCATTCACTTCCCAACTCCTAAGTCTCCTACCACTCACTCGCCACCGCCACCACCACCACCATCACCCAAAAAACCAACTCCAACGCCAACACAAACATCGCCAAAACCACCACCACCACCTTCTGAAATTTCATGGGAAAACATGCCACCACCAACCACTAATGGAAATATACCTTCATACCCATCACCAACGACCAACGGACCTCATAATTATCCAAATCCCTACTATTACTTTTATACATCCCAAGCAACTCAAATTTTGTATCCTTATTATTTTGCATCGTTCTTTCTTCTATTTCTGGCATGTTGTCATCAATGTCGCGGGATGAGCCTCTCTTGGGACTAACTCTTCAAATTCCAGAGGTTTTTTTGGAAGAAACTCCAACATGATTTAAGTGGTAGAAAGTTTCAAGCCGTAGTATATGCAATTTATAGTTTTGGGTACTTTTATTATGTATTTGTATGTATAAATTTGAAAGCTGCAGAAAATCATTTATCACGTCTTGTTACATTTCCTCTAGAATCGTTCTATATGGGTGGTTCCCCCTTAATGTGAAATTTGAGTTTGTTAATTATCTATTGTATAAATTTAAATTTGAAAAATATTTGGAAAAATGATTCCACATATTTCATTGATTTTAGGCTCCTCATTGATTTTTGCTTCCTCATATACTTTGTGCAATATAATTATCACGACGGTAGGTGAATGAAATAAGTGACTAATTACTCATGAATGTTACATTACTTGACTGATTTATTTATAAGGTTTTCATCTGGTCACGAGATGTGTTGTACTGCGTATTGTCTTCGAGTTAAGTATAGACTAAATAGTCCACTCTTGTTGAGTTATTTTGACGTTGTATTTCATTAAAAGAGGTAAGTTAGAAAAGAAAGTTGACATGTTGGAGTAAATTGATCTAGTGGTTACTTATTCAAAGATAAAACAGATGCATTTATCACCATTAGTAGAATGCCAGTATGCGGAGTTTTAAGTTTTAGGGATTTTTTATAAAGTGCCCATGTGTGTAAATGCATTTAAGAAAATGCCCATGTTTTTTTCATTATATATTAAATGCCCATCGATTGACCTTTTCCGTCCCGGATGTTACTGTGTACCTTTTCCGTCCCGGATGTTACTGTGTACGTGGCGATATTCCATGCTTGAGAAAAGACATCTAAGCCCCTAAATTGTGTGACTAGGGCCTGGTAAAACCGTGACACTACCTAGTTAAATCATACGGTTGTAAACCTGTTCACATGATGAATGGTTAAGATCGATCATTCTTTGGATGGTGTCCAAGATTGCACCATGTTCTTCTCCAGACCGGTGCCTTCTCCTAGGTCTAGAAATCACTTTGGTGGGAATACGATTAGGGTTTGCATTATTCACAATCGGAGATCACCAATCAATTTAAAATTACAACTTCCCAATCGATGAATTAGCAATAGAAATTAAATTGACATACAATATAATCACCAAATTTCTTTAAGAACCAAAACTAATTAGGTCTTCATATCTGCAAATTCGAGCTGCACTCTTTGCCATTCTAAGAACCCCCCAAAATCCATGTTTTGTTGCTGTAAATTCAAATTGAATATGAACCCAGCCAATGAAAGCAACAATAACTCTTGTTTCAATCGACCCCAGAACTAAATAGATTATTCTCAAGCAAATCCTGATCGAGAGACTTTGTTGCGGCATCTACAAAGATCGAAAAACTCCTACTTAAACCCAATTCGAATCCGTGTTTCAAAATCCTGCAATCTGTTGTTGTTGTTGTTAGAATCAGAAGAACAAATCTACAATTGTTTGAGAGATAAACAACAAAACAACCACGAATCTCATATCCGTTCCCTCGTTCCTTTATCGGCTTCACTTCTCTGTAGCATTTTGATATCAAACGACTAAGGAAATTAAGTTTGCAGTAAGATAAGGTAATGAACCCTAAGAAAATGTTAGTAGGACACGTGGTAATTAAGTGGAAGCTCTCATTACACGATGGAGAAAACTAATGTCTATACTCTTAGGCCTCTTCCTATGGGTATGGCAAAAAAATGTTGTTTGGCATGCCATGTGGCATGGCAAATGAGTTTCCCCACTATGGTAGATATGCCAAACTTGATTAAAAACATATATTTAATTGTGTTGGGTGGGACCCTAATGAATAAAAAATATATTTGTGTTTGTGTGGTGGGGTATTTATAAAAGTTTTAGTGTTATAATATATTTAGTGGGACCCTTTAAATATAAAAATCTTTCTTTATAATAAGAGACCCCCAAGTTGCCACATGTCGACGCCACAATCATTCTTGATTTTTATGAAGCCACATCATCACTACGTATCCCTGTCATCGCTATTTAATTGGCTAATCTATTAGACATAGTCCAGTAGGAAAGCCAACAGTCACTAGCTTATTAAAGAGACGCCTTTCACAAATAACACATCACATGGCTGTTTGTAGTTTTCCTTTTTCAAATTCAAAAGCTTCAGAAATTTGATGCCGGACTTTTAGGTACGACACACCTTTTGGCGCAGTCATTTTGCTACTGAAAGAAAAGCCACTTCACTTCCCAAGCGACACATCATTTCCCAAGCGACCTCCTGAGTCGAATGTATAAAACACGTTTAGATATAGCCGTCGTCCAATGAAAACTTGGAGGGATCATATGCACAGTAGAAACTTTAACTTTTAGTCTATTGATTCCCTAAAAGTCTCTGATAAGAACTGATCTGGTCCAATATAGTCTAATTTCAGTCATCTTTTCAGGTAATCTCAACGATATCTCTCTCGCTAAAGAATCTCCATTTAAATATTAGATTTGTTGCATCATTTCTTTTTACTTATGTAGAGATTTTATAGTGTTAGAAGATTGCAAAGATACATTGTCATCTTTCCAGGTAATCTCAACGTATCTCTCACTAAAGAATCTCCATCTAAAAATTGTATTTGTTGCATCATTTTTTTTGTCTTATGCAGAGATATTTATAATTGTTAAATTAACCTCTAAACTACGTACTAACAACTTAATAAACTAAGATCAGGTGATTGTCATGATCAACGGAATGTGTAATAAGTAATGACGGTATGAAATAAGTAATAATTTAGTGGTGAACTTCCTTGGTCGAATAAATCAAAAAATTAGGTCAAGTTTTGTTCATTTGTCAAATTTAACAATATACTAACAACAGGTTTTGGTTTATTTTTTTAAATTATGATGAGTCTCAAGGCTTATCAATCAATGATCAGGGAGAAACTAGAGTGAAAACACAGTTGTGAAGGGAAGAATAGCAGACGTGAAACGAGAAGAATTCATTAGATTAGAGAAGAAGAGCACACAGACAAGATAACATCAATTCATTTCATTCATATAATCTGATAAGAACACCCATTACAGATATATAGGACCCTTAATAACTACCTTCAGATTAACTGCCTAAGCATCACAACCATAAGTACATATCCAGTAGACACATATCTTAGGACCGTATCAAATTTTTATGTTCATTTGTTGGTTTTCCAAACTTCATAGGTCACATAGATCAAGTATTGTAGTATCTCATTTAGTAGCGATGGCACTCAAGTTTTCGATCCCTTAAAGTCCCGGCTGAGCAACAAATAACCATTAGCCTAATATCCATACTCAAATTACGAGAGACTTCTTCGTGCCTTCAAAGATTTTTAGACACCTCTCAAGCTGCAATGGAATAACAAGAATGGCGCACCAAAGTCATAACCGAATTTCCCCAGCTAAGAATTCTCTCCTCACTTGATTATGTACCAGTAAATACTTCTGCAAACACTCTGCTGAAAACACTATAGATAGTGAAGCATTTGCCTGCCGTTTCCACAATTCACAATATGTATTGGTCATTTTTATTTGCTATTAAAATATATTTGAGAATATATCTGTTGGCGACTTAAGATAATACGCACGGTTAGGTGGTTAGCATGAAAGAGAAGTCATAAGGATTGTGTACCATACTACCATTAAAACTTCAAAACTTATGATTCTTCGGCTCCGAAGAGTAGGAATTCACTGCAGGCTACGTGTAAGGTTTAAAACTATAAGAATATACTTACTATGAAAGACAATTATAGTAAATGTACTATAATTGTCTTTCATAGTAAGTAGAACTCTCAATTCGGGTAAACGTGTTAGTACTGAACATATTGTCTTTCACAGTAAGTAGAACTCCCAATTTGGGTGCACCTATTAGTACTGAACATGATTAGTATTGACTCACTCACCAATAGCACATATGAATGAAACTGGTTATATCAAAATCAAAATAATCCATATGAGTAATATAGACTCACAGTAAATCTTCGTGCACTGTGTTTTGATTTATTTTTTTATTTTTACACAGCTATTCACTGGATCATTAGAAGGGAATCAAGATGTCTAACAGAACAAAAGGGCGAAACAGATGCAAAAAAAAAAAAAAAAAAAAAAAAATCCTATTTACATCGCAAATGATTTGTGTAACCCTCATACTATTGCTCTTTTGTGGATGGGTAAATTAACATCAACTGTCCCCCAGACACAAACATCCGGTGCGTATGCACCGGGTTAGAAGCTTGTATATTAGAATAATGAAAAAGTAGGAGAGAAGGAGAATTTATATATATATAAAATTACTCGGAGATAAAGACTTTATCGCCAGCGATAGAGTCTTTATCGCTCAGCGAAGCGATAGAATCTCTATCGCTCGATGGAAACTCTGTCTCCTATGCCTATATGCCAGGAATAACATATTGGCATATGAGTTTGGCAGTTTGGCATACCCATAGTGGGTGCATATATGCCAAATATCAATGTTTGGCATACCCATAGGAAGAGGCCTTATCACATGAAACGTGGTGGGTAAATGGACACGTTCATCACTTCTCTTTAAGTTCTTAACCACCTGTTTGGATCGTTAGTATTATCCTTGCATTTTCAAAGTCGATTAACCAAACAAACGGTGGAAGATGATATTATGATACGGGGCGGTTTAGTAATTGCGCCCACCAAAATCTCATATCATTAGATGAGAAATTGACAAAGTCAACGAGATTTTCTCTGGTTTGGTGGGCCCAGACGGAAAAACAAACGGCATGGGCATTTAATATATAATGAAAAAAACGTGGGCATTTTATTAAATGCATTTCCCCACATGGGCACTTTATAAAAAATCCCTAAGTTTTACACAGTGTTTTATTAGAGTTGTAATCTTTATAATTCTCATCCCAGAAGTCCAAAACTACATAAGATTATATGAGATGGTAAGAATGTGATTGTCCGATTAAAGTTGAAATTCTAGAGATTCACGTAATCTAATTCTATCTGTTTATTTAGTTTAAAAAATCAACCGAACTCGGTAACAGTTGACATGTAATACCTTGCAATTGCAACAAGATAGGAGAAACGAGAGAACAAGAAAAACGGAGGAGTAGGAAAAGAAGAGAGAACAAGAACTGAAACAAGATAGGTGAAACGAGGGGATGATTTAGGTTTTCGTGAGGGTATTTTAGGACTTTCCTCTTTAATTATTTTTCTAACTATACACGCATGCATTGCACGTGCTTACTTAACTAGGCATTGACGGAAAACTTAACATAGAGGGGGTTTCACCTATTATCGATATTAAAAGGGGGTAATGCAAAATATGCATCTTTTTTGAGGGGTCGAAGTTGTACAATTCATCAATCAATCAATGGATTCATCAGAAGATTTAACAACGGTTACATCAAATGTTCTACCTCTTGCTTCTGTTGCTCAACAACCATATTGTTCAGAACTTCTTTCATTTACTCTTAAACGTCTTCATATGGTCTCATCAGATCCCTTCTAAATCTACTTCTCTTTATCTAGATCATTTGATGTTGTGAAAATCAGAAAATATGTGTTCTTATTGATTATTGTTTTCTGTAGGAACCGGAGCTGCTACGAGTGGATTCAGATAGAATTAGGAGACAAATGCAAGAAGTTGCAATTGGGAATTATAGAGCGTTTATTGCTGCTGTTGATGCTTTAGTTGCAATTCGTGAACAAGTTTACTCCACAATATATTGTTTAACTTTATAATTAGGGTAAATATACTCATACGTTAATCATACCTTTATTGATCCTATAGTCATTTCCTAGTCGAACTTGGATTATAATCAAGGTCACTTTGTTTGTCTCGTCATTACGTTTTCGAATTTTTTTTTTACAAAGTGTGTCTTAATAGGTTAAGGAAAAAGAATTGGTGGTGTACTTAATCTTGGTACTCTTTTCTTAATAGATTACACAATCCCTTGTAATGATTAGTATCGCTAGATTTTATTCTAGCATATGTTTATAATTTGGTAGTTATCTTTATAGTCGTTGCATAATTTTATTCCAACTATATAAGTTTTCAATCTCTAATTTGGAAGATATGTCAATTCGAAGTTTGCTTATATTGTTGATATGAAGAAATAAATGGAAAAAATTGTAAAATCACTGCATTTACTTGTTTCCGGAGTGGAAAGAATATAATTTTTTTCTCTGGCAAAATTTTGTTACTAAGCTAGTTTACTCGACTCCCACGCTAATATAAGAAGTTAAATTATTCTGAATTTTTGTTGATTTCTTCAGAAACTTCATTAGCTTTTGAAAAGAGAATTTTCTTAAAAGGAATTGATCCTAAAACATAATAAAACTTCCTGCATGCTCCTTTAAAAAGCATTATGTGTGATAGTTTCATCTAATTGGTTAACTAGTTAACTACTAATCCCAATTATTATGTGTGCCAAAAGTTTTGTATCTGGCTACATAACCATTTAAGATTAAATCAAAAGACGGTGCATAAGCATCGTGTCCACACTCATCAGTGAGTATGCACAAAATCAAAAGTACTTAACCCAAGCCAAATTTAAAGGAAAAAAAGATGAGACAGATGCGAGACTGAAACGTGGGAAAGAGATAGGTGATATGGCTTCCATCCGAATTTCACACCAAAAGCACACCTTATTATTCCATGGTGGTGAATGACGCCAACTTCTTTCCCACATCTTTCTGATTCTTTGTGTCCCTCGTAAAGGTATAACCCGATGTATATGGATGCGAAAAGCGCACTATCCGTATTTGAATCTGAATATCCTATATACTATCCGTATTCGATTCAAAATCCAAACGACTTCTTTTTTTCACTCTAAATTTTTATCCGGATACAATAATTTTCCGATCCATAATCATTTGAAAAAATAACAATAAAATATTTAAAAATTAATTGCTATAAGTTAAGAAAATATACCTTAGTATCCGAGTTCGTATCCGGATCGGTACATACATTCGGATAAAAAATTCCGAAAAGCGTTTTCGAATAATATTTGATACTTTGGATACAAATTCAAGCGAATATTGAGCTTTCAGACATCCATTGACACCATTAGCCCCACGTCTAGTCAGCAGGTCGGCACAAACACCATGTTTGTTTGCGGCTGACTCGCGATCTGGATCTGAGTCAACCCATGACTCATCGCGAGTCAAATATCAGACCGTTTTTTTTTCCATTTTGAGTCATATCTAACTCTACCTCTAACTCAGACCTAACCCCTGACTCGGACCCGGTTGAGTCAAGTAACAAGATACCCCTAACTTATGGGACTAAACCACTGACTCATATATTTTTAAGTCAGTTGAATCAGATCTGACTCAAAACAAACATATTGAGTCAGATCTGACTCGAATCAGATGATTTCAGTCAGACCCAGACGATCCAGATCCAGATGACTAAGAACATGTTTGTTTTCTCCTAACTCACCTGACTCGTCTGGATCTGACTCATCTGGATCTGACAGAAATCACCTGACTCATCTGGATTTGACTCAATATGTTTGTTCTTTGAGTCGGGGGTTTTCTACACAAAAGTAGAAAACCAAAAGTGTTGTTATTAGGAGGGAAAGAATGGATGTGAGGAGGGAAGGATTATGGGGAGGGAGCTAGAATTTGGTGGGAGGGAAAAACTATATAAAATCTAAATGAAATGTCATGAATATCCCTTAAACTAATTAACCTATCAAACCCGACGGTCATCCAATGTACATTTTCATCTTTTGCCTCAATCGACGGAAGCATTAGTCTTTCCATCTTTGTTTTAAACTCTGATTCAGTAATTGATATCTGTTGAATTTGTTTCTTCCTTTCAAATATGTATAAACACAGATCATTAAGCAATTGTAAAGAGAGATCCGACTATTTTATGAGTATTGAGACAGGAATGGTGAACATATATTAATGGCGGCAGGAGAAGATTGGTTGAATTATTGTTTTTCCAAAAGCTACGAGACTTGGATATTGATTTATTTGTGAGATTTAATGAAAATCATTGTTTGAAAAATTAGAAAAAATATATTAGTATAGAACATCATCCGTGTAGGAATGCTTCAAAAAATAAATTCATGTATGCTTAATGATCAGCAATTGAATCTAGTTTTTCCTTAAACTCAGCGGATTGTTCATGCCTTTTTTGAGTTGTTCTTCGTCGTTTTAGAAAAGCAGAAGAAGGGTACGATTGGCATTTATAAAAATCATATATATTTGAATAGGATTTGTCTTTGATCATGGATTGACCCGGTTTTAGAAAATTTATTTCCCTCCTCGTATCTGATCTTTCCCTCCTAATAACATCACTCAAAACCAATGAACATCCCATTGTGAAAAACCGTGTGGTTGAAATATTGAAAAACAAATGGGTGGAAATAACTTTCTAGTACGATAGACCAAGACTATGGTCCAGGAAAAATCAAAACCAGTTCAGTAACTCAAAACTCTTTGAACTCCTCCCGGATCTGGAAAAACCAAAATTCCTGGATCAGTAAAATTTCTTTTCAAAAAATTCGATCCCTAAATTTCATAGGGTCGAATTTGTATAATTCATCAATCAATCAATGGATTCATCAGAAGATTCAACAATGGTGGCATCAAATCTTCTACCTCTTGCTTCTGTTGCTCAACAACCATATGTTTCTGAACTTCTTTCATTTACTCTTGAACGTCTTCATAAGGTATCTCATCAGATCCCTTCAAAATCCAGTTCTATTTATCTTAAATCATTTGATGTTATGAAAATAAAAAAATGTGTGTTCTTGTTGATTGTTGTTTTTCTGTAGGAACCGGAGCTGCTACGAGTGGATTCAGAGAGAATTCGGAGGCAAATGCAAGAAGTTGCAGTTGGGAATTATAGAGCGTTTATTGCTGCTGCTGATGCTTTAGTTGCGATTCGAGAACAAGTTTCTGCTGTTGATAAACATCTTGAAGCCACGGTATTATTATTATTTATTTATTTTGATTTAAAGTTCTTTAAATTGTAGTGGTAATTCGAGTGATTGAATTTAATGTGCATTTTAGGCTCAAATTTGACTTGAATTAGACGATTATGCAACAAATTTTGGAAGAATATTAGTAATTTAAGTGACAAATTTTACTGACTTTGTGAACTGAATTAAGAGGTACATTGTGACGAAGAATATATTGAATCATAGAAAAATGAACTTGGCCTCAATTTATCTATAGAATTTATTCATTAAGTGATTTTGTAGTAGAGGTAGAGATTTATCTATAGAATTTACTATTTCTGGTACATTTACTTTGTCACAAATTTGAGAAATTAGTATTTTGTGCACTGTGCAACAAGTATTTTGTAGAGTCTATTTGGCAACATTAGCTTTCCCGTTGAAACTTAAGCTTGTGATGAGAGGCAATTACTGATGCTCGTTCTGTAATATTATTTTGTGGGCATATTGGGTAATCTTTTACACAGTAGCGCTGCTTAATTGGTGTATGTTCTATTAAAATGGAAATCGTTTAGCTAAGATTTTGTTTTCCAAACAGATAAATGAGATTCCAAAGCTTACATCCGGTTGCACCGAGTTCATTGACTCTGCACAACAGATTTTGGAGAAGAGAAAGCTGAACCGAACATTACTAGCCAACCACAGTACATTGCTCGACTTGCTTGAAATACCTCAGCTTATGGACACGTAAGTGTTTTTAATTTTATCTATTGAAACTGAAATTTGCCGTCATTCAGAAACTAGTGGAGACTATGTTGGACCAATTTTTAAGGGCTCAAAGTTTCATCTTGCTGTAGATGTGTAAGGAATGGAAATTATGACGAGGCCCTGGATTTGGAAGCCTTTGTTTGCAAACTGTCAACGATGCATCCGAAGTAAGTTTCAGTAATTATCTGATCAAAAAAAAAAAAGTTTTACTAGTTACTCCCAATTTTAAAATAAAAGTGTAGAGTCTTTAATCCGTGGAATTGAAACTTCTGTTTTTTCTTGGCCAAGGCTACCTGTCATTCAGGCACTAGCAGCGGAAGTTGCACATACAACCCAATCTCTTCTGTCTCAGCTTCTCCAAAAACTCCGGTCTAATATCCAGGTACTATATTGTAAACATAAGAAACACAACTACACAAGCAGTAAAATATTCCCTCACTTATCCATTTTTTCTTTTTCTAGAGACTCTTAAATATGATGTTAGTACACAAGATCTAATCTTTCCCATTGGATGGTTTTTAATGCAGTTGCCCGAATGTCTTCGTATAATTGGACATTTACGCCGAATTGGAGTATTTACTGAGTCTGAAATGCGTTTACAGGTACTGCTATGATCTCTCTATATATTTTAAAAGACATTCCTGTTGATATCTAATTTATGGTAGGCTAAAGTGATAAAAAGTTATTCTTGTTGTTACCAAACTTTATGCTTTCACGGGTATAGATATTTATGTTTCCTTATTCTGGCTCTGTTTCTAACAGAAATTCCTTTTCGTTGGAGTCAGTTTTTGAGATGCAGAGAATCGTGGCTTGCAGGCATTCTCGATGACTTAGACCAGAGAAATGCGTATGACTACTTAAAAGGGATGGTGAACTGTTTTAGAATGCATCTATTTGACGTTGTTAATCAATACAGAGCAATTTTTGCTGACGATAAATCTGGAAGTGAGCAAAACTATGATGGTGGTCTTCTGTTTAGTTGGGCTATGCATCAAATTACCTCTCTCCTCAAAACTCTTAAAACCATGCTTCCAAAGATTACCGAGGGTGGATCACTGTCAAATATCTTAGATCAGTGCATGGTAAAAAATTTGCCTCCATGATATCGTCTTTTACATACTTTACCTTGCAAGATTATACATTCCCTCCGATTTGTACATTTCTTGGAAGCTTGTGATCATGTAGCTCATCAACAAATAGTTGGTCATTTCCTCTTGTTTAATTCAGCAATCAGTGATATTTCTTCCTTGATTATGTAAAACCAAACCAATAGAAATATTGATATGATAAATTGTACAGTGGATAGCATCCAGTTTAAGGGCTTGTTAGTCATAGCTCTTGGCTAGAAAAATTCTTCGAAAATAAACTGCTAGAAACTGATCACCTTTTTCTCGTGCTCTGACAGTATTGTGCCATGGGTCTTGGTTGGGTTGGACTGGATTTTCGAGGCTTGCTTCCACCACTTTTTGAAGAGTAAATGGCTTTCATTAGTTTATTTTCAACAACTTGTTTCCAGGTGATGTAGAATTCTGATCTTTATTCTTTCTTGCTTCAGTGCAGTACTCAACTTATTCTCGAAGAATATGGCCACAGCGGTTGAGAATTTTCAGGTATATTTGTAAGTTGTGGCTAAGATAGTTGATTGTAATACTGCTGTTAGAGTCGAGCTGGATGACTTTGTTTTGTTCAATGAGGAGTACATTAATCTTTTGTCACATTGGTTCAGAATCAACTTGAACTGTTGTACTTAGTGGTGATTGATTATGTTTCCTTTTTCAACGGGTATTGTTAGGTAGTTTTAGATTCACATCGGTGGGTTGCTGCGCTACCAACAGGATTTTCAACCAATGGTCCGTCTGCGGAGAGTCAAGAGGATGTGACTCCGCCCTCTTATTTAATGGAGCATCCACCTCTTGCCATATTTATTAATGGTGAGCGTGACTAACTTCCTTCTTGATTGTATTCGGTGTCCAAGTTAGCAAATAGACAGTTGGATCCACACAGTAGGCAATTATTTTGTGAAAATATTTCATATGGGTCTCAAAAGCTTTGGAGAAAATGTACGGTTATAGTGATTGTAGTGCTACATAAGTGTTGTTAATTAGATACTTACTGTAAAATATTTACGTAATAATATGTGCAAATTTAGTAATTGTATGCTATACAATAGTATGTCCATACAATATCTGAATTGTCGTAGCTTGAGATAGTGTATAAGATGATAAATGTTCCATGTGTTAAACATATATAAACCAACTAAAAAATGATCCATGTGCATTTGTCCGATACTGGTATGTGGTGTGGAGCACGACAAATCAGAAATTACCAAAATGCAAAAGCAATCGTATGTGTCCCATTTTTAGTTAAATTTGTACGTGCTGATATAATGTTGTTACATAGACTCACAAGACAGTAACCCATAACGCACATCATGCTAAATCTTATGCACAGTCCCTCTACTGTTAAGGAGAAACACCTAACATACCGTGTGCAAAGTGCCATCAAGTTTGGGGCATGCGTATTCTAACAAGGTTATCTTGTTCAATCTCTTGTTGCAGGTGTCTCAGCCGCTATGAACGAATTGCGGCCATGTGCCCCAGTAAGCTTGAAACTTGTGGTGGCTCAGGAAGTTATTAAGGGACTCCGGGCAGTTTCAGACTCCCTGATGTTGTATAATGCTACAAGAATGCTGAGACAGAACGAGTCACAGCTTTTTCTCTCACTCTGCCGCGCATTCCTTGAGGTAAGAATTCGTGAAATCTATTAGACATACCACCTGTTGCACAACTTTCCGCCCCTTTCATCTTGCTTATCCCAAAAGCTTATATATATAATGGATTCAATCTTTAGGTCGCATATCCGCATTGTGCAACATGCTTTGGTCGATGTTATCCTGGTGGAGCTGCCTTGATCACAGAATCAAAAAGTTTGTTTGATGGAGTTAGCCAACTATTAGCAGTCGCTCCTCCTCCCCCTCCTCCTGCTCCTCCAAGGGAGCTTCCTAGAGTAGTTAATGAGTCCAAAGAAAAGCATGTTAGTCAAAATAATAGTGATCCAGTTGCAGTAGAAAATGGAGTCTCGCCAGATGCTCAAGCAGAACTTTCAGAACAGTCAGAGACACCTGAGGTGGATGGAAGCGAACAGACTTCTACTCCTGCTGAAAAGCAAGGAGAAGAAGCATAAATATCCATGTAATTGAACTTTGTTAGTATCTCTGAGTAAGTTAATATTTGATCACCATTTGTACCCTATAGCAATGTGTAGATGTAGATGAAGCCATTCTCCAGTACCACAACGACGAACAAATGCAGATTATAAGCGTATCCTTCACATTTCTTGGTTAGGTTTTGCCTCCAATATTTTTGTTACCATCAACAAGATATTTTTATATTCCGCCATTTGTTAGATTCAAGAGAGCAGAGAAGCGAAAATGATATTCGAGTTCTTTAATGTTCCCGCAATAGAAAATTGAACGAGATCGAGATATTACAATGTTCTTCTGTTGCTGTTATACTGGTTAGATTTTGTGAGAATTACCACTAATTAAAAGATACTCCAATATCTATTTTCTTAACCTTTTTTTTTTGCCATCCAAGTTGCAACCTAGAATACTGAATGGTGAATATTTTTCTTCTTGAATTTTTCTTCATTCCTCTAATCATTTCAGTTATTTTCTCTGCAAATCATTCAAAATTTCATGTTCTCCTCTTGATTTTAATCAATTTACATACCTTTATTTCCTTTTTGGGTGCTGATTTTTTCACATCTAATTTTTTTCTAGTTTTTCTCCTGAATCGTCTAGTTAGAATCTTTGATTTTTTATGAGTTCTATAATCTATTGGTGATTTGTATTGATTGATCTCTCTCTAACTTGTATCTGATTTGATTTTGTTTAATTTTCTTTCCTTTTGTTCCATTTTAGGTCATGAGCTAATGGAGGTGTAAAAATAGAATTTCAAAACATCATCATGAGATTCGTAACTCAGCAGTGGTACTTGAGAAGACGGGTCTAATTTGTATATTGGGTATGGTTCATTGATACTATTCTTCTTACCCTAGATTGGTTTGGTTCTCTGTATGAATTTTTTGATTGATTAAGGGTTGAGTTATAAGATAAAACAGTTGGAGAATCCTATGGGGTTGTTTGAGATCCCACCTAGAGTAGGGATTTGTTTATACTATTAGTTGAGAAAGATTCTTAATTGATGTCAAGTTAATCTTTTCGGGAATGATCTTTATTTGGGTTATGCTTTTTATTCTCATTATGATTATCTCTGTTAGAAGGTTATTAAGATTATTAGGATTTATCCCTCCTGTGGGTTGCTTGTTGAAGTTAATCTTCTGCTTCAATGCATTAAAAGTTGTGTTCTCTTTTTTATTCTTTATTAGAAGGATTTATTTATTATAAAGCTGATTACAAGTAATTAAAAGTTAACTAATGGAATTTATGCTGAAGAATGGATAATTCGGAAGTTGTATTACACTTGGCACTTATTCTTCTTTAGTCCCATCTGTTATTTTGAACTTCTGAGTATAGAGACTAAGAATAATACTCTGTTCAATTCCTGTCATTTATTGTTTCTTATAAAAGAATGTGTTGTCAATTCTTAACTGCATGCTTGCCACTCAATTACTCTCCTCTGTCAATTGAACTTCTGAAATTGGTGATTTAGTCTAATGGGTTTGTTCACTTACTTGATATTAATTGTCACTTCTAAATTAATGAGTTGTCCTCAGCCTTAGCTTTAATCAGTTTCCTTTAGTAAGTGTTTTGAGATGGAATTCCCTGCTGCTCAAGTTAGAGTTCTTGACTTAGATGAAGATGTTGAGGAATTTCCATTTAGATTTGATGCTCTTCTGTGTGATGATAGTCGTAGTTATCATAAGACTTCTGTCAAACACCATCTTAATAGGATTTGGACTATCTCCCCAGATTTTAAGCTTGCTAAGCCTTATATTCAGGGAATGGGTATTCAAAACTTGTTTGTAGTGATGTTCAAGAAGAGCCAAGATAGGGATATTTCCTTTGCTGCTAGACCTACCTTGTTGTTTGGTCAACTTTTTGCAGTTCAGCCATTAGGTGCATTGGAGTCCATCTTTGACTTGGTTTGGGAAACTACCCTAATGCCAGTGCAAATTCATATCCATTCTGATCTAGTTAACACAAGGAGGTCTATAGAGGTTTTGGATCAACTAGGAGATTTTGTTTCGGCAGACTCTCCAGCTGGGAATCTATATGAAGCTAGGTTGATGGTACCCTTGAGGTCTCCTCTGACAAGGAAAGTGGTCTTTAATACTAACATGAGAGCTTACTATATGACAACTTTTACCCTAAACTTCCTTTTCGTGCTTGCAAGTAGTGTTTTGTGCTCTATCATGATGAGGTGAAATGTAAGGAGATTCAGTCGCGAATCTATGTCAGAGCTCTACCATCTCCATCTCCTCGGGCTACTCATGTTGTTGTTACTAATGTGAAGGTGCATCAAGAAGTTGGGGAGAGCTCTAAATCAGCTATCTCTGCAAATGATGCCACTCCTTAGGACCACTCCAAGCCGTCTGCATTCTATGTCAGTCTTCAGCCTTTGGTAGCATTGGTAACAGGGGCTTTACTTTCTCTTCTCATATTTTTTCCTCAGTTTTTCCTGCAATGTCTGATTTGACTATTAGGGAACCTTCTAATCCTTTTCAGTCGCCGTTGACTCTCCCTCATTCCCCTTGAATTCTTCTTGCTATGTGTCGCCATTTGATAATGTTTTGCTTGGGGATAATGGTACTATGCATGATAGAAAAGGAAAAAGGCCTAGAACAGTTTTTGAATTTGTTTTCTCAGGTTCTAGCTCTTTTACTTCCTCCTCTTCAATGATGCCTACTCCTCGTTGGCCTCCTTTATCTTCTGTGCCTCCTTTTATTCCTCATTCTGATTCTTGTTTCAGTGTTGGAAGTTTGGGTATATCCTCGAGTCTGAGTTCTTCTGATACTAATGTTTTCTGGGCTTCTTCATGCTCTAATTTTTCTCAGACTGTTGTTTCTTCATATGGTTTTTCCTTTAGCTCTGCATCAGAAATGAATTATTCTACATAAGTTTTTATGCCCCTAAGCTTAGAGAATGAATTTTTGAGTGCTCCTGCACATAATGATGATTTTAAGGATTCTATCATACTTGAACCTATGCCATTAGTTTCTCTTCCACCAGAACCGATTATCACTGATGAAGAATTTGAAAAAGAAGTTGATCTCATGATGATGGACCATGACTCTATGCCTGTTGAACCCTCCTTGGCTCATGACCCAGTAAGTTTCATTATCGATATCATGTTTATTTGGTTTATGGTTTCTGCTTTACCGTCTTTTTCCTGGTATTATTTTTGGTTGTTTTTTTTACTCAATTAGATCGTGTTTGCATTCTTAATTATGAAGTTCTTAAATTGGAATATCAATAGGTGTTGTTCCGACAAAAAATGGAGTCATTTGTTTAGTCTCTTTAGGAAATATACGCATCATTTACCTTTTGATTGGATAGTATCTGCTTATTAGAAACAATGGTTGATGCAGACAATGGTTGATGCGGACACAATGGTTGATGCAGACACAGTTAAAAAATATACGCATCATTTACCTTTTGATTCTTGGACTATCATTCCTGCTGTTGGTAAGTCTGGGGGTCTGGCTTTTGGGTGCTTTGAAAAATCAAATATTGAAGTGTTAGGTTACTCTCTGAACATGATTCATATCTTGTGTGATGTCTCGCATGTTATCAAGAATTGTGTGATAACTTTTATTTATGGTTCTTTAAATCTGGCTGGTATGAGAAATCAATGGAATTTTCTTAGTAATATGAATGACAACAACAATAACCCCTGGCTTTTATTTGGAGACTTTAATTTTATCTTGCATAGCTCGGAAAAACAAGGTGGTAACCCTAATAGCTCTTTTCCACCTAATTTTGTTAGAGAGAATCTTTTAAAGATGAATATGAATTAAATTTTTTCTTATGGTAATCCTTTTACTTGGTGCAACAGAAGATTTAGGAATCCGATTGAATTGATTTTTGAAAAGTTGGATAGGGCATTCATGAATGATAAATGGGTCACAGTGCTTCCTCAAACTAGGGTCACTAATTTAGGGAGAATTTACTCTGATCACAGTCCTGTTTTAGTTAAATGCTTTCACTGGGAACGTAACATTAATATTCAATATAAGTTTTTCAAATGCTGGCAACTAAACCCTGAATTCAAAGATATTTTAAATAATTCTTGGTTTAAGAGGGTTACTGGTTAACCTACTTTTGTAGTTGTTAACAAGCTCAAGAATGTGAAATTTGACCTTAGTAAATGGAACATCAATTCTTTTGGGCATATTAAAACTACAATAGGTAGGCTTAATTCCGAGTTAGAAAAACTTCAAGCTCTGCCTTACTCTCCTCAAATAGGTATGAAATAGAACATAGTTTCTATAAACAAAAGTCTAGAATAAATGATTTTACTCAGTATGATAGGAATACTCATTTTTTTCCATAATTCTTTTAATCTTAGAAACATGTATAATACCAATCACACTATTAGAGATGATCAAGGTAATTGGTTAGAAAACAGAGAACAAGTAGTTCAGTCGCTCTCTAAGCATTTTAAAAAGATTTACACTACTTCAAACCCTGGAAATAATGACATTGAGGAAGCCTTAAGGTTTGTCAATCCCATAATTTCTGATGAAGTTAACTCCTCCTTGATTGCCATTCCTTCTACTCAAGAAATTAGGGATACGGTAAATACATTGGCCTCTTGGAGCTCTCCGGGGCCTGATGGGTTTCAGGCGGGTTTCTTTCAGGATAATTGGGATATTGTTCACCCTGAAGTAGTCTCTCATGTGCAGAATTTCTTCAAAAATAGATTTCTTTTAAAGCAAATTAATTTCTCCTTTATTTATTTAATTCCCGAAATAAAAAATGCTTCTTCTCCTCATGACTTTAGGCCTATTAGTTTATCTAATTTTGTGTAAAAAATAATTTCGAAAATCTTGACTAATCGCTTGAAACCTCTTATGGACACTTTGGTTTCACCTTTTCAGTCTGCTTTTGTTGCTAATCGTCAGATACATGATAATGTTGTCATCACTCATGAAGTTCTGCACTCATTTAAAAGGAAAAATAAACACTCTAAAATGGTCACCTAGCTATCAAGCTTTATCTTTCTAAAGCCTTTGATAGATTGGAGTGGTCGGAGTGGTCTTTTATTCTTGCGGTTTTTAAAAACTTGGTTTCTCTGAAGAATGGTGTCAAATGATTTATCAATGTATCAGTATTGTCTCGTATTCGGTCCTGGTGAATGGTTCTCCTGGGGAAACCTTTTATCCTTCTCGGGGCATCAGGCAAGGGGATTGTCTTTCGCCTTATATTTTTATTCTTTACATGGAAGTTTTGTCTCAATTGCTCTTAAAAGTTGAAGAAGGAAATTTGATTTGAGGTTCAAAAAGAATAGTCCATCTATCTCCCATCTTTTGTTCGCAGATGACTGTATGTTGTTTGCTAGGGCTTCTGTCACATATGATAGGAGTCTTCTCAAGATTATTAATGTCTTTGATAAGGCTTCAGGTCAGGCAATTAACTTTGAAAAATCCGGATTTATTACTAGTGGGAAGATGCATCATAGACATATTAAAATTTTAGCTAGAACTCTTAACATGAAGTTTCTTAGTAACTCTGAAAAATATATAGGAACTCCCCTCTTTGTAGGTAAGGATAAAATGAAATCCTTCAATTTTATTATTGACAATCTGTACTCTAGATTGGGTTCTTCAAAGAAGTCCAATCTCAATGTGGCTGGGAGAACAGTAGTAACGAAGCATGTGCTGTCTAGTTTATCAGTCTATCATATGGCTTGTTTCCCTAAGAGGGACGCGTATTTTTTATCTTGGGGTGATATAGGTAGGTCTAAACTAAATGGGGGCTTAGGTATTAGGAACACTCATGCTACTAATAGAGTCTTTGTCTGTAAGTAGGTCTGTCAATGGATATCCATTATCCGTTAGATGAATCCGATTATCCGGTTTCCATTATATAGGTAATTGGTTATCCGTAACCGATAATGTAGCGGTTATTTTTATCCCACCGTAATGGTACCGTCTGGGCTATTTCCATTAGCCGCTAACGTGTGACTAGCACGCGTAAATTCCTATACCTAGGTTAATATCCTTCGAGAGAATCACTTCTTCAGCTTCAGTCGACACAAACGAGAGAAAAAAAGAGAAGAAAACTCAACCCTCGTCTTCCAATTCGAGCAAAATCATCATATTCTCTATACAAATCATCATCTTCTCTATAAAAACTAGGGTTATCTTTTTCTATTTCTTTTGAGTTTAATTTCAATCCTAAAAACTAAATTTTCAATTTAGGGTTTCTGAAATTAGGGTTTTCATAACAGATTGAGATTCGTGAAATTAATCATGTCACAAAGCGAAAGGAGCATCCAATCATGTTGGTTCATCACGCAGAAGCAAACCCTTACTTTCAGTTGCATCTCAATTACCTTTTGCATCAAACCAAGTTCAAGGTTCAAGAATTCATTCAACACCTGCTGTTGTTGCACCTCCAATAGAAGAAGAAGTAGAAGAAATAAAAGTAGATGAAGATCCAATTATAGCTGAAAAAAATAAAAAACTACGTGAATAAGGTCTGATGCTTGGAATGATTTTGAAAGGTTAATTGAAAGAAGATGGTAAAAGGTAAGGAGATTGGGATACTTATAGCTGAATGCAAACATTGTAAGAGGAGAATGCCTGCACCCAGTAGCCAAGGAACCAGCAAATTGCATTACCATGCTAAAACCTGCAAAGAAAATCCTGAGAACAAGAAAGGACAAAGAAAGATTACTACAATCAAAACAGGTAATGCACAAACTAAGCTTGCTAATTGGAAATATGATGTTGTTGCTACTAGGATACTTGTTGCTAAGATGATTGCTAAACATGGTTATCCAATCACTATAGTTGAGCATATATATTTTGTTGAGTTTGTGAAGTCTTTAAATCCCGCTGCTAAGCTTTACACTAGGAATACAGTTAGGGAAGATATCATGAAACTAAGAACTGAGTTCAAACTGCAATTACAAGAACAATTTGAGACAATTACATCTAAGTGTAGTTTAACAACAGATATGTGGTCATGTAAGCATACAAAGGATGGTTATTGCTGTGTGACAATGCATTACATAGATGATGAGTGGAAACTGATTAAGAAAATACTAGCATATACTTTAGTGCCATCACCACATTCTGGAGAAGTTCTAGCATTTGTAGTGAAATCAGTATGTCTAGATTGGAACATAGACACTAAGCTTTTTGCTGTAGCTGCTGACAATGCTAGCTCCAACAATGTTAATTATGATGGAAAATATGAATAAATGGCTTGATAACAAAGATTGGTTAGTTCTTAATGGGGATATGTTCCAAATGAGGTGTAGTAATCATGTATTGCACTTGATTATAAGGTATGGAATGAGAGTGGCTGCTTCATTTATAGATGCAGTTAGAGAGTGTGTAAAATATGTCAAAGCAAGTCAGGCTAGAAAAGAGAGATTTGAATGTGTTATTGCCCAAGTTAAGCTTCCTGCTTCAAGGTCTGTGAGTTTAGATGTGGATACCAGGTGTAACTCCAACTTTAAGATGCTAAATAATGCAATTTTTCTGAGACAAGCTTTTGTTAGGCTAGCTGATTTGGAAAATGACTTCAAGATACTACCAACTTATAAGGAGTGGCAACAAGGAGTACATATATGTGAATGTTTGGAATTGTTTGATGTCATTTCAACCAAATTTGCTGGGATTAAGTATCCCACAACAAATTTGTATTATAATGGGGTGCAAGAAGTTAATAGATGCATTAAGATCTGGGAATCAAGTGAGAATGAGTATATCAGAGACATGGCCAAGAATATGAGGATGAAATTTAATGGCTACTTGAAAGAAAGTAACACTTTGATGGGCATTGGGGTTGTTTTAGATCCTAGGTACAAGGCTAAATGGGTGGAGTTTGTTATGAAGAGAGTATACGGTGTGGAAAACTAAAAAAATCACTATAAAAAATTTGAGCTTGAACTCAATACTCTTTTCTGTGCTTATGAAACCAACACTACAGCTCCACATTATTTTGATATTGGAATGCATTCAGCTGGATTTGAGATCTCTGCAGGTACAACAACATCATATGAATTTGGTTATGATGATTTTATTATGGAAAACAATATGTTTGAGGTTGAGAAGTCAGAATTGGAGACATACTTAGCTGAACCAGTTCTTCCTAAAGGCACAACCACTGAAGAAATGAGGTTTGATATCTTAAGTTGGTGGAATAATCATGCTCCTAAGTACCCAACTCTCTCAAGGATTGCAAGAGATGTATTGGCAGTTGTAGTGACAAGTGTAGCATCAGAATCTATGTTTAGTATTGGTGACAGGGTTCTCACATCTCATAGGAGTTCATTAGCTCTAGATCTTGTTGAAGCTTTGCTTTGTTTGGGTGATTGGCTGCCAGATCTCATTCTCAGTGACAGTAATAGTTGTGTTACTGGTAAGTTTCCTTACATCTTAATATTTTATTTGATTTTATATTTATTAGCTTACTGCACTGACATTGCCAACTTAAGTTGCTTCACTGTCTAACACTTTTGATTTTCCTTTCAAAATGCAGAAGTTGAGGACTAAGGAGTAAGGAGGAATGCATTTGCGGATGCGGTTAGCGATGGAGAATCTGGAGATAGAGGAATGTATTTGCGATTCTTTGCAACAAATGGAGATGGAGTTCCTTTAATCATTTGTCTTTTCTTTTGCAAAAACATGGTTTTTTCTTTTTCTAGAACATCTGAAGATTCTGAACATGTAATTTAGTTTAGAACATGAACATCTGTATGTTTTTTTTTTGTGTGGCATGGATTTAGAACTTATTTTCTTGGATCTAGAAGTTGTTCCGTGTAATTGTTCTGTGTTTTAAACTTGTTTTGTGTTTGTCCTGTGACATACCGGATGGTACCGGAAAATTATTCGTTATCCCGTAAGTTCAATGTAACGGTAATGGTTTTGAATTTCATATTTCCATCGGCACTTAACGGATATCGGTTAACCGCTAATTTTAATGGCAACGGTAGCGTCAAAGCCAATATCCGTTACGTTAAGTGCCGTTGACAGCCTTATCTGTAAGCTTGGATGGAGGATTATAAATAATCCAAATTTCTTACTTTCTCGATTTACGAAAGACAAGTACTTTCCCAATCAGAACTTGTTAGAAATTGACAAAGCGGCTAAATCCTCCTTTTGGATCTGGAAAGGTATTGTTAATGGGTTACAATTTATTAAAGCTAATTCTGTAGTGAAAATAAATAATGGGGCTTCTTCTCGGATTTGGAATTCTAACTGGATTCCAGGGAGTTTGAACCCTCCATTGCCCGGTCATCCTTCTCATAGTAACTTTGTCTTTGTTAATGAGCTTTTTGATGTTTAGAATGGTTGTTGGAATGGCAGTCTATTATCGAATTTGTTCACGCCTGACGAAGTAACTAGGATTAAGACAATTAGATTTAATCTTAATCTGAGTGATTCTTTTATGTGGGCACACACTACAAATGGTAAGTTTACAATTAAATCTGCCTATAGAGTTTATATGAATGATTTCTCGTCACCTGTTGATGCTGCTTTCTGGAGGAAAGTATGGGGCATTGACTGTTTGCCTAAGATTAAATTCTTTTGTGGAATTTTTTTGCGCATATGCTTCGATTAATACCATGATTCAGTTTTATAACCCCCGCTATTGATGTCATTTGTCCACTTTGTCGGAGTCATAAAGAAACAGTTATGCACCTATTTATAAAATGTCCAGTTGCTGATCATATTTGGTTTTGAGTTTCTTTACAACACTTGGTCTCTTTAGATTTGGAATGGATTGATGATTTCTTTATGTCTTGGCATAATCTTGCTCTTGGTGCTTCTCCTTTTAATGTTCCATTGGCCTAGTATTGGTG
Organism: Papaver armeniacum; assembly: GCA_023531295.1. NCBI lineage: Eukaryota > Viridiplantae > Streptophyta > Magnoliopsida > Ranunculales > Papaveraceae > Papaver > Papaver armeniacum. The sequence goes on along the minus strand of JAJJWW010000270.1, from coordinate 823,175 downwards.
CCATTGTTATGTGGTGTATCTGGAAGTTAAGGTGTGATGTGATTTTCAGAAATGCTTTTATTGATCTGAGAAGGATCATCTTGGATACGAAGATAATGATTAACACTTACATTTCTCCACAGATTCACCCAAATGTTTCTCTTAGTGATGTCAAGATCCCTAGTGCTGAAGTGAATCATTTTATGTTTGTTGATGGTTCTTTTAAAGGTTTTAATATGGGCTTGGGTGTTCTTTGGTATGACATTGCAGGAAATGTAAGAAGGTCTCGTTCGGACTATGGCTTGATTTCAGATGCAGCAGGTGCTGAAGCTGCTGCTCTAATTTTGGCCATCTCTTGGGCAGAAGAGATGAATCTTTCCAGAGTCGTGTTCGTTAGTGACTGTCTCCATCTTGTGCATTTCATTAATGGAGTCAGTTCTAATATTGCTTGGAGAAGTAGTGATCTCATCGAGCAATGTCGGAGTTTAATTTCTAGTTCAGTTTCCTTTAAAATTATGTATATTAAGCGTGTGAAAAATCTCCTAGCAGAACAGCTTGCACGTCGGGCTAGGAAATTCAATCTTAAGGGTCTTTGGGTCTTTGTTCCTTATTTTTTGAACTCTTTTATTAGGAATGAGAACCTGAATGAAGTCTGTAACTCTCTTCTTTCTTAATATATTGGCGTGCTTCTTAGCAAAAAAAGAATATTTTTCTTCTTTGTCCAACTACATGAGCTTGTAGGTAGCAGAGCTCGTCTCGTAAAAAAAGGTAAAAAAAATGCAAGTCCTAACCAATTTTTTTATACTTTTATATGTTGCACGTTTTTTTTTTCCAGACTCAACTGATTCGTTTGGATTCGCTCGTTACATCTGGACCTGACTTGTCTGAAACACTTGAGGAGTTACATAAGAAAAAAAACATTTGAATTTAATTAAGATATGTGTGAGTCTGGTACAAAATGATACCTAACTCAAATGGTTGTGAGTAAGATGTATAAGCCGAATCAGATATCCGGAAAATACTTAAAAAAAAAATGATTTGATATTTGACCAGGCCGAGTCAAATTCAGATCGGACTCAAATGGTTATGAGTTAGACATAAACCGAATCAGACCTCGAGTCAGACATCAAGAGAAAACTACTAAAAAGATTTGACCAGGCGAGTCAGATTCAGATCGGGAGACATACCAAAACAAGGAGACATACCAAAACAAAGAGGTGTTAGATTTAAAAAAGAGGAGAGAGATACAAAACACTTTTTGTTCTTTTCTGTCTGTTCACTCTAATTTTCTAATGGCGGCAATCAAACAAGAGGATCTCCAAAACCCTAATCCCCCAAAGCTTCAAATTTATCCAACTGCTTCTAGTGGAATTTCTCCTTTCTGGAAAGGTAAAGTTTTTCTTTGAAATTCTCTCAGTCTCAGTCAAACTCAATCACTGATTACAAACTCTGATTTGTTTTTGTTGCAGAAAAGTATGAAAAAGATGCAAAGAAGTACTGGGATGTTTTCTACAAGAGACATCAAGATAAAGTTTGTTCCTTTTCCTTTCATTCATTCTGTATTAATCTAATTTACTGTTACTCTATTCTCAATATCTGATAATTTGTGTTTGTTTATTTGAAAATTACAGTTCTTTAAAGATAGGCATTATTTGGATAAAGAATGGGGTCATTATTTTGAAGGAGATTCAGAGACAAAAACCATTTTAGAGGTAAAATTTTAAGTTCGCTAATCTTAATTTTTGATTTATCAATTTGGGTTTTTTTGTTAATTTAAACTGAAATTGTGTGTGGGTGTATTGAATTTGATAGATTGGTTGTGGAGCTGGAAACACTATATTTCCATTGGCTGCGACGTACCGTAATATCTTCGTGCACGCTTGTGATTTTTCTCCTCGGGCTGTTGATTTAGTCAAGGTTCGAGTTTGTTTAATCTTTCGAATGTACTCAATTGTTTATGTTCAATGGTATCGTTTAGTAACTAGGCTGAGTTTATGAATTGCAGTCACATAAAGAGTTCACAAGTGACCGAGTTAATGCATTCGTCTGTGATCTTACTGTGGATGACATTAGCAAGCAGATATCACCGTCTTCGGTTGACATTGTGACCATGGTAAATATGAATTTGATCATAATTGGTGTAGCTCAGTTGATTTTTTTTTCTTCTTCTTTTGATGTCAACCCAGCTGACATTATAAACAGATTTTTGTACTATCTGCAGTTTCTCCAGAAAAGATGACAATGGTATTGCAGAATATCAGAAAAATTCTTAAGGTAATATAGCTACCACTGCTATGAACATTCAGTTGTCTGTCGTCAATTGTTTTACTATAATGTTTAACTTGATATAATTGTTGTGCAGCCAAATGGTCTTGTACTGCTGCGGGATTATGCTGTTGGAGACCTTGCTCAGGTTAGTCCCTATCGTGATCTTTATTACATCTTTTGTCATTGCTATTCATGTATTATGATGACCCTGGAAACTTATCGTCTTAGATTACTGTATTCGTTATGTTTACCAAAATCATCCGACCTTATAGACATAGTAACTTTTCTATCTTTTTTTGGTGGATATATTGATAGAAATAGTTGCTTATTCTCCCCTGACATTAGTTGTTTAGGTGGTGAGTCAAGTTCTGAAGATGATATCCTCATCCTGAAGTTCATGTCCTCTAAGACTCGCTAAATCATGAAGCTTTAATCCGAAGGAAACTGAGGTGCAAGTTGTTCTGCTCTAGGCGTTCAATTTTGTAAGTTACTTTGGCTAACATTTAGTATGCCTAGAAGTTTTAGTCAGCATCCTTTCTGGTGAATATTGCGGGTATTTTACGCCGATGTTACCATGAGATCTGGTTGATCTGCTAAATTTAAAAAATTGAGCCAAAAATACAAATATCCTCAACATTCCAGTATGCAAAACTGAACTTTAAGAACTTAAGTGGCTTTCTAATTTTAAGAACATAACTGAACTTTGTGTGTAATTGACAACTCCCGAAGTTCAGTTTGTACATTTCCCCCTAGTATCCCCTTTTTGAGTTTTTCTTGATTTCATATTTTACAGGAAAGATTAACTTGCAAAGATCAGAAGATCAGTGAGAATTTCTATGTCAGAGGAGACGGCACTGTAAGTTCTCAATGCGGATTTAAATATTTATCTTAAAACCTGGAGTTTTAGTAATATCAGTTTCTTACTCCATGTTATCATGTTCTCAGCGTGCCTTTTACTTCTCGGAGGAGTTCTTGACGAGTTTATTCAATGCAAATGGGTTTGATACTGAAGAAATTGAGGTCTGCTGCAAACAAGTGGAGAACCGGTCACGGGAATTAGTAATGAACCGGTATAAGCATTATAGATTTTTGAGTGGATATTGTCAAGCATATGTGCTGATTTGTGACTCTAGGTCTACATTCTAGTGGCAACTAAACATTTTTTTTTTTGATTGATTGCTAATTTAGTTTTCTGTGATGCCCTATTATTTCAGGCGTTGGATTCAGTCTGTGTTCCGCTTCACAGATGGGGTAAAGTCTTCTCACTTTTCGGGACCTGGAAAAAAATTGGATCTCCTTGATCAACATGCTAATGGGAGTGCCAATAATGGAAGAAACAACTTGAAGGAACCTAAAGAAGATATCGAGATTGACATGTCGGAGAGCATTGCAGTTGAAATGTTCAGTATTACACCATCCATTGATGATGCTAACCATGAGGTACGCCTTAAAGCATGCTTTGCGGTAATGAATGCTGTAATTTTATCTTAATACTCTCTTCTTGTTTTTTGGGTTGTTTATGATCTTGGCTTCCCTCGATTGAAACTAACAGAAGTACCGAGCTTAATGTCTTTATAGATGTTGTGATTTTGTTCACACGCCTGGTAATGCAGGATAGTAAATAAGACCTCATGGATAGATACGGTTTTTCTTACTGACATTATAACTGTGTAAAGTGTAAACAAAAGAACGCTCGTACTTAAGAATGTGAATCAGGGCTCTGGCTTTTATCTAGGCTTACACTTTTAACTTTACTGAAGTCTTGAGTTCACCTTGAAATCTTGAGTTCCATTAAATAGTAGTTGAGCTTTAATGTTAAAACTTTGTAGTCGCTGTCTGTTATACAGGGCAAGCTAACCGACAAATTTATAGAAAAAAAGAATGTTGAAGACAAAATTCCTAGTTCTCCTGAAACGATAGAAAATCAATCACTGAGTCGTCTAAATTTTGTGGCTTTTCCTGGGTTGTACTCTCATGCTTAAAAAGTTTCTATGTCGTTTCCCACCAGGTTATTAAGGTCGAGCTAGGAGAACACAGCTTTAGTCTAAAAGGACTTTCAAAAGAGCACCAGCACACATGCAGATCGACAGGGTTGATGCTATGGGAGTCAGCTCGTCTAATATCAGGAATTCTGGCACAAAATCCTTCTATAGTTGAAGGGAAAAGGGTTCTTGAGTTGGGTAGTGGTTGCATGGGAGTGTGCTCCATGATTGCAGCTAAATATGCAGAATCTGTTTATGCCACTGATGGAGATATGATAGCAGTTGAATTACTGAAACAAAATGTGGTCTCAAACTTGAAAGAATCTGTTCTTAACAAAGTATTTACGAGAAGATTAGAGTGGGGTAATCGTGATGAAATAGATGCAATCAAGAAGAAGAGTCCTTCAGGGTTCGATGTCATCATTGGTACAGATGTAACATACGTAGCTGAAGCCATTGCCCCTTTATTTGAAACTGCTAGTGAGTTGATTACTTCTTCAAATGGAAATACTGCAGCAGAATTAAAACCATCTTTGATTCTCTGCCACATTTTTCGACGAGTTGACGAGGCATCCATACTATCGACTGCATCAAAGTTTGGTTTCAAGCTTGTTGATAGATGGCCTGGAAGATCGTCGGTGGATCTATCTCAAAACATAGTAAGTTCTTGGTTTTCCAGTAGTAGTAGTTACGATAGCGATCTTACCAGTTTACCTTTGCATATCTTATACTTTCACCATAGTAGCAAGTAAAAGAAGAAACGCCATTGTTTTTATCATGTTCATGTACAATAAACGATTAAAGGTTCTGATCACATTGTTGATTCTTAAACTGGAACTGTATTCATTGACATTAATCATAAGTCTTGTTTTTATTTTATTTTCAAGTGTCTGTAATATTTCATGTATTGGGAGACTGTTTCGGGGTGTGATATGTCCCAGCGCCGCTGGCATAGCACGTCTGTAACAGCTGCCATACAATATGGTTAGCGCATTTGATAATGCGTCCTCCTGTTTCCTGTTGGGCATAATGTGCAAAGTGAGATGAATGGAAATCTTAGATATTAAATGTGCCACGATGGCCTCAAAGCTCCTATATGTGGCGCATAATGCACCATGACTGTCTCAAAGCATGTGATGTGGCCTAAATTTGTCCTCTGATGATAGAAAGTTTCCTATCTAGTCTATAAAATCTGCCTTGTGACTTTTGGAACTCAAATGCTGTTGCTATCTGACCTAAAATCTGCTTGACCTGAGACTCAATGGTGATTCAGAAACCACCACTATGTGACCCAAAATTTGTATTGTGATCCCGAAAATTTCTATGTTATGCCCCAAAATTGCTCATACCGGCCTCATGCTAAAACTGATCACGGAAAGCTTTTTGTCCCAGAGCAAGTTCAGAGTAGGCTAGAGATCGAAGTGATTCTATCTCATAGAACAAATTTTACGCCGACTTGTTAAAGGCCTCCCACAACCCACATAAACAGGATTGAATTTGGTGTAGGCGAGTTTCGAACTCGGAGTCCACCGATATCATCACCTATGACTTTATCACCGTACTACATACGACAGTGGCCTCAGGCTAAAACCATCAAGATTCAAGAACAAATCCAATCTCGGTCGCCGGCTTGGCATGGTTGCCAAAGATGGTCAAACAAAAACAAACTTAAACCCCAAGCTCCGCACAAACCCTTCTCTTTTTTTCTTTCTCCTCACTTCTGCAACTAATACCCTCCCTGAATCTCTCATGGCCAATCTCAGCAGCTCCTCCTCTCCGATAACCAAAATCTCCCACTCCTCCGCCACCGCCACCACCGCCGCCACTTAATCATCCTCCGATATCTCTAATTGTATCCGTCCAATCCATCAATTTCTTCTCATGGATTTGAGAAGAATATCTCTTCTCCACAGAACTAAACCTAAACGTCTATTATTATTCTTCACGAACCCTATTTCTTCAATCTCATCACCATCACCATCTCCACAATCACAACCACAATCAAATGATTCAGATCAAAATCTACTTATTATTAATAAGGTAAAATCAATTCTATCGAATCCAATTCTTGATACATCGAAATGTAAAGAAGAATCAATTAGATTATTATCTCCATCAAAATTTGATTACGTTTTATTCAATATTCAATCTACTGTTAATCCTAAAACCACATTGAATTTCTTTTCATTTGCTTCTCAAAATCTAGGATTTCGTTTTACACTTAGATCTTATTGTATTTTGATTCATATACTTATTCGTTCTAATCAAATTGATTCAGCAAGATTGTTTCTTATTCGTTTAATTGATGGGAAGTTGCCGAATGTTGTGTTTGAGAATCTAGAGTATAAACATATCGAGATTGTAAAGACATTTTCAGATTCCATTTTGAAGAAATCTGAGGAGAATGGGAGTGGTGGTGGTGGTGCGTTTGATTTGTTGGTTCATGTTTATTGTACTCAGTTTAGGAATTTTGGGCTGGGGATTGCGTTCGATGTGTTTAGGTTGCTTACCAGTCAAGGTTCGTTTCCGTCGATTAGAACGTGTAATTTCTTGTTGGATACACTTGTGAGAGGGAAGGAGTTTGAGAGGAGTATTGAGGTTTTTAACATTGTTTATTCTTCGGGTGGTATTGTAAATCCGGATATTAGGACGTTTACTATGGGAATTAATGCGTATTGCAGGGGAGGGAAAGTTGGAGAAGCGATTTCTTTGTTTAAGAAGATGGAGAGTTTGGGTATTTATCCTAACATTGTTACTTATAATACTATCATTGATGGGCTTTGCAAAAAGAAAGATGTCGATGAGGCGCTTAGGCTTAAAGAGAGTATGCTTCAAAATGATGTGATTCCTAATGTTTATACGTTTAGTTCTATTATAAAAGGCTTGATTGATTTGGACAAGCTTGAGGATGCAAAATGTGTTTTGAAGGAAATGTCAGAGAAGGGGGTTGTGCCAAATGTGGTTGTGTTTAATACTTTGATTGATGGGTACTGTAAAGTAGGTGATTTTTCGGAGGCGTCAACATTGTTAGAAGAAATGACGTCAAAAGCGATTAATCCGAATGAAGTTACTTATTATTCACTAATTGATGGCTTGTGCAACGTGGGTCGCATGGAAGAAGCTCAGCATCTCTTGGAGGAGACTTTATCAAGAGGTCTTTCTGTACGTCCGGGTGTGTACAATTCAATTATTCACTGGTTATGTACAAATTCTAAGTTGGATTCTGCAGTACGACTCATAAGGGAGATGATGTTGAGAAATTATCGGCCCAATGAAAAGGTTCTGACAAAGCTGGTCAATGGACTTTGTAAGGAGGGGAAGCATTCTGTGGCAACTGAGATTTGGTTTAAATTATTGGAGAAAGGATTTGCCGCCAGTACACCTACCTCAAACGCTTTAGTCAGTGGATTGTGCAAATCAAGAAATATGAAAGAGGCAGTTCGGCTTCTGAAGGTGATGATTGAGAGGGGGTTACCCCTTGATATTGTCATGTATAACACAATCATTGATGGATGTTGCAAAGATGGGAAAGTGGAAGAAGGGTTTAAGCTGAGGGATGAGATGGTTAAGCGGGGAGTTAAATCAGATATCATAACATATAGTGCACTGTTGCATGGGTTGTGTGATAAGGGTAGAATGGATGAAGCTGTAAGCTTCTGGAATGAGATAAAAAGGGGTGGTCTAGTGCCGGATATTTATATGTATAACATGATGATAGAGGGGTACTGCAAGGCCAAAAAAGTGGAAGAGGCAACAAGTTTCTTTAATGAGTTAGTCAGTCAGGGGCTGGAGTTAAATTCTTCTGTGTGCAACAGTCTTATCAAAGGTTATTGTGGAGATGGAAATATGGTTGCAGCATTTAAACTTCGTGATGAAATGAAAGCCAGGGGTATAACGCCAAATGTTCAGACTTATTCAATATTAATAGGTGGGTTTTGTGATGTTAGAAAGGTACAGGAAGCAAAGAACCTCTTTGGTGAGATGAGAACAGAGGGTTTGACCCCAAATGTTGTCTGTTACACTCAATTAATTCGTGGATTTTGTGAGATAGGCGAGATGGAAAATGCATCCAATGTTATGGAGGAAATGTGTGCATTTGGTGTGGCTCCTAACGAGTACACTTACACAGTCATGATTAATGGGTACTTTAAAATGTCTGATCAAAAGGAAGCTATGAAACTTTATGGGCAAATGCTCGAGAAGGGTGTTGCCCCTGATGTTGTCACATACAATACTTTGATAAATGGTTTATGTATGACAGGAAAGATGGAAGACGCTTTTATGGCATGTGATGCTATGTCTCAAAGAGGTTTGGTGATGGATAAAGTTACATATACCACATTAGTTGATGGTTTGAGTAGTTTAGGCTTATCAAAAGAAGCTTCCTTGATAGCGGAGGGCATCATCAAGCGTGGTATGGTTCCTTGGCATGTCAAGCCAGATACCCTTTAGTAAGCCTTTCAATCTGGAACAAATCTTGGACTTGTTTCAGTGATTTATTGCAGTATCCAGAATATAATGGGGTTATTTACGTCTCCACAGTGTGATCCCAAAGGTATTGCCCATGCTTTTGCCAATTGTTCGGCTTTTCCATCTTTGTATCTTTTCAATAAAGTATCTTACTTGGTTGACACGCGTGGACTTTTAAAACCATTTACAGCTCTAAGAGCTGCTGGAATTCGTGCATGGGCGAGGTTGGAGAAGTTTTACAGGTTTGATTCGAATTTACTCTTTTTTTTTTTTTTAGTAGAATCTATAAACTATGATTGATGATAGCGATGATAGTGCAGGTTGTATGTATGGACTATCGAAGAGGCTGCCTACTTCAGATCCTCCTTCACCACTTCCCCATGCCCAAATAAGACCTTAACAGTTTCCATTGATGGTGCAGGTATTTTCTTTACTACAGTTTTTTCGTCTACTAATTATACTTCTACTTTGACAATAAAGCTTGACAAAAGAACCTCTTGCAATCAAGAACTTGAATTTCGGTTGCTTGGAGACTAAGGGCCTGTTTGGTTTAGTTTTGAAAACAATTTTGTCATTTTCAAAACGTTAAAAACAAAAAACTGCTGAAAACATGTTTGCTGGGTGTTTGTAAATTTGTCTAACTTCCTGTTACGTATACATGGGAGTTTTTTTTTTTCTCTCTCTCAGAACGAATATGGAGTAAAGTGAACTTGGACCGACTGATTTGCAGGCATGGCCACATGGTGCAGGAACAAATGGGCAAGAACTGCAACATATTTTCAGGAAGAACTTATAACAATGTTAAGAACTTTTGGAGTACCAGAAAAGGAAGTTGCAGACACCAAGTCAAAGGAAAACAATGGGTGATTCCCAGTCTTCTGTGGACTTCCTTCATTAAAGGTACATAACTTTCCTACCACCTTGTAAATTTGTCCTCTTTGAATTCAACTCGATGATTAGAATGTGTACACTGAATTCCGATACATGTCCCAACATATCTACGAATGATTACTGACTGTCAACTTAAAGTTATTGATTTGGGAATTTAGGTTGATATTTCTATACCCATGATGTGTTTGTTAAGATATATCTCAGAATATTACTAAAACTTTAACAAAAACAAAACTATCTTGATGAGAGATTTTAGGCTTGAATCAGATCTAAGCAAATGTAATACTTGTAGCAGTTGTGATTATAGTAGTGATGACGTTATTTTGGCTGCTACAGTTACTAGTAGTAGTGGTAGTGTTATTGTTATTCAAGACGAAGATATGGTAGTATGTGCCACACTAGGTAAGCTCCTGTAGTTACTGTTATTCATGTAAACATCCGTAGAAAAAGACAAAATCTTTTGGAGACGTTACGAAGCATGCTTTAACCGGTTCCCTATCAATTGCCATAAAAAACTAGGTCGTTTTCGGTAGCCTACTCATCTGTATGGGAGTATGGGAATCTGCTGCATTTGTTTGCCTTTGGTTAAGTCTAGCATCTTTTTACCTAACTAAAGGATAAGGTTTCAAAATTCGAATTGGGAAAGTTGATGTCTGCGGGAGACCACAAAAACGTGCAGGTTCAGGATATGCTGAAAAGTGACAAGGCAATTGAGTCAGGAAAAAGTTGGAGGCATCATTGTGTATCTGTAACAATGATGCCTTTCTGGTTTATGGTCTTTTATATATTGTGGTTGCCACTTGCCAGGTTGAGTTTGGCATCAACAGCATGAAGACCTAAAGTTGTGCAGATTAGCCATTCATGAGTTCGTTTCTATATATTTCAACTTAGTCTTTTAGATGCTCTATGAAAATATGCTCATGCTTTTTTAGTTGTTCAAGCTTGTTGTGTTACTACAAGTATAATTTCAATTATACAGATTCCGAATGCTGTAAACCTGACAAAAGGGATAGTGGGAATGATTTCCGTATACATTGGATGAACAGCTTGGACCAATTTAGTGGAAGAACTTAAGTTTTAATGGTATTGTGGAATGTTTGAATCCTGGGACACGATACTTGTCTAAGTATTCTTGCAAGCACGGTCTGGTTGTTAGCTTTTGTAGATCATTTCATAGTGGACTTAGGCTGTGTTTGGCATGGAGGAAAAGAGGGGATAGTGGAGGAGGTAGTTCACTTTCATGATGTTTCTCTCATTTTTCTTAGAAGTCATGAATCGGATCTACATCTACTTGCGTTATGATTTGTGTATGATTTGTAAAATAGGTTTATCTCATATTTTTGTGTATGATTTGCTCTGTAGGTTTTTCTTTTCGTTCGATCTTATTCATGCTATCTGTTTATGTGTGTTTTTTCTTGTTTATGTTATCCATAAGCTTGTCTATCAGGTTTGTCATTGTCAACTGGCATAATAGCAGAGAAGATGCTGAGGAAATACTTTACCTAGTATGTGTGGCTGTTTTTGCATTTTGTTTGGCGATGGAAAACGACCTCTAATTATTTCTGATGAACCACTAATGGATCTAAATATTCAAAGAGAGTGTTAATTAGCTAGATTATATAAGGGGAATTAATAGGCTCTGTCATAATTAACTAAGAGTGCACATGTTCCATAAGACACGAAACACATTTGTTTCTCACCAATTTATCTATTTTGCAGGCGAATGAGAAGTGGAAGAAATTGTGAATTTGCAGAAGCGCATAGAAGGAACCAAAGCAAGTTTGAATAGGATGGAAAGAAGAGAAGAACTAGAGTTAGCAACTGGCATTGGAATGATTAATTCTACCATGCTAAATTAAAGGTACGATTTTTTCAGTCTTCAATTGTTGTATTTGAAATCACTGTGGTTTGGTGCTAATGGCTACTGCTGGGCGTATTTTGTCTGCCACAAACTTCACTAGAATGAGCTATGGGTATGGATATTAAGCAGATTGTTCTCAATTCTGACTCCCAATCTAATTATTCAGGTATTTCTTTCTGGATATGTGCCTTGGTTGTTTTGGCTAGGAGGAGAAGAATGTATGGAAATTGTCCATTGTTATTGAGAAATCAATTTCTCTGCTGACAAGTTGTCCAAGAAAGGTGCTATGTTGGGAAGGTATCAGCTGGAAACTTTTAGTTCCATTCCTCCTCTTGATAGATGGGAGTTGCCGGATCAGGTTACTTTAGATTTGTATACCGATTCTTTGGTTGTTTTGCTGTTCTTTTGTAACCAATTTTGTAATTGATTTGGTTAATCACCCAGAAAGAAAACTACTACTGTATAATTTGCGAGATTAGCTGGCCTGCATAGGATTTTAGCTTCTCTTTTTCAATTACGTATTTGTTAAGAGGTGCAGGCACCAACTATATAAAAAAAAACTTACATAGTGCAGCAGTCTGGGTATAATTTTCTTTCTTTCTTAAGTGGATTATAGAAAAACTATTGAAGAAAAATATATCCTTCAACCATTTTTGTTCAACTGTCCACAATGTAAATATCAAACTAATAACAAAATGTGAAATCAATATCTTCACATTTTTCTTTTGCATTGCAACTCTAAAAGAAGAACGGAAAGTTATGGTAAGTATTTTTCTTTCATTTCTTGCTGTTTTCAGTGTTGTCCAAACCCCTTCTCCTTTTTGAGAAAACTGCAACCATGGTCCATGATGAGGGACTGAGATGTTATTGGGCTTAACAAAGGCACATTGGGCCGGGTGAGAGATGGTGAGATACAGCAACAAGAGGGAAGTCAACCTTACACCATCAGAGTTCTTCTTTTTGGCTTTAAAGCCGCAGTAGGAAAGAGTGTTTTGTTGAGATCACTCACTGTCTTGTAGTCATCATATGCAGGATTATTACTTCGAGTACATATCCAGGCCAGGCATGCGATAAAACTAAGACTTCACAAGAATGTAGCTCACAACATATGAAAACTAGAGTTAGGCCTGGGCACATTCAAGTTGAACACTAGCTACCAAGGCAGAGTACAGATTTCAGAGTAACAAATGGTGTTTGGGAGAAATGAGCAGCAGTAAGTTGCTGAACCTGGTAAACAGTAAATTGTTGGGCCCTAGAGTGCATAATACCCCCACTTTGGAATAAGAAATCAGCTCTCACACTATTTATTTATTTATTTTTTTTTGGTAAGAAGAGTTTCGAGCCAATCATTACCAAATGTCTTTACTGTTGGGGTTCAGATCCATTTACACATGCTAATTAATCTTGCGGAAATAAACTAGCTAACAAGAAACACTTGATCTCTCGGATTGCTCCATGAACCTGACTACGATCTAGGATAAGAAGAAGAGAAAGAGATCCACACCGATGCAAGGCATAAACAAAAGCAACAAGAAAATACTCACATATTTAACGTGGTTCAACAATATACACGATGTGTGAATATTTTCTACATCCACCAAACGGCAACGACCTCATTCTTTATTATAGAAAACCATCAATTGAGAATTACACAAGAATTGAATAATCAATTAATCGACTCACCACAATGTGACCGAACAAAAGAACTCTCACAAACACCCTATAAATCCAAAGTAGTGTTTTCACCCATACGAGATAATGTTTACCACATTATCAATCACAACGATCTTCTCTGTACACCCTGACATAGATTACCATGGACGCCTTCAGCTCAACACCAATAATCTAATCCAGTACCACCAAGATGCTCCTCAACAAGATGGCTTACCAACAAATCCATATGAATACTCCATAACGACGTATCTTCCAACATCGATAAGTATTCCGTAAGCACTATAATGATGTACTAATTCCACCATTATTGGTCTCTCATCACATCCACCCCAAAAGGTGGGATGAATTCCTCGCATCTCTAATGAGAATTTCCCTGAGAACTCGTAGCTACAACTCATAGCTTATAATAGGAGTAACATTACTTTTCCTACAAAAATAGGGTTTCCTTAACTTAGCTATTAAGGTCCTAGAATTTAGGATCAAGTAAACGATTAAAAACTCTTAATTCTAAACCTAATTAATCACCGACCAAGTTTTGTTACCCAACCCTAAACTTACCGACCCAAAACCAAGTTTGACTTATTTCAAACTTGACACCGACTTTAACCTAAAATTTTCCACCTCGGATCATGCATTTATGCATCAGACGATTAACTTGTTATTCCTCCATCTTCTGAAAATCGATTACACCATCACTAGTTTCCTACATATCCCCAATAGGAATCACACCGAAATGTAGTTCACCCAAATTGTTTAGTAGAACACCATCAAAATAGAGTAAACCAAACTTGAACGTCAAAAACTCAAGACTTAAAAATCCAGTCTATCGGTGATTGTACAAATCTCCACCACGAAAAATTCCCGAACATCTCACCAACTATCGTAATACGATCACCCGTTATGCAACATCTTGAGATACACCTTACTCCTTTATGTTCACAACTCCATATTGACTGGCACCATTCCAGGTGTATTGCACGGCAACTCAATCAGACCATATACGAACATTTTCCATATGTTACCAATCGAACTTAGTTACAGTCATCATGCACACTTAAACCTTTGTTGCCTATTCAAGCTTGCTCCAAATAAGCCTAGCTCCATCTCGGCCTTCCTTGCTCCACCTGAGTTTATGTTCCGCTCCACTTAAGCCACTAACTCCAATTTGTGCACCATACCCAAAAGTTCTGACTTCCATAACCACTCGATCACCAAACTGAAAACTACCACTGTAACCTCCAAACGTCTTCCTAAGCACCCTTAGCTTAACCATAGTATTCATCTTCGTCTCTAAACTCTAGCCGAGTCAATTGCTTATTTAAACAACTGATCATACATTTTCTGTTTTCCACGAGCATGTCCTCCAAAGCTAATTAACGTGATACTTTACATTAGTTTATAATAAACCAACCTTCATGTTAGATTCTAACCATCTTGTATGTACCAAAACATATCTAGCATGACTTCAACTGCGCACCAAAGACAACCAATCCATGGATCATTGTCATTGCGTGCCAATATCGATCTCATCTATGTGAATATTGCTTTACCGAGCCTATCTCCGATTGGATCATGATTCTACGATCATATTTCACCAATTGAGTTTTACTCATCCGTTAAAGCTTATCATATCTTTAACTGATGCATACATACCAGAAACATGTTCAGCTTCACAGAGACTTCAACAGCTGACACACCAATTTTCTACACCACTTCAGCAACCTCTATGGGCTTCGACAATAATGTCATTCTAGTCTTTTACTAATATCTTAGGAAGCATGTAGTTTCAACTTCGCGACAGTCAAACCACAATAAATCCGGACTCGGATAAAACTGTGACTAACGTGGAAGATATCATCGTTATAGTCGTAACAATACATAATATCACACATTCTATCTTGTGAATATCACTTTCCCAATCTTGCTTTAGATGTACACCAACATTTTGAAATCTGATAATCCGTCCTTCACACAAATACCCAATCACAGGCAGCCATAATCTGAAACCTTTGGTAACTTATTCAAGATCCAAGCAATACAAGATGTTGTTGTATTTACTTTCTCATGCTATGTAGAGAAAATAACTTGACGAAAACTATAAGGTTGTTGAACCAAATTTCTCAAAGGAAATCTTTACCTTCATCTATACAGGCTTTGTCAATATTGAAATTAATTTCAATAACTGTAGCAGACAAGCAAACCCTCAAATATTATCATTTCTATAATGTATATAGCTTTCTCCAACAGAAAGTCTCACACTGATCATCAGGAAATCGAATAAATAATGGTTGATGGAAAAAAACGTCGAAATTGTAGCCCATCTCAAATTCATGCACCGTAATTTCTCCAAGTAGTACACGCTACTTCCCGTAGCCACACCACCATACATATTGTATGTTGATGGTGGTTTTTAAACAAGGGGTAAATTCGTAAAACCCCATGACCTAGTGTTACCCGCAACACATTAACTAAGAGCATTTAACTCAGGTGTAAATAATTAATAGGGGTATTTTTTCAAAATACCGATTAGGTTTTCGACACAGAACCCTAATTCCAAAACTAAGCCGCACACTGCGCACCATGGCAACAATGCCAAACTAAGTCGCACACTGCGCACCACGGCAACCATGCCAAACCAAGCCGCACACTGCGCACCATGGCAACAATGCCAAACTAAGTCGCACACTGCGCACCATGGCAACAATGCCAAACCAAGCCGCACACTGCACACCACGGCAACAATGCCAAACCAAGCCGCACACTGCGTACCACGGCAACCATGCCAAACCAAGCCGCACACTGCGCACCATGGAAACAATGCCAAACCAAGCCGCACACTGCGCACCATGGAAACAATGCCAAAGTAAGTCGCACACTGCGCACCATGGCAACAATGCCAAACCAAGCCGCACACTGCGCACCACGGCAACAATGCCAAACCAAGCCGTACACTGCGCACCACGGCAACCATGCCAAACCAAGCCGCACACTGCGCACCATGGCAACAATGCCAAACCAAGCCGCACACTGCGCGCCATGGCAACAATGCCAAACCAAGACGCACCCTGCGCGCCACTGCAACAACGCCAAAACCAAGCCGCACACTACGCACCATGGCAGCAACGCCAAAACCAAACTACATATCACACTCATTGGCAACCATGCCAAACTAAGCCGCTATGCCATTGGCACATGCCAAAGATAGCGCCCTAGGGTTGCAAAACGTGCAACTAGGTCAACATGGCCATACGTGCCATTGGCACATGCCAACGCGTACCACAAGCCATATTTCCAAGCCGCTATGCCATTGGCACATGCCAAATATAGCGCCCTAGGCTTGCAAAACGTGCAACTAGGTCAACATGGCCGTACGTGCCATTGGCACATGCCAACGCGTACCACAAGCCATATTTCCAAGCCGCTATGCCATTGGCACATGCCAAAGATAGCGCCCTAGGCTTGCAAAACGTGCAACTAGGTCAACATGGCCGTACGTGCCATTGGCACATGCCAACGCGTACCACAAGCCATATTTCCAAGCCGCTATGCCATTGGCACATGCCAAATATAGCGCCCTAGGCTTGCAAAACGTGTAACTAGGTCAACATGGCTGTACGTGCCATTGGCACATGCCAACGCGTACCACAAGCCATATTTCCAAGACGCTATGCCATTGGCACATGCCAAATATAGCGCCCTAGGCTTGCAAAACGTGCAACTAGGTCAACATGGCCGTACGTGCCATTGGCACATGCCAACGCGTACCACAAGCCATATTTCCAAGACGCTATGCCATTGGCACATGCCAAATATAGCGCCCTAGGCTTGCAAAACGTGCAACTAGGTCAACATGGCCGTACGTGCCATTGGCACATGCCAACACGCACCACAAGCCATATTTCCAAGCCGCTATGCCATTGGCACATGCCAAATATAGCGCCCTAGGCTTGCAAACCATGCAACCTAAGCCAAGTCGGCCACGCATGCCATTGGCACATGCCAACATGCTCGCTGGTAGCTTTTCCTACCAAGGCCACGGCCCTAATGGCCACGCATGCCATTGGCACATGCCAACATGCTCGTTGGTAGCTTTTCCTACCAAGGCCACGGCCCTAATGGCCACACATGCCAACATGCTCGCTGGTAGATTTTCCTACCAAGGCCACGACCCTAATGGCCACGCATGCCATTGGCACATGCCAAACACACACGCTGGTAGCCTAACTTGCAAACCGTGCAACCTACCACCAAGGCATTCCGCACATGCCATTGGCACATGCCAAACACACACGCTGGTAGCCTAACTTGAAAACCGTGCAACCTACCACCAAGGCATTCTGCACATGCCATTGGCACATGGCACACACGCCACTAGCAGCTCTGGCATTTCCACTTACACTCAACATACAACCTACCACCAAGGAATTCCGCACATGCCAATGGCACATGCCACACGCGCCACTAGCAGCGCCACTTGCACTTAAGGTGCAACCAACGAGATATCAACACAAACTGGGGGTGCTTTCCAGGGTTTTGGTTTGGCGGTCACAGCTTGCAGCGTACACTACGCTCACATTAAGAAAGCGTGAAAAGGAATAAAGCGGTCAAATAAATGAGGAAATAATGGTGAAAACGTTTTCACCCATTAACACCATGAGGTTACCACCTCCTCCCATTATTTCACCCTTTACTCTCTTCCTTCATGAGACCAGATACGTTTCAATCTCGACTTGTATAAATAGGTCTTACCTATTTCCACCAGATAACAAGTCTCGGTCGGAGAAAAATACTACACTCTCGGAAAAGGCAACTTTGCAAGCTCTCCAAAAAGCTTTCATCTCTTGCAAGCTTCCTAAGCTTTCACTTTCGATACAAGTCGAGACACTACTCTCCCGTAACTATTCTCGGTCTCAACACCTTTCTTTGCTTCCCTCCCCAAATCAACCCTTCTCCTTCACTTTGTGACCGAAGCAAGTCTGGAACGACCATTTCTTGGTTTAGGCCGGACTTGTACAGATTGATCTCTCGAATCTATAAAGTGCTCACGTGCAGCACATTTGTTTAGGGTTTAAACCAGTTTCTCACTCACCCACCGAATTTACTGAAATCGGCGAAAACGATTTTCACCCATAAACAATTGGCGACCACAGTGGAGGATTGATCTATCGGTTACAATACCAACTCCGACTCCTGATTTTGTTTCCCGAACGTCAAATCCCAACATGGTGGAACTCGGAGTCCGGAGCGGCCGCCGAGAACACCGGCAAAGACAGAACGCACCCCCGATGTTAGCATCTCTCCCAATAACGTTGTTACGTCACCGGGCCGACAACAAGAACATCGAATGCACTCCCTCAAGTGTAACACCGCCAATCACCAGGGCCAGAGCCGCTGCCTCCTCTAGCGTCTCTGCACAATCCTCTAATCACGGCAACGAAAATATCTTTTCGGGTGTCGTGCCACCAGTCACCAGGGCTAGAGCCGCCGCCACGACCCCAAATGCTTCGTCTAGCATGGCGCCTCCGTCCACGACCAAAATCCCAACTACCCCGCCAACGGGACGAGAAACCGGAGGGACAAGAGGAAGTCGCCCTTACGTCACCATCGCTGATCTGATGGAACGACAAGAGATGCTCGCCAGAGCCCAGACAGATATGGTTTCAATACAGAAGGAGGTACTCATCTTTCTCAAGACCCTGACAGAACGACTACCACGTGAGTCGCGCCCTCCAGAGCCATTTAGGAACGTCTCCAACAACCCCGACGCCAAACACTCCGGCGGAGCACGCCTCCATGGATGAGGAAACTCGCACTAGAATCCCATTGGAAAGAAATCAGCCACCCAACTTTTTCACGAGAGAAGATTTGGAACAACTCCTCTGCAACCGAATCAAGAATGATGAGTTGGACGTGCATCATCACCAACCCCCTTACCCATCCGAAATACAGAGAATCCCTCTCCCAAGGGGGTACTCTTCTCCTCAATTTACCCTGTACGATGGTACCGGGAATGCACGTGAGCATGTTTCTCGTTTCCTGGAATCCCTAGGTGAACATGAATATAATCACGTTCTTCGTTTAAGGGAATTCTCAAAATCACTTACTGGAAGGGCGTATACATGGTACAACAGCATCCCACCGAGCAGCATTCCCAACTGGAGTAGCATGGTCACTGCGTTTTACAAGAAATACTTCTTCGTGTCTGAACAAGTTACCTTTTCGGACCTCGGAAGAATGTACCAGTGGGATAACGAACATCCGAATGATTTCGTCAAAAGGTTCAGGGTTCAAGCACTCGACTGTCATGACCCAAACGTGACCGAGCAACAATTGGTGAACGCATGCATCAATGGTATGGTTCCAATCTACCGCGCCCTTCTAGAAAACTTGCGTTTCCAAACGTTCTCCGAACTCCATGAAGCCGCCAGACGATCTGCAACAACAGCACCAGCATTACTGGAAAGAACTAGGCCAACTCGAACCAAAGACGCGCGCGAAACCCGCGGGAGTAGACGCCTCATCAACAAACAATTTAATACCGGCTCATCCTCCGTGAACATAGTAAACGAAAGGGGGAAAAGGAAAGCCGCAACTACGAGCCACCAGCCGAAACGTGAAGCGCCGGCACAACGGGAACCCTCGCAACGGAAGATCGTCACTAAAACTCCTGTGCAGCATCGTGAGACCGAAGGAAATACCCTTGATTTCCCATTCCCCATCGAGGAGGTGATTGACCTCCTAGAAGCCTGGGTTCAAGATGATGTCATCAGATTGCCACCACTCAGACGGACACCAACTGAGGCTGAGATGGCGAACCCCAAATATTGCCATTACCACAGGTTCGTTCACCACCCGACTAGCGATTGCAACAGACTGAAGTATATTTTCAAAGAAAGGATAGAAGCAGGAGAACTCCAACTAGGAAACGAAAGAGTGCATCAAGACCCACTACCAATAAGAAACTGCGGTTCCTCTGGGGACTCCGTACACGAGACCGTACAATCCATGATGTGACATGTATGCGAAATTCTCTATCTTTCCAAGGTTCAGCGCCAAGATATTTTCGCAGCTCTCAATCGTGTTATATCCGGCAAACGGCTTTTTCTCTCCTCGGAATCCACGCCAAGGGCCCAAGCTTCCCAAACAGGCAAAGCAGAGAACTGGGGACTGCTGACCACGTCCCGATTAAGAGGTAACGAATTTGACGACACGCTCATCGACACGGCCTCCTACCACAACATCATTACTTTCAAGACACTGAAGGCAGCAGGGTTTACAAAACAAGACGCTACCTATTCCCCGTCCGTGATTAAGGACTTGAGAGGAGAAGCTTTGAACGCGCATGGCTACATCAACTTAGAGATCGAGATGGGATACGCTATAACACATAGCAAATTCCATATTGTCAAAGAACTAGATTACGACATGATATTGGGACGTTTATGGGTGCTTGACAACAAAGCAAAATTGGATGTGCGCCCTCCGCCAACGTCCATGCCCGAAGGAAATTCCAACAAGTCATCCAACTGGTTATCGCATCAACAAACTACTGAAGAAACCCAGACATCCGGAGAAGACTCGTTGGCGCTAGCTCATGGTTTTCAAATGCAAGTAAGTCTGACCAAGCAACCTTTTTTGCAACCAGTCTTTCCTTCCCCTTTCCGTCATGGGGACTCGGCGCGACATCGCACGAACGCTGTCAAGAAATGCGAATGAGAGGTCGGGACCATTTGAACACTTTGCAAGAAGCTTGGAAACTTCTATTGAAGCCAACGAAGCCAAGACTCAAACGGCCGCACGACGTCTGAACCCGTTTTCAATTGGAGATGTAGTGGTCAAAGGAAGCACGTTTCAAGTTGGGAAGATAACAAGAAAAATGGATTTGCCCGAAGTGAAGGAGAAGACGATCCGTATCTCTGGGTTGCGGATACCCTTTGGGGAGGATATTGCAAGCTCATCAATGCAGTCACACCTCAAGGCGTGATAATTCACTCGCGATGGCTCAAGGAATCCAATCCATAAAAAAAAAAGGGGGTCAGACTTCCCATTTACTCCTTTTCTTTTTCAGGATTCCCTTTAAAAATTCCTCTTAGTAGTTGTACTTCCCCAAGATGAATACACCGTTTGTATTTCTCCCTGGGGATTCCTTCCCGTCAAATATATATATATATATATATATATATATATATATATATATATATATATATATACATCTCTTTCCAAGCAAATTCTCCAGATATCAGAGAAATACATCAGATAAACCCAGAAAACCACTGCAGAGCCATATCTTCCAAAAAATATATATGAAGCAAAATGTTTACCGATGAAGAAGAAGGAAAAGATGAGTTTACCAAAAAAAAAAAAAGAGGCATCAAGGGAACTAAGCAGCTAACAGAAATAACAAAAGGGAGGAACTAGCCCTCGAAGGATGGAGCACAAGTCCCCTCGGGCAAATCTATCTTCAAACACTTCCCCAAAGAATCCTTCGGGCAACAAAGGTTCCATTCAACGGTTTTAGCAAAGAAACAACCTCAACATCCCATCCCGAAGCGACCCACAAAGAAGAAGCAGCAGTGTCCTCCCCCCGACGACTATTCCAAAGATACGCCACCATAACCCCTCCGGTATCACCAACAACACCTTTGGCATCAACTTCAAAGGCTATTTCGCTGCCATCATATGATCCTTCAAAGGTTCTCTCAGCGACACTTCGGAAAAAGTTTTTTGATTCATCCACATCAGGGTCAAGAGTCATGGCGCACTCCTCCATGCTCACTGAGCCCAAGAAAGTCTGAATATGCACCTGTTCTTCGTGGGGATAGATGGAAGGGAGGTCCTTAATGATTTCACTAGCTTCGTGGAATGGAGATTCAGTCCCAACCAATGCCTCCTCAAGAGAAGAAGACCGATATTCACCAAGTCTGAAATCCTTCTCCGAAGAGTTAAAGGCGCAGCCATCCCTGGAGGGTCCCATCACACACCGCAAAAGATAAAAATGATGACCCAGTTCTACCATATCTATGCACATGTAAAAGAGGATAACGCGAGCAGAGAAGAATACGAAAACATACCGATATGATCTTCTTAGCCCGAATGACCCTGGTTGGGGTGCTTTTGCAAGAATTAGACCTCGCGCCTTCACTTGGAGAACTTGGCTGGTTAGGAGATGATTCATCTCTGTGCGACATGATAAAGAAAGAAACTCGACAAGAAGAACCCTTTTTCTCAAACGAGGAGACGATGCAATTATTTTGGGTATAAATACGGAATCTTAAAAAAAGGGAAAGGAAGCAATGAGGGACATAACGCTTCCATATTTTAGCATGAATAATGCCCTAATTGAAGCCGCACGTGAAGGTAAGCAAGATAAGGAAACTTTGCTATCGGAAGAAACTCCCTCCTTGTTTACATCGGTCACGCCCGCAAGCACGCACAACTTCCACACTTTGCGCCGGCCCCACCAGCCAGCACACGCAATTTCCCAAGTCACGCCTGCAAGCACGCACAACTTCCACACCTTGCGCCGGCCCCACCAGCCAGCACACGCAATTTCCCAAGTCACGCCTACAAGCACGCACAGCTTCCACACCTTGCGCCGGTCCCACCAGCTAGCACACTCAGTTTCCCAGTTTCACGCAACTTCCCAACGTCGCCCAAGCTGCACTAGCCCCACCGATTATGCCAGCCTCCCTATTTGTGCAAAACTCCCAGATGCAAGGATCCCAAATCCTATTTATAAAAGGTCGACAAGCCCCTCAATTCTCTTTACGGTTTGTCGTTGATAGTCCTCACCATCTTATGCTTACCTCGCAACAAAGCCCCCTGTTCCGAGCTAAGCGGGGGACTTAATGTTGATGGTGGTTTTTAAACAAGGGGTAAAATCGTAAAACCCCATGACCTAGTGTTACCCGCAACACATTAACTAAGAGCATTTAACTCGGGTGTAAATAATTAATAGGGGTATTTTTCAAAATACCCAGTTAGGGTTTTCGACACATAACCCTAATTCCAAAACTAAGCCGCACACTGCGCACCATGGCAACAATGCCAAACTAAGTCGCACACTGCGCACCACGGCAACCATGCCAAACCAAGCCGCACACTGCGCACCATGGCAATAATGCCAAACCAAGCCGCACACTGCGCACCATGGCAACAATGCCAAACTAAGTCGCACACTGCGCACCATGGCAACAATGCCAAACCAAGCCGCACACTGCGCACCACGGCAACAATGCCAAACCAAGCCGCACACTGCGCACCACGGCAACCATGCCAAACCAAGCCGCACACTGCGCACCATGGCAGCAATGCCAAACCAAGCCGCACACTGCGCACCATGGAAACAATGCCAAACCAAGCCGCACACTGCGCACCATGGAAACAATGCCAAACCAAGCCGCACACTGCGCACCACGACAACAATGCCAAACCAAGATGCACACTGCGCACCACGGCAACCATGCCAAACCAAGCCGCACACTGCGCACCATGGCAACAATGCCAAACCAAGCCGCACATCATAAGCGCGCCATGGCAACAATGCCAAACCAAGCCGCACCTCGCGCGCCCCACCGCAACAACGCCAAAACCAAGCCGCACAAGTGCGCACCATGGCAAAGCAACGCCAAAACCAAACTACATATCACACTCATTGGCAACCATGCCAAACTAAGCCGCTATGCCATTGGCACATGCCAAAGATAGCGCCCTAGGCTTGCAAAACGTGCAACTAGGTCAACATGGCCATACGTGCCATTGGCACATGCCAACGCGTACCACAAGCCATATTTCCAAGCCGCTATGCCATTGGCACATGCCAAATATAGCGCCCTAGGCTTGCAAAACGTGCAACTAGGTCAACATGGCCGTACGTGCCATTGGCACATGCCAACGCGTACCACAAGCCATATTTCCAAGCCGCTATGCCATTGGAACATGCCAAAGATAGCGCCCTAGGCTTGCAAAACGTGCAACTAGGTCAACATGGCCGTACGTGCCATTGGCACATGCCAACGCGTACCACAAGCCATATTTCCAAGCCGCTATACCATTGGCACATGCCAAATATAGCGCCCTAGGCTTGCAAAACGTGCAACTAGGTCAACATGGCCGTACGTGCCATTGGCACATGCCAACGCGTATCACAAGCCATATTTCCAAGACGCTATGCCATTGGCACATGCCAAATATAGCGCCCTAGGCTTGCAAAACGTGCAACTAGGTCAACATGGCCGTACGTGCCATCGGCACATTCCAACGCGTACCACAAGCCATATTTCCAAGAAGCTATGCCATTGGCACATGCCAAATATAGCGCCCTAGGCTTGCAAAACGTGCAACTAGGTCAACATGGCCGTACGTGCCATTGGCACATGCCAACACGCACCACAAACCATATTTCCAAGCCGCTATGCCATTGGCACATGCCAAATATAGCGCCCTAGGCTTGCAAACCATGCAACCTAAGCCAAGTCGGCCACGCATGCCATTGGCACATGCCAACATGCTCGCTGGTAGCTTTTCCTACCAAGGCCACGACCCTAATGGCCACGCATGCCATTGGCACATGCCAACATGCTCGCTGGTAACTTTTCCTACCAAGGCCACGGCCCTAATGGCCACGCATGCCATTGGGACATGCCAACATGCTCGCTGGTAGCTTTTCCTACCAAGGCCACGGCCCTAATGGACACGCATGCCATTGGCACATGCCAAACACACACGCTGGTAGCCTAACTTGCAAACCGTGCAACCTACCACCAAGGCATTCCGCACATGCCATTGGCACATGCCACACACGCCACTAGCAGCTCTGGCATTGCCACTTACACTCAACATACAACCTACCACCAAGGCATTCCGCACATGCCAATGGCACATGCCACACGGGCCACTAGCAGCGCCACTTGCACTTAAGGTGCAACCAACGAGATATCAACACAAACTGGGGGATGCTTTCCAGGGTTTTGGTTTGGAGGTCACAGCCGACAGCGTACACTACGCTCACATTAAGAAAGCGTGAAAAGGAATAAAGCGGTCAAATAAATGAGGAAATAATGGTGAAAACGTTTTCACCCATTAACACCATGAGGTTACCACCTCCTCCCATTATTTCACCCTTTACTCTCTTCCTTTATGAGACCAGGGTACGTTTCAATCTCGACTTGTATAAATAGGTCTTACCTATTTCCACCAGACAACAAGTCTCGGTCAGGAGAAAAATACTACACTCTCAGAAAAGGCAACTTTGCAAGCTCTCCAAAAAGCTTTAATATCTTGCAAGCTTCCTAAGCTTTCACTTTCTGATACAAGTAGAGACACTACTCTCCCAGAACTATTCTGGTCTCAACACCTTTCTTTGCTTCCCTCCCCAAATCAACCCTTCTCCTTCACTTTGTGACCGAAGCAAGTCTGGAACGGCCATTTCTTGGTTTAGGTCGGACTTGTACAAATTGATCTCTCGAATCTATAAAGTGCTCACGTGCAACACATTTGTTTAGGGTTTAAACCAGTTTCTCACTCACCCCGAATTTACTGAAATCGGCAGAAACGATTTTCACACATAAACATTGTAATATTGTATTATTCTTTAAAATCTTGAAGTGTCAAAGCGATACCTTTTTAATTCCTCACAACGGGTCTTTACAAATAGGAACGTATTTCCAACACAATAGATCAACCTGTTTCTCCCAATGGTCTTGCACTTCAACTAGCTCAGATCGACTACAAGTGGTGTACAACCACTAAACTCTTCGACTGAACATCATCGACAAGAATCAAAACATCACAAACTATCTATCTTCTCCATCGGAAACAAGAAGAGAGAAAAACTCCAAAATATTGTTATACTCGACACGATGTCATACTCACAGACAAAAAAAAAAAACCTACAAAAGGTGTCGAAAAACTGCTTTTTGTACAAGAATAAGAAACCATAGCTCCACCACAACCGATATCACATCTCATCCAACAATCACTGTCCTGCAACTTATTTGTAGCCACATGCTTCAAATACTAAGACTGAAATCAAACTCTTCAACAGCGGAACATATCAAATCTTGGCCAATGCACATTGCAGTTATCATTCTATTGCTTGGTCACCTTTACAGCTCTTTCATTAAACTATTCAGTGTCTTACAAGGTGAAAGTATTACACAACTAATAAGAATAAGTAACACCATTCCGTGTACACCCTAGTTGAGGAATCAATACTTCCAAAATGAAACCTACTACGAGATTTTCCCATATCCTTATTGTAACAAACAACTAAGGCAGAACGAGTATGAATCTTCACATTTTTCAACTTCATGTTAAAATCAACTCAGCAACATGATCAACTGATGACGATTGATAACCAAATTATTGTTTCCCTTGATCAGGAACAACAGTGAGATTTTGTCATGCTTATATTCCATCTTTACTTCCACCAACATACAAACCAATATATGTATCCCAACTATGATATGATCTTGCCCAAGCAAACACAAATTAATTGTAAATAATTTACGCCGGTCTTTCAAACAGTTCACAAGAATATGGTATGAAGTATAGAGAATATGTAAACTTACTTAAAGTCGTGCATATGGTTTATGCTCCAATAAGTATCAATGTCAAATCTCCAATATATAGCAACTCAAATATCAAGACCATACATCTTGACCATATCGAATGAAGATCACCCGGTATAATTCCATTCCTTTAGAAGTATGCTTTAATTATCCTTGTACGTAAACTTCGCATCTTCGGAAGCTGTATCACCAAATCCTTTGCCTTCAAAACTTTCTGCTAACCAGAAAATCCAAAACTTTTCTCTTCAAATCTTCTATCCAGCCTAAAGCTCTAATAGTAATTATTGTGGTTTAGAGCCATCTACACATGCTAAATTAATCTTGCGGAAATAAACTAGCTAACAAGAAACAGTTGATCTCTCGGATTGCTCCATGAACCTTACTACGATCTAAGATAAGAGAAGAGAAAGAGATCCACACAGATGCAAGGCATAAACAAAAGCAACAAGAAAATACTCAAAGATTTGACGTGGTTCAACAATATACACGATGTGTGAATATTGTCTACGTCCACCAAACGGCTACAAACTCTTTCTTTATTATAGAACCACTAATTGAGAATTACACAAGAATTGAATAATCAATTAATCGACTCACCATAATGTGACCGAACACAAGAACTTTCACAAACACCCTATAAATCCAAGTAATGTCTTTACCCATACGAGATAATGTTTACTGCATTATCAATCACACTGAGACGATCTTCTCTGCACACCCTGACATAGATTACCATGGACGCCTTCAACTCAACACCAATAATCTAATCTAGCACCACCAAGATGATCTTCTCCTCAACAAGATGTCTTACCAACATCTCCATATGAATACTCCATAACGACATATCTTCCAGCATCAATAAGTATTCCGTAAGCACCATAATGATGTACTAATTCCACCATTATTGGTCTCTCACATCCACCCCAAAAGGTGATATGAATTCCTCACATCTCTAATGAGAATTTCCTTGAGAACTCATAGCTAAAACTCTTAGCCTATAATAGGAGTAACATTACTTTTCCTATAATAATAGGGTTTCCTTAACTTAGCTATTAAGGTCTTACAATTTAGGATCAAGTAAACGATGAAAAACTCTTAGACCATGTTTGTTTACTCCTGACTCATCTGAGTCGTCTGGATCTGAGTCATCTGGATCTGAGTGAAATCACCCGACTCATCTGGATATGACTCGATAGTTTTGAGCCAGATCTGACTCATCTGACTCAAAAATATTTGAGTCAGTGATTTGGTCCCATGAGTCGAAGTATTTTGTTAGCTGACTCAAATGGGTCTGAGTCAGGGGTTATGCCTGAGTCAGATCTGACTCAAAATGGAAACACAAATGGTCTGATCACGACGCGACCGAATCAGGGGTTGACTCAGATCCAGATGCCGAGTCAGCTGCAAACAACACAAGGTCTTAATTCTAAACCTAATTAATCACCGACCAAGTTTAGGTTATCCAAACCCAAACTTACCGACCCAAAACCAAGTTTGACTTATTTCAAACTTGACACCAACTTTAGCCTACATTTACCACTGTACTATAACAACATTGCCAGAATAAACTCTATTCGGGATGGAGCATTAGGTAATCCCCTTTTACACTGATTAATTCAGCATATCCATATATAACATCTTTGACATTTTTATTTGGTTTAGAAAAGATACTGTTTGAGTTTAGACCATGGAAATGATCATGTAGATACTTGCTTTATGTTATATGTTGTCTCATTATGCTGTGCTATATAAGTTTCCTGGCCATATTGCTCTAGGGTCATTGAAAACTTTGTCAACTTTCAATAGGTCTTTTTCTTTTCAAATTTTGTCGCTTCTATCTGGTCGACATCCACAGATGATTTTCTCCCGTAAGTGTTCCTGTTTTTCCTACAGTTGTTTTGGCTATAAGAATTCTTGATAACATCCTATATTCTACTGTGCCAACTTTCTAAACAGTTTATCAGGCGTTCTGTGTACCAACCATATCTTGGCGCATCTACCTATATATTCCCCATCAAGCTCCACATCCATCCACCCATCCACCCCACTCACAAACGTACCCCCACCAAAATTCTCCATTTTGCTTCTTTATGAGAGGACTTGGGGGTTCAAGGCTGCAAAAGTTTACTCAATATTTAGTTTTAATTTACACTTAATTGGAGTGGTCAGAGAGAAGCTAGTGTGACAAGTGTGTCACACCCAATTGACCACGTGAGATGTACACCTTACACATGCAATTCAAACCCATTCAGTGAATGAATGAACTAGCAGAGAAAAGCTAGCTAGGTTAAGTCTGACATTTTCTCATCAGTGGCCATTGTTATATTAATTGCTGAACTCTATAGGGTTTCCAAAAGACAGTTCATTATCATATATGTATATGGTAGGGCAAATCTCTTGGATTCTTAGATGCTTTGTCTTTCTTTTCTACTGTTCATATGCATCTTCATTGTCACTAATATTCTTGTTACATATTTTTTTATTAATATCTGGACTGATCTATAACTCTATCTCATCTCATCTCATCTTTGAACAAGTAAAGTTGCACGCATCGTGGAATAAAGAATCGAAATAAAATGTCGTTGAGATTACAGTAAACCCTTAAGAGTATATGAAATATCCATTCATATGCTAATACTCCTGCTATATTACACGAGAGATCCATCAGAAAATATCCCTCGTTTCAATCAACTCATATTGAGCACGCCCAGCAATTAATCCAGGCCCCCTACCACTATCGCTACTCCTTTGGAGACTGCAAGCATAAAAAAATGAGCAGTAGACTAAATGGTTAAAAATGCTTCAAAGAAAAGACTAAATGGTTAAAAACGAATATATGATTTGAATGTGAGTGCATATCAGCATGCTTTGGATAGTTAAAACTCTCAACTTGTTATTGATCTTTTATTTTTTAATAAGAAAGTGGATTTTATTAATAAGAGTTTAAATTGAAACATTGTTCAGGTGACTTAGGATCAGAGTATTGATCCAAGTAGGCCAATTTAAACTCCATTCTACAGAGCTTATTTGAGATTTTGCATACTTTGCTAGATCATTAGCAATGCTATTTGCATCTCTTTTAACATAACTACATTCCCAATGATCAAAATCAGCTAAAATAAAAAGAATGTCATGAATAACATTATTGGTTGTCCACTTTACTGAGGTTTTGGAACCTTGGATGGCATTCACCACATTCACACAGTCCTCTTCCAGATGAACCCTTCTAATTCCCTTTTCTTTAGCCCATAACACCGCTTCCAAAGCTCCCAATGCCTCATCTTGTTCCGCATCTAATGCTTTGACTGGGGTACATCGCACACCATTGCAGATTCCTGCAGAATTTCTCAACTTGTTATTGATCACCATCTTTATATTAGTGCATGGTGCTTAGGACAGAAATAATTTCTGATGATCGAGGGTGTGCCTCAATACTAGTTGTGACTTGTGATGCTCAACCTACTACCACAATTACTACTTGCTGAATGCGCCCACTGGCTTTAGAGTTGTTTGACCGTATGGTGCTTAGCCAGGTAGTTAATTGTAAACCACTCTAACTTTGGTAATGAAGTGAGGTATTTTAAACTGATTCTATCCTCTTCCCAAGTTATGAAGGCAATGACCTACATCGAGAAAAGAGCCATGCACCTATGAAAGCTAGGCAGGGGAAACCTGTTGCACATTCTCAGGCAAACAGACCAAGGCTTATTTTTATAATAAGCTGACTTGGGGGACCAACGACCTTAAAGGGAACAATCTTGAATGTGTTATGCTAGTGAGCAGGTGCGTCTTACACCCATCAAGGAAAGATTCAGGAATTTTTTAAGGATGTACTCCGTATTAATTAGAAATGTTCCTCACCTCGATTGTATGTATTTGTGATGTGAAATTTATTACAAGCCGGTTTTCGAAGTTAGTAAAATATATGGGCTGCTAGATGCTATCAGCGAGGTGTCTTCGGAGATGTGTGGATGCCGTGTTTGAGAGTCCACTTCGGTGTCTATGGATTGCAATCCGCGTGTAACAGTTAGCATGCCGCAATTTATGTGCTACAATCCCGTGGCCGCACTCCGAGTACCAGTCCCGTATGCAAACTCAACCATCTTCACTGCGCTCATATCTGCTAACTAGGTTTTTGAAGGATGTTTTATATCATCAGCCTTTTGATTATCTTGACAGAAACCTAAAGTAAGTGCACATATAGGACCATTGTCCCCCCATGCTTTGGTTCCCTAAAGCACTCCTCAAATTCATTTAATTTAAGAAGTATAAAAACAGATTAAAGCCCTGAAGTATGGGTATTGATCGTCACTAGCATTTTTCTTTTACCCTTTTCGTACATCTTTCATTTTCTAGATCACTCAGTGATTTATATAAACATATCATTGATACTCTTAAATTAATTAGCTAAAGTTTAATTAGAAAATCAAATTTACTGTAATTTACTTTGGCGCCGTGATAAATCTATGTTTGTCGACTCGGAAGTACAACTTTGTCGATAACTACGTTACGATTTCTGGTTGGCCGAAGCTGCAACAGGAGCTCTTAATTGGTTAGACTGATCATGTATATATATATACATGTAATCTTTTCAACTTTCTTCTAGTATTTGTTTATCTATTATGGGTTCAATATATTCTCCAATATTATTGTTTTCCTATCCAGCATGTGCATATAGAGGACCATTGCGCAGTAGAATTATATACTTGGTGCAGGCACAGCTGCTCGCCTTAAGAATGACAAATAAATCGAATGATGAAAAGAGTTTGGCTCAATAACATTAGGACTTGTTTGGCTTTTTTCCATGGACAAAAGTCAAATAAACTTGAGTTAATTGACACGGGAATGCTTTACCAGCCAACTAGCAGTTACAAGTTGTTTTCCCACTGCATTCATACCCGCTTAGATTATACTCCCTCCGTTTCTGTAAAAGTGTTAATATCATTTTTTTTTTATTTTGGCCTAAAAAGTATCAGCAACTTTATGGTTAGATTAGTAATTTCTTGATTTTTTATCTTTTTCTTAATCGGCAACTTCTTGATTTTTTATCACAAATTGGGTGGTTGAATCTCTGCATTGTAACCAATCATAGTCGCTAATGATTTTTGTATGAACACTAGGTATCACCGGGGCCTTACGGCCCCGACTCAACCTTTCCTTACAGTCTTACGTGTGCATACATGATACCTACATTTTTATAACATCGGTAGTAATAGAATCAGTTTAGGCACACAGTTCTAATAAAAATATTTTGAACTTAAAAAATATCAATCACTTTATTTAATTTCATTGTTATTGAAGTTATCACGTTTAACCAAAATAAGATAGCAGCAATGTATGTTGATTAATTAAAAAAATTACATAAAAACAGCCATAACGTTTAATGTAAAATGTAGCAGACATAACCTTTTAATCCTATTTGACTTTTATTAATCATTCAAATCTTAACAAAATCTATATGTCTTTGGGTTGCACTTAATTTCTCATAATCTTTCGACAACTTCTTATACTATAAGACCTTCTTTGCATATTTTCATTCTTTCTTGATTGCAAATTCTATCCATGCTTACACCATACTTTTACCGCAAAAGTTATTTGAATGATTTAAATTTCAACATTCTTGCCTTTTTTACTTCTCGTTCATTTATGTAGTGATATTTTCCTAATTCTTCCATTTGTTCTTAAAAGCCATGGTTTTTGAAAAGATTCATATATCTGGTATGTTATATGCTTTCTTAGGAAGGAAATCATTTATCCTTCTATTTCTTGTAGTATTTTCTTTTTCAAACAATATTTGGAAAACAAAAATTTTCTATCTTTTAATGCTGCAAAGATGTCTTTGTAGTTCGTTTGAATCCATCCACTCAAAAGTCTTTGAAATTTTTCTGAAAGTTTTCCTCAGTAAATAAACTCAAGCATTTTACTATCACGTGACAATAAATGAGTTGTATAATTTTGTTCCTGCATTGTTGGTTTCGTCGGTGTCATCAAATTCTACGCTAAAAGTGATGCCACTCCAATCTTTGTCTAATTTTTTATATTGTTTAAATTTTGTCAACTTGTAATTTTGTTTTCTCTTTTCATTTATACATATTATCCTATTATAATAAACTTTAATCAAATCCTTTTTAGACTCATAAAACTCAATCGGATAATACTGTGATAACGTGATATTGTACTGATATTGTTCTCTTCGTATATACCGTTCCAACTCATATATGTCATTAGAATCCACTGATTTTCTATTAAGGATATGAGGGCGTTATGTGTAAGGTTTCTTTTTTGTTGTGCCGTAACTAACATTATTTGATTGATAACACTCTGTTCTTCAGATATTGAACTGTTTGGATCCGAAGTTTGAACTATCTTTTTGTGGAGAGATAAAATTATCTTTTTATTGTTCTCAAACTCTAAGTGTTGTCATACGAAAACTCAGTTTTTTCCGGTTTTATGTAGCGGTAAACCTTGTTATATGTTGGTTTATATATTCTATTTTCGATGCCATCTTATTATTCTTATGCTTGTTATTGATTGTTGAATATTTGGAGGTCTAAACGATTTTTTTGATGAGTTGCGGAATATTGTTCCTGCGTTGTTGATTTCGTCGGTGTCATAAAATTCTACGCTAAACGTGATGCCACTCCAATCTTTGTCTAATTTTTTATATTGTCTAAATTTTGTCATCTCGTAATTTTGTTTTCTCTTTTCATTTATACATATGATCCTATTGTAATAAACTTTAATCAAATCTTTTTTAGACTCATAAAACTCAATCGGAAAATACTGTGATAACGTGATATTGTACTGATAAAGTTCTCTCCGTATATACCGTTCCAACTCATATATGTCCTTAGAATACACTGATTTTCTATTAAGGATATGAGGGCGTTGTGTGTAAGCTTTCTTTTTTTTTGTGCCGTACCTAACATTGCTTGATTGATAACACTCTGTTCTTCAGATATTGAACTGTTTGGATCCGAAGTTTGAACTATCTTTTTGTGGAGATATAAATTTATATTTTTATTGGTCTCGAACTCTAACTGTTGTCATACGAAAACTCAGTTATTTTCCGGGTTTATGTAGCGGTAAACCTTGTTATATGTTGGTTTATACATCCTATTTTCGATGCCATCTTGTGATTCTTATGCTTGTTATTGATTGTTGAATATTTCGAGGTTTAAACAATTTTTAGGATGAGTTGTAGAATTTTTTTCTTGCATTGTTGATTTCGTCGGTGTCATCAAATTCTACGCTAAACGTGATGCCATTCCAATCTTTGTCTAATTTTTTATATTGTCTAAACTTTGTCAACTCGTATTTTTGTCTTCTGTTTTAATTATACATATGATCATATTGTAATAAACTTTAATCAAATCTTTTTTAGACTCATAAAAATCAATCGGAAAATATTGTGATAACGTGATATCGTACTTATATTGTTCTCTCTGTATATAACGTTCCAACACATATATGTCATTTGAATCCATTGATTTTCTATTAAGGATATGAAGGCGTCGTGCGTAAGGTTTCTTTTCTGTTGTGCCGCACCTAACATTACTTGATTGATAACACTATATTCTTCATCTATTGAACTATTTTGATCCGAAGTTTGAACTATCTTGTTGTGGAGATATAAATTTATGTTTCCATTATTGTTCTCAAACTCTAACTGTTTTCATACGAAAACTCAGTTATTTTCCGG
Source organism: Papaver armeniacum (assembly GCA_023531295.1). Taxonomy (NCBI): domain Eukaryota; kingdom Viridiplantae; phylum Streptophyta; class Magnoliopsida; order Ranunculales; family Papaveraceae; genus Papaver; species Papaver armeniacum. The sequence goes on along the minus strand of JAJJWW010000270.1, from coordinate 788,777 downwards.
GTTTATGTAGCGTAAACCTTGTTAATAGTTGGTTTATACATCCTATTTTCCATGCCATATTGTGATTCTTATGCTTTTTATTGATTGTTGAATATTTGGAGGTCTAAACGATTTTTTGGATTAGTTGTAGAATTTTTTTTTCCTGCATTGTTGATTTCGTCAGTGTTATCAAATTCTACGCTAAACGTGATGCCATTCCAATCTTTGTCTTATTTTTTATATTGTCTAAACTTTGTCAGCTCTTATTTTTTTTTCTTCTCTTTACATTTATACACATGATCCTATTGTAATAAACTTTAATCAAATCTTTTTTAGACACATAAAACTCAATCGGACAATACTGTGATAACGTGATATTGTACATATACTGTTCTATCTGTATATACCGTTCCAACTCATGTATGCAATTAGAATCCATTAATTTTCTATTAAGAATATGAGGGCGTCGTCTGTAAGGTTTCTTTTCTGTTGTGTCATACCTAACATTTCTTGATTGATAATACTCTGTTATTTATCTATTGAACTGTTTTGATCTGAAGTTTGAACTATATTATTGTAGAGAGATAAATTTATCTTTCTATTGTTCTCAAACTCTAACTGTTGTCATTAGAAAACTCAGTTATTTTTCGTGTTTATGTAGCGGTAAACCTTGTTATTATATTGGTACATACATCCTATTTTTGATGCCATCCTGTGATTCTTATGCTTGATATTGAGCGATGAATATTTGGAGGTCTAAACGTTTTCTTGATGAGTTGTAGAATTTTTTTCCTGCATTGTTGATGTCGTCAATGTCATCAGATTGTACGCTAAACGTGATGCCATTCCAATCTTTATCCAACTTTTTATATTGTCTAAACTTTGTCAGCTCGTATTTTTTTCTTCTCTTTTCTTTTATACATATGATCCTATTGTAATAAATTCAATCAAATCTTTTGTAGACTCATAAAACTCAATCAAATAATATTGTGATAACTTGATATTGTACTTATACTTTCCAACTCATATATGTCATTAGAATCCATTGATTTTCTTGTTCTATTAATGATATGAGGGCTTCGTGTGTAAGCTTTCTATTGTGTTGTGTAGTACCTAACATTGCTTGATTGATAACACTCTGTTCTTCATCTATTAAACTGTTTTGATCTAAAGTTTGAACTATCTTGTTGTTGAGATATAAATTTATATTTCTATTATTCTCAAACTCTAACTGATGTTATCTAACACTCAGTTATTTTACAGGTCTATGTAGCGGTAAACCTTGTTATATGTTGGTTTATACATCCTATTTTTGATGCCATCTGGTGATTCTTATGATTGTTATCGAGTGTTGAATATTTGGAGGTCTAAATGATTTTTTTGATAAGTTTTAGAAGTTTTTTCATGCATTGTTGATTTCGTCAGTGTCATCAAATTCTACGCTAAACATGATGTCATTCCAATCTTTGTTTAATTTTTTTATATTGTCTAAACTTTGTCAGCTCGTATTTTTTTCTTCTCTTTTCATTTATACATTTGATCCTATCGTAATAAACTTTAATCAAATCTTTTTTAGACTTATAAAACTCAATCGGATAATACTGTGATAACGTAATATTGTACTGACACTGTTTTCTCTGTATATGTCTTTAGAATCCATTAATTTTCTGTTAAGGATATGAGGGAATCATGTGTAAGGTTTCTTTTTTGTTGTGCCGTACCTAACATTGCTTGATTGATAATACTCTATTATTCATCTATTGAACTGCATTGAGCCGAAGTTTGAACAATCTTGTTGTGGAGAGATAAATTTATTTTCCTATTATTCTCAAACTCTAAATGTTGTCATACGAAAACTCAATTAGTTTTCGGGTTTATGTAGCAGTAAATCTTGTTATATGTTGGTTTATACATCCTATTTTTGATGCCATCTTGTGATTCTTATGCTTGTTATTAAGTGTTGAATATTTGTAGGTCTATATGATTTCTTTGATGAGTTGTAGAAATTTTTTCCTACACAGTTGATTTCGTCAGTGTCATCAAATTCTACGCTACATGTGATGCCATTCCAATCTTTGTCTAATTTTTTATATTGTCTAAACTTTGTCATCTCGTATTTTTGTCTTCTCTTTTCATTCATACATATGATCTTTCGTAATAAACTTTAATCAAATCTTTTGTAGACTCATAAAACTCAAACGGATAATACTGTGATAACATGATATTGTACTTATATTGTTCTCTCTGTATGTACCGTTCCAACTCATATATGTCATTAGAATCCATTCATTTTCTATTAAGGATATGAGGGCGTCGTGTGTAAGGTTTCTTTTTTGTTGCGCCGTACCTAACATTGCTTGATTGATAACACTATGTTCTTCATCTATTGAACTGTTTCGATCCGAAGTTTGAACTATCTTGTTGTGGAGATATAAATGTATCTTTCTATTGTTCTTAAACTCTAACTGTTGTCATACGAAAACTCAGTTATTTTTTGGGTTTATGTAGCAGTAAATCTAGTTATATGTTGGTTTATACATCCTATTTTTGATGCCATCTTGTGATTCTTATGCTTGTTATTAAGTGTTGAATATTTGTAGGTCTAAATGATTTTTTTGATGAGTTGTAGAAGTTTTTTCCTACATAGTTGATTTCGTCAGCGTCATCATATTCTACGCAACATGTGATGCCATTCCAATCTTTGTCTAATTTTTTATATTGTCTAAACTTTGTCATCTCGTATTTTTGTCTTCTCTTTTCATTCATACATACGATCTTTCGTAATAAACTTTGATCAAATCTTTTGTAGACTCATAAAACTCAATCGGATAATACTGTGATAACAGGATATTGTACTTATATTGTTCTCTCTGTATATACCGTTCCAACTCATATATGTCATTAGAATCCATTCATTTTCTATTAAGAATATGAGGGCGTCGTGTGTAAGGTTTCTTTTTTGTTGTGCCGTACTTAACATTGGTTGATTGATAACACTCTGTTCTTCATCTATTGAACTGTTTCAATTCGAAGTTTGAACTATCTTTTTGTGGAGATATAAATGTATCTTTCTATTGTTCTTAAACTCTAACTGTTGTCATACGAAAACTCAGTTATTTTTCGGGTTTATATATCGCTAAACCTTGTTATTATGTTGGTTTATACATCCTATTTTTGATGCCATCTTGTGATTCTTATGCTTGTTATTGAGTGTTGAATATTTGGAGGTCTAACTGATTTTTTTTTTGGATGAGTTGTAGAAATTTTTTTCCTGCAATGTTGATTTCGTCGGTGTCATCAAATTCTACGCTAAACGTGATGTCATTCCAATCTTTGTCTAATTTTTCTATTTCTAAACTTTGTCAGCTCGTATTTTTGTCTTCTCTTTTTATTTATACATATGATCCTATCGTAATAAACTTTAATAAAATCTTTTTTAGACTCATAAAACTCAATCGGATAATATTGTGATAATATGATATTGTACTGACACTGTTTTCTTTGCATATGTCATTAGAATCCATTGATTTTATGTTAAGGATATGAGGGCATTGTGTGTAAGGTTTCTTTTTTCTGTTGTGTCGTACCTAACATTGCTTGATTGATAATACTATGTTATTCATCTATGAACTGTTTTGATCCAAAGTTTGAACTATATAGTTGTGGAGAGATAAATTTGTCTTTCTATTGTTCTCAAACTTTAACTGTTGTCATACGAAAACTCAGTTATTTTCCGGGTTTATGTAGTGGTAAACCCTGTTATTATGTTGGTTTAAACATCCTATTTTTGATGCCATCCCTGTATTCTTATGCTTGTTATTGAGTGTTGAATATTTTGAGGTCTAAACAATTTTTCTGATGAGTTGTAGAATTTTTTTCATGCATTTTTGATTTCATTAGTTTCATCAGATTCTTCGCTAAACGTGTTGTCATTCCAATCTTCGTCTAACTTTTTATATTGTCTAAATTTTGTCAGCTCGTTTTTTTTGTCTTCTGTTTTCTTTTATACATATGATCCTATTGTAATAAACTTTAATCAAATATTTTGTAGACTCATAAAACTCAATCTGATAATACTGTGATAATGTGATATTGTTCTGACACTGTTTTCTCTGTATATGTCATTAGAATCCATTAATTTTCTATTAAGGATATGAGGGCATCGTGTATAAGAATTATTTTCGGTTGTATAATACCTAACATTTAATAATACTCTGTTATTCATCTATTGAACTGTTTTGATCCGAAGTTTGAACTATCTTTTTGTGTAGAGGTAAATTTATCTTTCTATTGTTCTGAAACTCTAATTGTTGTCATACGAAAACTCAGTTATTTTTGGGGTTTATGTAGCGTAAACCTTGTTATTATGTTGGATTATACATCCTATTTTTGATGCCACCTTGTGATTCTTATGCTTGTTATTGAGTGTTGAATATTTTGAGGGCTAAATAATTTTATTGATGAGTTGTAGATTTTTTTTTCCTGCATTGTTGATTTCGTCAGTGTCATCAGATTCTACGCTAAACATGATGCCATTCCAATCTTTGTCTAACTTTTTATATTCTCTAAATTTTGTCAGCTCTTATTTTTTTCGTCTCTTTTGATTTATACATATGATCCTATTGTAATAAACTTTAATCAAATCTTTTGTAGACTCATAAAAATCAATCAGATAATACTGTGATAACATGATATTGTACTTATATTGTTTTCTCTGTATATCCTGTTCCAACTCATATATGTCATTAGAATCCATTGATTTTCTATTAAGGATATGAGGGCTTCGTGTGTAAGGTTTCTTTTCTATTGTATCATACCTAAAATTGCTTGATTGATAACACTCTGTTCTTCATCTATTGAACTATTTTGATCCAAAGTTTAAACTATCTTGTTGTGGAGATATAAATTTATTTTTGTATTGTTCTCAAGCTCTAATTGTTGTCATACGAAAACTCAGTTATTTTCCGGGTTTATGTAGCGGTAAACCTTGTTATCATGTTTGTTTATACATCCTATTGTTGATGCCATCTTGTGATTTTTATGCTTGTTATTGAGTTTTGAATATTTGGAGGTCTAAACGATTTTTTTGATGAGATGTAGAATTTTTTTTCCTGCATTGTTGATTTCCTCAATGTCATGAGATTCTACGCTAAACGTGATGCCATTCCAATCTTTGTCTAACTTTTTATATTGTCTAAACTTTGTCAGCTCGTATTTTTGTCTTCTCTTTTTATTTCATACATATTATCCTATTGTAATAAATTTTAACCAAATATTTTGTAGACTCATAAAACTCAATCGTATAATATTGTGATAACGTGATATTGTACTTATGTTGTTCTCTTTGTGTATACTTTTCCAATCATTGCAGCCTACGGGCGGGGCTCAACCTCTATCGATTTTTTTATGTTGTTTTGTCCACCGATCCGTAACCTCTCATAATATTTTAGTCAATATGTAAGTTAATCGAGCTCAATAGGTACTTAAATAACCATTTTATAATATCGGTTTTAGTAGGACGAATATTTTTGGAAAATAGTGTATGTTACATTAATATTAGCCATTTTTAATTAGAAAAATAAGTTAGATTAGCAAACCTAATTATATTAGGGAACTTAGTCACCACAAACCTAATGTTAGTAGTGTTTAGGATTAGTGGCTAGGTTAGGGATAGCTTTGTCCCTAACCCCAGCCTGCAGCAGAACCTCAACCTCTTCGGGGGAAAAAAATATTGTGTCTTATGGTTTTTTTTTTCACGTTATTGAAATAAATGCCTGGTTGATTAGTTTATCTCCCTATGATTAGTTCATAAACGATTGTAATAAAGGATTTTATTATAATTTATTTTCTTTCTTTACTATCACTTATTGAGTTGTTATAGATCAAAGTTGCTGGGAGTCAACAAAATGTCGAGATCAGTCATTTAGTCTAACCCAATTTGAGTTAAATCTTGGGCAAAAACATTTTTCTACCCTCCTTTCCATCTAATGATTACTGAGAGTGCAAAAAATTTAATGCGATGGCAACAAAAGAATAAAATACCATTCATCACTGAAACTCATCAAGTACCCCGAAAAGTAAGTAGCATAAGCTTGCAGTAGACGACCTCCATGCATCAAACGTAAAAAAATTAACAGAATATTGGAATCATTAGCTTATTGAAGAAGAATAAGAAGATGGAAATTTACCTGATCTTGGCTTTTAGCCTTCTATCTACTCTATCATGACAATTCAACTCAGTAAAAATTATAAAGTCATCAACAATAAAGAATAGTCGTGAAAAATTGGTAAACAAATAAACCTGAAATTGGATCGAGCTCACATTAGAAGATGTTGGAAGGACCTGGCCACGACCGAATGTAGTAAACAATGTGATTTTGGGCCGGCGGTATAATTTTGTCTCTTAATTACTTGGAGAAACCTTTTCTCCATTACGACTCTCATTAATACCATTCACGCTTGTTGGCATCCTCGCTCCACCATGAAACTGAAGCCAACATAATGGTTGGCATTGCTTAGATCTTCTTGAACTTTTTCAGTTTCTGCAGACAAAGAAGCAGGCAGCCTCTCTATTGCCAATCTAGCTGCTATCTCAATGTTCTTAGAATCTTCAACAACTTATATAACATACCCAGATAACAAACTAAATAGTGCACATCTCAAACAAAAACATAAAATAATACTTCAACTGTATTTGTAAGACACGGTTAAATATTGGCAATTGGACCTGACGTGAATCGAACACGTAACCTTCTGACATGGAGTCAGACGCGGTACCATTGCACCACAGATCCATGATTTAAAAGACTGGTCTTTAGTATAGGACATATACAGCTAGAAAATCGAGCTTTAAATGAACTGCATATGCCATAATAAGAAAATAATAAATACCTGGACGTAATTCGGTGGTCCTTTCTGCATCAAAGTTGTTGAGTAGGTTCCGGCAAGAATATTAAATTCTCACAGCTTAAAATTTTCAGATTTTGAAGCATGCAAATTCGTTAAGCTAATACAGCCATTAACATTAACAACCTCAAAAGCTGTTACGACATCCAGTTATTCCAAGAAAAAAATATCAGATATGAGCAATTGTAGATAATGTCGAAAAAGAAAGGATGTCACCACACTGAGCTTTATAGTAGGACTTGGCCGAGAATTCTCCTGAATAAAGGATTTCACCAGACGTGCTTGAATGAAGTGAACTAATTCCATATTGAACTGGACATCTTCAAAAGTCAAAGCCTTCTTCATTCGGCATGATAGGAGATTCTTCTAGTATTAATTGCTAAAATTCTAGTATTGATTACTAAAATATACAGTTGCCTTCTTGCCAAGCCCTATTGTTCCGATGCCCTGATATCCAGCTCAAGACCTTTAGGGACCTGAAATAAGCATAATGAACAAAATCATTAGAAAAAAGAAAACATAAGAACATGATTATATCAAGATACACATGAACTCTATTTATGTAGTCATCTGATTAGATGTAGAGTAAGTAGAGTGCATAAAAAATCTACTAACCTCACACATAAATATAACGTTACAAACTTCAGCTTTTCTAAAAGTAAAGAACAATAGTTCTCCTGGTGCCTTCGAAACAATTAGTTCCACTGCAGCCTTTGCAATAGGAGAAAGGGACATTAATATGTTTATGCAGAACCAAATGATCAACAATTAAAAGAACAATGGAATTATGATCCGTTAGACTACAACAATGGGAAATATTATATGTTTTTTTCAAACAACACCTTTTTTGGTTGATCCCAAGTGACATTATATCCAAGTCTATTATTCTGACATACATAAATGAATAGTGGCAAAGAAAAAGGTTGACACATCTTGTTGGTATAAATCGAATAAGCAGACCCTTAGAATCAGAGAAACATGAAAGGAAAGAACAGTAAAAACCATAAAAAGCCTAACCAAACAAATAAGAAAAGAAAGCAAAAAACCATATTACCGTGAAACATGTTGGATAAACAGGTTCCTTCCCGTTGTACAACAGGTTCGAAATGCTTCCTATAACATTGACCCTACTATTTAGCAAGAAGCTTGATCCCGTACAAAATTTAAATTTCAACTCTTTTGTGATCTTCAAAAATTATTGTCTAAGTATAGCTGTATGAATTACCAAAAATGTAAAGAAAAAAACGAATTAAATAGAACTTCGAATTTGCAGGGCCCAAAACCATTTTGATAACTACCTCTTTCGCTGTAAATTTGGTTTTTCTTTGGTGACAACTCGAGCACAGACCTACTCCGACGCAATACGATTGTATGCCAAACAACCTCCACAATTTATAAAGTTCGAAGCTTGAAAACGCAACCCCATGAATCACTTTCAAACTACAATAACAAATCACCATCTACAATTTAGCACCACATTAAGAGCTTAGTAGTAAGAATCGCTAAATAAATACGACTATTCATGTATATTTGACCGGAACTAAAACCATAACTACATTTTTTTTAAAAATATTTCTACCTTTACAATTCGCAAAACACCCTAAAAATAAGCAAGACGTATAGAATTTAATTGTGAATCAAACATATGGAAGACTTGTATGTATTATCGCAAATCAAAGAAAGTTACCTTGATATAGAGGAAGCCAAAGTTGTAGCAATTGGATCAGTCTGGACACTGCTCAATCCGGGATAATAGTTTTCGTCATAGCAGTCAGTATGGAAGTTAAGACAGTGTGGTAATATTTTTGCTGCTCTGGAAGCTTCTAATACATCAATACCAAGAGATACGCCCATCCCAACAAAAAATGCGGTTATGGTTGAATGGTAAAATCTCTTGGCCCGCTCTTTCATACTCACTTTTATCAACTAACACTGTCATGCAGCTGGCCTTGCTGTTTGGTAGTATCTGTAAAACATGACAAACAAAATGAATCAGTATGTGCTCATCATAAAAGTCTAGTATCTGTAAGAAGTGATAAATGAGACCTTGATTCGAATACCACTGCCTCGTAATAGGACAATGTTACAAAAAAACTCCCCCCTTCAACGAAACGTTTTAAATTCAATTGGAGAACAATCAGAAGTTTAGACTTCTATTGAAAATACCACATTACAGTTCTCATTATTGGGCCATCATGATTCCAATCCTTTCCTAAATGGTTTTAAAACTTCTGGTTCGTGATTTCAGTTGTAGAAAATGAAGTGATAGACCTTTCGGTCTTATTAAACTTCTAGGAGTTTTCCCATTTAAAAATAGATAATGCGGAGCATATATAATGGGATAAGATGAAAATACTTGAACAAAACCCATGAATAAGCAAGAAAAGAAAAAAAAATAACCTATAAAATCCTAAGTTTCAATAAAATTATAAGGATTTCATCAGTCTGGCTTCTAACTCTGTGTTAAACCTTTCAGTAGCATTTCCACCAGAATCTCAATCACACAAATCAATAATTAATTCTCCCCCCAACAAAACCTTAATAATCGAATCAATTCATCAAAAAAAAAAAAAAAACCCTAAGAAAACAAAAAATACTCGAAACAGATGCACGTAATACCTCAATTAAAGCCCTTGCATAATTGAATTGCCATTTCCAGTTGAAAGTACAGTTGCAGAAGATGGAGGAGTAACATCAACTCTAGCAACAGTTGATCCACTTGTAGTATGTGCAATAAAATATTTCATGTATCTGGTCAGGACAAAACTCATACGGGAGCTAGATACATCCATAAGAGGTGTACCTTCAATTTCCTTCACCTTCATCCGGGAGATAGATACATCATACATAAAATATGTTATTAACTTAATTCAGGAACATAAACCACTATTCCATGAACACCTAGTAGAACAAAAATTCAAGATAAGCACTTACGGGAATACTAAAAGATAGGTGTGCCCTGAAAAGCCAATTTTAGAACCACAACTATAGTCCCCACGTAGAGGACATTAGGCACCAGTGTTCCCATGCCTCCTAAAAATTTGGTGTTATATTATCACATAAACTATGATTATTGTAATAAAACGATCAAATCATTACATGAACTATGACTATGAGGCGGTCACATCTGGTTAATTTTTTACGCGTAGAATTCATTGGTGGGAGTCACCAAAAATTTCTCACCTGTGAAGATTGAATTAGTACCACCAAGACAGCAGAGTGCTTGCTCCGTAGAGTGCTAGCTTCGAGATGGATAAATGAACACAACCCGCCGATGGCCTTGACCATTGCATTTAGCATCCCAATTCGAGTTGTAGCGATTATCCAGATCATCTTCCATATTTTTACTGCCTAACGAAAAGAAAAAAGTTGCAATGAGGTCTTCATTGTGGAAGAACGCTACAATGTACATAGTTTTCTCTATTATTCCACAAACAGATTCCCACAATCAAGCTTACATAAATAATAATCAAGCTTACTATCCGATGATTTTGTTCTTCTCATCTAACAAAAACTTAAATCTGAACCTTCTAAAAATCCTAAAGCAATTTAAAAGAACGTCTAAGAATGACATTTCAAAACGGTTCAATTCTTGTTGCAGAAGCCTATTCGATCTCTTCATCTATATAACTCGGAATCAACAACTTGAATTGCAAAGTGGATGGAAATGTGTCTAACATTAGTTTAGGAAAAGTGACAGGCCATCATTTTCCATCAAGTGATGAACTTGTAGAAACTATTTTCCTATGAATAAATTAAGAAATTCACCCCAAAACGGGAAAAAAAAGTCACCGTAAGCGAGAATTGATTGTTTCTGTGACCTAATAATTTAAATATCAGAATGTCTAACCTCGAACTTCCAAATAATGTTTTTAGGAACCACCTTTTGAGTTTCATCTCCTTGCAATACAAAAACAACTCCGTCAATTAGATTCTAGCATGTTATGCAAAAACTGCATAAGGACTTCTCGGAATGTTAATGACATTGTATACGATAAACATGCCACTTAACACATCTGTTTGTGCTTCTAAAGCTAGAATTATAGACTACAATTACAACTATGGTTGTTGTGACCACCTTAAACCTCAAAACCTTGAACAAAATACACATTTAGTTTAAGGTCATAGTCAAGTTTAAGCCTTAGTCCTTCCCAGCCCAAAGAAAAACAGTGGATGTCATATGCGGAAAAAGCACTTTAAAGCTGAAAATGCAATCATTCATATACATTATGTTTCACTCTTACATTCCTAAGTACCCAATTTCAAAATCATCATGCCAAAAACACAACTCATAAAATCTAAAACGACCTTCCATTCTAACCCAGAACCGAAACCTCTTAAAGGACCATAGAATAATCCCAACGAACCTAAGCATTTATATAAATTTCTCAACTCTTGATACTCAGCATAACAGACCCTCAAAAGTTAAGTTGAAATTAGAACAATTGTAAATCTGGTTTAAAAACTGTATGCCCAACATTAGCATAATAATATGTTGATATTAAAAAGAATTGAATTGCAATGAAGATTACCTTTGTCTATCAAACATTAATAACCATAAGAAAAACTTCCAAGATGTGTCAATACTACTGGTATCTTCACTACCAAAAACCTACAAAAAACATATAATCAAATAATAAAAAGCACTTGAGTGTGGGAGTTTGAAGACAAAATAAAGAAGAAACACTCAGAAAAACAGAAGAAAAAATTCCTAGGTCTAGAGTTCTTAGACAATTCTAAGGTTAGCTATCAATCAACCAATCCAATAGAATTACTTGAATAAAAATTATCTAAAAAGATTGAAAGTTTGATTCTAAATACCTGCAACTGATTGCTAGATACAGAAAGACCTTCCCAGCAACCAATAATGTCAGATTGAAAGTTCAATTCCAAACTCTTCAATGTTATAAACTTAGCTTCCCAAATTTCCTGCAACAATCAAGCAAACATCGAAACCCTAGATATCATATAAATTGAAAAATTAGGGATTGCTGTGAGATCCATACCTCTTCAAAGAACTACAACATTTTCCTCTTGAAGTTCTGCGAACCATACAAAAGATCTGTAATTTCGTAAACAAAATTGCAGATAGAAAAAATCAAAGCCACAAAAAAGAGTATCTCAATAATTCGAAACAAAAACGTATAAAGAACCAAAACCAACCTAAGTAACACCCCTAACACCCACATTCACCTTACTCCCACCATCAAAAAAATCAGCCTAAGTGACGCCCCTTGCATAAAGGTAGTCGCATTGAACACGAATTGCAAACATCCACAACTTAAGCGCAGATATTTCGAAGATGATCCCCATTGCCCTGCAGCAGAAATATGCCACAGCTAATATTACATTGATGACCCTATAAGAGACTTGCAAGAGACGACAGTCTGTAAGAAAAATGTTGCACATATTAAAGATAAAAGAAAAGACCACAACACCTGAAACTTAACAGTACATAAAAAAAATTGAAAATTATCTATTCGATTCCTTTAGGTGGGATTTATAAACTAAACTGAAGACAAAAACCTCAATCAATTCTAGTATCAACAAATTTTTAATGAGTCAAATACCTACAACTCAAAAGCTTAATCGATACTTCAGATTTAAAATCTTAAGATTTTTAAGAGGCTTGATATTTTCTCAAATTTAAATTACATTATGCATGGAACTGAATCTTAATCGAACAATTTAAGGTGGTTTTATCAAAGGATAATCATTGCTGCATCTGTTGACTTGTAGGATAAATATTTGACTGGACTGAAATTACGACCATTGCTTTGATGGTAACCTATCGTATTTGTTAACAGAGGTGGTGTGGCATGAATGAATGATGTGAATTGCATAAACTAAGACATTGGAAAGTATGTTTTCTTAAATTACATCCACAATGCATGGAACTGAATCTTAATCGAACAATTTAAGGTGGTTCTATCAAAGGATAATCATTGCTGCATCTATTGACTAAGACTTGGATCTTGATATATGTGATTAGAATATGGTAATTATAGACAATGAAAAAAAAAAGGCCACATGCTTTAATTATCCACAATTCATAGTACTAAATCGATATTGGTCCTGATAAAACACAAAAACATGGTAATTACCTGCCACAAATGTGATTAGAATATGGATTCAAAAGCATGACTCAAGACCACCGCATCTAGCATCAAAATCTACGCAAGGAAGACCTGAAGAGCATTACCGGTGAGTCAGTAATCGCACATCACCGCACGTAATAACAGTCTCTCTCACCGCTTTTACTCCCGTGTAACCGTAACGTGAAAGTATAACAATGACTTATGGGACGTACTTCTTCCGTGCGTATGCAATGTAAAAAACATCATATTGTTTTTAGAGATAAATTTATCAATGCAAAACTTGAAAAGAAAAGTAATGATTTATAATGATCACCTGCATTATCCTTCCACTTTGTATTGGCCAAGAGATTTTATGAAGTTGGACTCTACAAACAACAAACACACAGTAAATATTAAGTACAACTTGATTACTACCCTAAATATCAGAAATTAGAGGTTTGAATTTAAGAAAACATACTTTCCACTGTCTTAGTTTATACAATTCACACCATTCATTCATGCCACACCACCTCCGTTAACAAATACGATAGGTTACCATCAAAGCAATGGTCGTAATTTCAGTCCGAGTCAAATATTTATCCTACAAATCAAACCTACTGTAACCAAAAATTCAAAAATTATAGGTAATCAACACCTAATCAATTGAATCCCAAATAACTAATAAAGAAGGATTCCTCCGAATTAGAGATAACAAACACCAATTCAGAAGAAGATTACAAAATTAAAATAACACTAAAAATAATAATAGAACCACTGAAATTAGAAAAACCAAGAATTTTGATTTTGTTTGAGGGTCAACAGAACCTTGATTTGAGACCCATTTCTTTCTCTTGGAAAACTAAATCAGAGAAAAATGAAAAGAGAAAAATACCTTCATTAATGAAACCTTAGGTTTCAAATTCTGAATTCATTACAAAATCAATCACCAAAATCTCTCCTTGCCAGTGATAGAATCCCACAATTATCTGAATTCATGACTCAAGACCACCGCATTATGTTATTCAGCTGACTATGGTTTTCAAACAAACAACTGAAATCAACACAAAAAAAGAAAAAAGAAAAAAAAAGATGAAGATGTCGCAGGGACTTGCCCAATATGAGAGAAGCTAATGATGTATTTGATCGAATCACTATTGCTTGCTCGAGAAGGAAAGTAGATGAAGGTAAACAGTGTGTGGGAAAGAAATTGCGGGGTTAGGTTTCTCAATTGGGTTTCAATCTCTGCTCGTGGTTTTGAGAAAAAGAGATTACCTCAAAAAGATACGGTACATACAAGCTAAATTATCCAAAACAGAATCGACCCTTTCCCGGCCGGTCCAAGTCATAGCTCGATCCTGGATGATTCCTGCCACCGGATCATGGTCCCCGTCAAATTTCATTCCGTCTAATGACTCTCAAATCTCAGAGTCAAAGATCACATTTTTTTATAACAGTGATTTAATGTACGGTGATATAACTTTCCTGTGAAATGAACAAAAGAAGAGAGGATATCTTCATTTTCTAATGCAATTAAATGATTACGGATCCCAAAAGGGTCCCCAAACATTTAGGGTCCCAACTTTATACCTAGTAACAACATTATCTATTCTTTCATCGTTTTCAAAATGAATATATCAAATCTTGGCTACTACTGTAAACTCAATTCTTGTAATTGGTCACGCTAGTATGTATTGTTAACCACATTTCCTGCTTGATATAATATAAAAGGCGCCATTGTTTAGTGTTCAATAGCATATGCAAGCTCTTTCGAGGCGCAATCAGGATCGTTAGGTTTAGTCTTATGGGGTGTTAGTCTAGCACCTAGATTAGCAATCCACGTCAGCTAGCAAAACCACCTAATTATCTTATGGGAGTGCTAGTCTAGCATGCTAGTCGTTGAAACAAAACATCGCTAAGCGCTGAACAGAGAAAGGAAAAACTGATGGTAGATGCTATAGAAGTGAGGACTGAACATGCCTCGCGAGGTGAATGCCTAGAGACAGGCGAATATCATGATAACGAAGAGGCGAAGGATATGAAGAACAAAAGACATAAGAAATGAATAATCAACAAAAACTGGAGAAAAGGTAGCAGTTGAAGTAATGATGTGTGAGAATTTTGCAGTCAAGAGTATCTGAGAATTCGATTAAGACACAAAATGAAAATACAACAAATGAAATGGACTCATGCGAATGCTTCGCAAACAAATATCAACAAATAATGAAACATGAATGATTGAATGATTTAACAAAGATGAATGCGCAAAAGAATGGGACGAACCTTTATGGCGTACACCCTAGTTCGCGAATAACATTTCGTAAGAGGCAAATGTAAGACCTAAAGTGCGTCATATAAGGGGGTATCTCTCGCCATGGTTCAGGGGGAAGGTTACACCGCTCCTGAAGCCTGAACCATGAAAATTTGGGGCCCATGAAAGCCTATCCGGGAGAGGTACCTTGGATTCCCAACTATATATGTAGGTTATACCCTGGTTGGGCGACCGAGGGTCTCTTCCAAGGAGTCGGTGTATGCTCAAGGCGCCGAGGTACACGGTTGAGCCAGAGTGCCCGGGATGGATGAACCTACCCTGGCCATTCTTGGCAAGTCTTGGCATGCGTTGCACTCGCCCTAAGAAAACTCCACTTAGGGTGCAGCCTCGTAACCATAAACCCTATAGGTATAAGGGATAAGAGGCTGCGAAAACAACTGGTTGTTGTTAAGACCGGATGGGAGGAGCTAGTCTTGTATGGCCGATGTTTCGCCTCCTTGAAGGGGCAACCGGGGAGATGATAAGGGCGATGCTTTCCACTAGGGGAAGTGTCAAAACAGACGCAAATGTCATAAGGCTATGTTTTCACAAGAGAATTTAGGCTCGTCATATTTGTGCAATGATCCTGCAGAGGCAATAATACTAACGCGAGGGTAAGGCGAGATCAATGGGTCTTTACACGAAAGTGTACGGACGTCCTGCGATTTCGTCGCACGACGGCAATGTCATGGGGCTTTATGTTCGCAAGGATATCTAGGCCTGTCATATTGTCGCAACTAAAACATCCTGCAGAGGCAAAAATACTTGGAAAATGATAAGGCAAGATCAATGGGTCTTTACATGCAAGTGTAAAGACGTCCTGCGATTTTGTCGCGATGAAAGGTGGCAGGGGAGGACCTCTAATTAGGGAGGTCTAACTTGGATGACCACACAAAAATGATAAGACAAGGTCAATGGGTCAATGCATGAAAATGTAAAGGCGGCCTGCGACCTTGTCGCAACAAGAAGAGATAAAATAAAGATTACCGAAATGATAAGGCGAGAAAAGTAGGTTTCTCCTTTCACAATGAGATACCTGCGACCTTGTCGCAATGATAAAATTCAACGTAAAGCAATGAAGAGATTATGTTCTCGGCAAGAATCATTTCCAAAGAAGATATTTACCAGTGAACAACAAGAATCCACACCAAAAATGGAATAATGACTTCGCATGAACAGAGGCAATACTTCTTATACTTCAAGGATTAATATTTCTTATCCACTTCGCAAAGTCTCAGAACTTCGCGAAAGAATACAGCATAGCATGAGGCAAAGAACATGGAGCAGGAGTTTCGAATGATGGATTCACAATACTTCTTGTATTTAGAGGATTAAGTACTTCCCAAAGGATACTTCATACTTCTTATATATTTCGAGGAGATAAAATACATTCATGAAGATACCTGCGACCTCGTCGCACCAATACATTTCCATAACAATAAAATTATTATCCAACCACATACATAATGACAACTAAAATCTTCCATATGAAGATAAATAACAGAGGCAAGTATGGGAATGGAAAGGATGAAATATTGTTATTCATCTTCCGAAGCAAGAGTTATACATCAATAATGCTAGTTGATTATATTACAAGGAAGAACTGCCGAAAAAGGGGAGTGAAGATTGAATTTATGGACTACAGACCAAGAAGTACACTACAATAAAGAGATACAGAAATGTACAGATATTACAGTCAGCGAAAGAAAACAAAAAGAATTATCTCTTTGGTGATTTTTCTCCTTCTTCTGATTCTTCAGTCCTATTATTCTCATCGCCAGAATCTTCTTCTTCGCCAGCCTCACTATCAGAAACATCTGAGACTGGCAGATTCTCAGGAACCTTTTGAAGAAGCCAGGGATATGAATGCAGAGGGATATTGTGGTCCTTACAAACATACTCCATGGCTCCATTGCGAAAACGAACAGCATCATTATTAAAGTTCTCCACTGTTGTTAGAAATTGTTTCTTCAACTTGGAATATTTATTGTCGCGAAGGGATAGATTCTGTGCGAGCTTCTCCTTTTCAGACTCAAGCTCTCTAATTCTAACCTGAAGCCTCTTCTCAGATTCTGCAAATAAATAGCAACAAGTTAATAATTTACAAGCAATACTACAGAAGTAAGAAGCAGCAAGGTATAATAAGCAACCTTCTCTGTCAGATATCATATCCTTAACCAAGGAAGTATGCTCGGCGTGAAGACTAACATCAACACCTAGGTTATTTCGGCATTATCTAAAACTCTCGCAGCCCAGGCGAATTCATCGTCACTATTTATAACAAGGAGTGAACGAATTTGGTCTTCTCGCTCACTAAGCAAGGAATTCTGGCGAAGCAATTCATCTCGCTGAATTTGTAGTTCAAGAAGAGATTTTTGAAATGTTACTAATGCTTGTGCACCATTGTTAGCAATGCGATCTTTGTCATCTATATGGTCACTAATTTTCTTCCTCAAAATCTTGATTTCTTTATGAGATTCGAGAAACATTTGTTTAAATTGGTTGGCAGCACTTAAACCAGATCTATGTTCAATTTCTAAAAGGCGATACTTGGTCTGGAGTTCATTTAATGAAAGGGAGTTAATTTTGTTCGATGAACTACTTAAAGAGTTGTTGAGATGAGCGAGAAGAAGGTTATTATCCATAGGTTCAGGGAATGTATGGAGAAGAATAGCCTCATCGGAGAGATTATATACATCTGCGAAAGTAATAAGTTAGGTAACAACATGCGACCGATAAAATACAAGTAATAAAAGGAAGTAAAATTTCATACCATAAAGCTGCTGGTTAGCGTTCTGAAGAGTGGACACCCTATCCCTTTGGGAGTCAAGTTCGGTGTTTAATTTTTGAATTCTCTCGTCTTTATCGCGAGATGACGCAGCTTCAATTTCTAATTCTCAAATCCTCTTGTTCAGTTGCGAGTTCTTCTTTTCAAGATTGTTGCGTCTTCTCTCGAGATCTGAGGCAACTACAAAAGAAGTTCTTCCAACCTATGAAGGAAGATAGAAACATTATTAGTATATATATATACTTAAAAATTTAAAATTAACAGGGAAATACGATTATATGCGTACCAAAGATCCAAGTGCATTCAAGAAGTCAGGAGATACAATTCTAGAGGCTCCATTGAAAGAATTATTGCCCTCTAGTAAAGTAGCATTACACACGTTTGCGAGAGCTCCACAAAGGGAAGCTAGGGGAGCATCTCCCATTCCTTGGAAAGAGTCTGAGAAAATGCTAGATAACTGATCCATAGGAGAGCCGGTCGACGGAATCTCCTTAGTGAGAGAAGGATTCGAATCATGATCATCCTCATCAGAAGATTCAGAGCTTGAACTAAGGCGAGAAGAAGACTGAGCCTTTCGCTTCTTAGATAATGGAGCGGAAGATTTATCTTTGCGAGCGACAGTTTTACCCTTATTTCTATTCTTCGCAGCTAAAGCTTCTTCAACTCCAACCTTCGCGTACGCGTAAAGATAAGAAACAGAGGCAACAATATTGTTTTAAATAAAAAGAAAGGAAATGTTTCTTACTTCACTTGTAAGCGATCGAAGCAATGTCAGAGTATCCTCCGACGGATCCTTCTTGTAGCTCCTTCTTAATCTGGTTATCTGAAAGATTTCACAAACTCAGCAATGATAGAAAGAAATTTGCGAAAGCAAAATTTGAAGTAGGAAACATACCTCATTCGCCTTCTCAGGCCATTTGAATTCCCAAGGATGATATCCTGCGAGATTTGCAGGAAGAATATGCGAGCCCGCGATGTAAGGGCCATTTAAGATCAAGGGTACAACCCACCACTTCTCATCTTTGGAATGACGAGGAGAAGTATTATTGCCTGGGTGCCAATCAATATCTTGCATGAGTAATTTATCTTCAGGGACATTATCCTTTTTCTTCAGGCGAATGCCCCAGCGAGATTTCACATTCACCATAGTTATCACTGCATAATTTTCAAAAAAGTTTTCTACAGTGTACTTCTCAGCAGCTATTTCCAAGTCTGCGAATTTGGGGTTTCGATGAATTAGGGTATAAAGATCCTTTGCCAAAGACCGCGGTTCGCGAACTCAAGCATCAGCGAATGCAATCGCCACTTAATTGATAAACAGCCCGAGAGAATTTTTCATGGGCCAAGATTTCATAAAATAAAGGCATCTCAGGATTGTATAAGGGGATGGGAAGTCCTGCGAGAAGCTGACCCAGCGAGACAATAATTTTTTGATCATCACAATGATGATCATAAAACAATTTTGCAGAAAGAATAGATGAAGGTTCTTGATTGGGAATAGTTGATAGAGTAAAACCCGTCTCTATCAATTTCTGTTTAACTTCTTCAAAAGAAGACTTGTATGCACGACTCATAGAGGCCATTATCAGTATGGGAATGGATGGGAAGTTGGAGATTAGGATCAGTGTTAGAAAAGACGAAGAAAAGATTTGCAGAGTGTGTTAAATTGCGGAAGAAGAGAATCAAAGAGAAGTTGCAGAGAGAAACTAAAGAATGAAAAGGAGAGGAAAAGAAACTATATATAGGGAAAAAAGATACTCGAGAAAACGAGGTCATTTAATGCGAGAAGAGACATGAACGGTCAAGAATAAACGGTTGAAAGAGACGTGTCAAGAAAAGACATTAATAATCAAAATCCGTGTAAAATTACAAAACTGAAACAGATAAAGATAAGCAGTCGCAGCAAATCAAAAGAGTCACTCTCATGATACTCTTCCCTTCGCGTTATCAGCACAATGAGGAGAGACAGGAGACGACACTTCGTATATATCTCAAAGAAGCTTCGGACTTCGCAAAAGAATAGAGGCAAGTACGTACTTTTCAAGTACAGTATTCTTCTGCTCGTTCCATCATCAGCAAAGACCAAAGACTACTACAACAACAGATTTTTCCTTAAAGATCGCTCTTCAAGCAATATTCAAGGAAAAAGAGGCAAGATGTAGGATCATAATATCGCAACGCACAGGGCTCGCGGGATTAATAAATGACGATGTCGCGAGGCAGTCGCAGATAGCTAAAATAAACGACGCAATGAATAACGACAAGCAAAACATAAAAAAGACGTAAAACCTGGCGAGGGTTGAGGAGTGTCGCGAGAACGAATGTTTGTGCATTCGCGACACTTCGCGGGACATTCCCGAAAATAAAGGATAGCTAGCTGTCATCCACTATGTATTACCCTATATAAAGGGCTAAGTGAATCTGTTGTAGGGGAGATCTTTTTGGGGGGATTGTTAAGCAAGTTAATAGGAGAGAGAAAGTTTAAGAGTGCTTTAATTTCTAAGTGTAATTCTATTATCTAGTGTAAACATTTCATGGATTCAATCAATAAATATTCTTAATCTAATATCTTTCAATGGATTAATTAAGCGAAATTGAGTAAGGGGTGTAGTGTGGGATTTCCTGCTACTACAGGTAACCTATCGTATTTGTTAACAGAGGTGGTGTGGCATGAATGAATGATGTGAATTGCATAAACTAAGACATTGGAAAGTATGTTTTCTTAAATTACATCCACAATGCATGGAACTGAATCTTAATCGAACAATTTAAGGTGGTTCTATCAAAGGATAATCATTGCTGCATCTATTGACTAAGACTTGGATCTTGATATATGTGATTAGAATATGGTAATTATAGACAATGAAAAAAAAAAAGGCCACATGCTTTAATTATCCACAATTCATAGTACTAAATCGATATTGGTCCTGATAAAACACAAAAACATGGTAATTACCTGCCACAAATGTGATTAGAATATGGATTCAAAAGCATGACTCAAGACCACCGCATCTAGCATCAAAATCTACGCAAGGAAGACCTGAAGAGCATTACCGGTGAGCTGTAATCGCACATCACCAGACGTAATAACAGTCTCTCTCACTGCTTTTACTCCCTGTGTAACCGTAACGTGAAAGTATAACAATGACTTATGGGACGTACTTCTTCCGTGCGTATGCAATGTAAAAAACATCATATTGTTTTTAGAGATAAATTTATCAATGCAAAACTTGAAAAGAAAAGTAAAGATTTATAATGATCACCTTGCATTATCCTTCCACTTTGTATTGGCCAAGAGATTTTATGAAGTTGGACTCTACAAACAACAAACACACAGTAAATATTAAGTACAACTTGATTACTACCCTAAATATCAGAAATTAGAGGTTTGAATTTAAGAAAACATACTTTCCACTGTCTTAGTTTATACAATTCACACCATTCATTCATGCCACACCACCTCTGTTAACAAATACGATAGGTTACCATCAAAGCAATGGTCGTAATTTCAGTCCAGTCAAATATTTATCCTACAAATCAAACCTACAGAACCAAAAATTCAAAAATTATAGGTAATCAACACCTAATCAATTGAATCCCAAATAACTAATAAAGAAGGATTCCTCCGAATTAGAGATAACAAACACCAATTCAGAAGAAGATTACAAAATTAAAATAACACTAAAAATAATAATAGAACCACTGAAATTAGAAAAACCAAGAATTTTGATTTTGTTTGAGGGTCAACAGAACCTTGATTTGAGACCCATTTCTTTCTCTTGGAAAACTAAATCAGAGAAAAATGAAAAGAGAAAAATACCTTCATTAATGAAACCTTAGGTTTCAAATTCTGAATTCATTACAAAATCAATCACCAAAATCTCTCCTTGCCAGTGATAGAATCCCACAATTATCTGAATTCATGACTCAAGACCACCGCATTATGTTATTCAGCTGACTATGGTTTTCAAACAAACAACTGAAATCAACAAAAAAAAAGAAAAAAAAAAATGATGAAGATGTCGCAGGGACTTGCCCAATATGAGAGAAGCTAATGATGTATTTGACTGAATCACTATTGCTGCTCGAGAAGGAAAGTAGATGAAGGTAAACAGGTGACGGGAAAGAAATTGCAGGGTTAGGTTTCTCAATTGGGTTTCAATCTCTGCTCGTGGTTTTGAGAAAAAAGAGATTACCTCAAAAAGATACGGTACATACAAGCTAAATTATCCAAAACAGAATCGACCCTTTCCCAGCCGTCCAAGTCATAGCTCGATCCGGATGATTCCGGCCACCGGATCATGGTCCCCGTCAAATTCTGTCCGTCTAATGACTCTCAAATCTCAGAGTCAAAGATCACATTTTTTTATAACAGTGATTTAATGTACGGTGATATAACTTTCCTGTGAAATGAACAAAAGAAGAGAGGATATCTTCATTTTCTAATGCAATTCGTACAGTACTACGGATCCCAAAAGGGTCCCCAAACATTTAGGGTCCCAACTTTATACCTAGTAACAACATTATCTATTCTTTCATCGTTTTCAAAATGAATATATCAAATCTTGGCTACTACTGTAAACTCAATTCTTGTAATTGGTCACGCTAGTATGTATTGTTAACCACATTTCCTGCTTGATATAATATAAAAGGCGCCATTGTTTAGTGTTCAATAGCATATGCAAGCTCTTTCGAGGCGCAATCAGGATCATTAGGTTTAGTCTTATGGGGTGTTAGTCTAGCACCTAGATTAGCAATCCACGTCAGCTAGCAAAACCACCTAATTATCTTATGGGAGTGCTAGTCTAGCATGCTAGTCGTTGAAACAAAACATCGCCAAGTGCTGAACCATTCAGCGTTTTCATTTTTCGCTGAACCATCCCGCGCTTGACCAGTCCTCTCAATCAAAGCGCTGAACCATTCTGCGCCTGACGCTGTACCATTCAGCGTTGCATAAATCGATCTAACCCAACAGAAGACCATTTTTCTTCTTCTTCTTCTTCTTCCTCACCCCAAAACCCTCCCAAATGCATGTAGTAGATCAAGCAGGATAGGGATTTTCGTCACAAATCGCACTGTGGGTTTGAACAACAACACCTTTGGAATCATTTGAGATTGGTTTGGAGCGAAACCGTCCACGAAATCGATTTGGGTAAGATTTTGAAAGAACGCGCAATTGGGGGTGTTGATGGTGGTTTTTAGACAAGGGGTAAAATCGTAAAACCCCATGACCTAGTGTTACCCGCAACACATTAACTAAGAGCATTTAACTCAGAGGTAAATAATTAATAGGGGTATTTTTTCAAAATACCAGATTAGGGTTTTCAACAAGAACCCTAATTCCAAAACCAAGCCGCACCCTGCGCACCATGGCAGCAATGCCAAACCAAGCCGCACCCTGCGCACCATGGCAAAGAATGCCAAACCAAGCCGCATATCGCGCACCATGGCAACAATGCCAAACCAAGCCGCACCCTCGCGCACCATGGCAAAGAATGCCAAACCAAGTCGCATATCTGCGCACCATGGCAACAATGCCAAACCAAGCCGCACTCTCGCGCACCATGGCAACAATGCCAAACCAAGCCGCATATCACGCACCACGGCAACAATGCCAAACCAAGCCGCATATCGCGCACCATGGCAACAATGCCAAACCAAGCCGCACCCTGCGCACCATGGCAACAATGCCAAACCAAGCCGCATACTGCGCACCACGGAAACAATGCCAAACCAAGCCGCATACTACGCACCATGGCAACAATGCCATATTTCCAAGCCGCTATGCCTTTGGCCCACGCCAAATATAGCGCCCTAGGTTTGCAAGACTTGCAACTAGGTCAACATGGCCGCACGTGCCATTGGCACATGCCAACACGTGTCGCAAGCCATATTTCCAAGCCGCTATGCCTTTGGCCCACGCCAAATATAGCGCCCTAGGCTTGCAAGACTTGCAACTAGGTCAACATGGCTGCACGTGCCATTGGCACATGCCAACACGTGTCGCAAGCCATATTTCCAAGCCGCTATGCCTTTGGCCCACGCAAAATATAGCGCCCTAGGTTTGCAAGACTTGCAACTAGGTCAACATGGCCGCACGTGCCATTGGCACATGCCAACACGTGTCGCAAGCCATATTTCCAAGCCGCTATGCCTTTGGCCCACGCCAAATATAGCTCCCTTGGCTTGCAAGACTTGCAACTAGGTCAACATGGCCGCACGTGCCATTGGCACATGCCAACACGTGTCGCAAGCCATATTTCCAAGCCGCTATGCCTTTGGCCCACGCCAAATATAGCGCCCTAGGCTTGCAAGACTTGCAACTAGGTCAACATGGCCGCACGTGCCATTGGCACATGCCAACACGTATCGCAAGCCATGTTTCCAAGCCGCTATGCCATTGGCCCACGCCAAATATAGCGCCCTAGGCTCGCAAGACTTGCAACTAGGTCAACATTCCGCACATGCCATTGGCACATGCCAAACACACACGCTGGTAGCCTAACTTGCAAACCGTGCAACCTACCACCAAGGCATTTCGCACATGCCATTGGCACATGCCAAACACACACGCTGGTAACCTAACTTGCAAACCGTGCAACCTACCACCAAGGCATTTCGCACATGCCATTGGCACTTGCCAAACACACACGCTGGCGACCTAACTTGCAAACCGTGCAACCTACCACCAAGGCATTTCGCACATGCCATTGGCACATGCCAAACATACACGCTGGTAGCCTAACTTGCAAACCGTGCAACCTACCACCAAGGCATTCCGCACATGCCATTGGCACATGCCACACGCGCCACTAGCAGCGCCACTTGCACTCAAGATGCAACCAACACTCGAGACATCAACACAAACTGGGGATGCTTCTTTAGGGTTTTGGTTTGGCGGTCACAGCATGCAGCGTACACTACGCTCACATTAAGAAAGCGTGAAAAGGAATAAAGCGGTCAAATAAAAGAGGAAATAATGGTGAAAAACGTTTTCACCCATTAAACCATGCGGTTACCACCTCCTCCCATTATTTAACCCTTTACTCTATTCCTTCATGAGGCCAGGGTACGTTTCAATCTCGACTTGTATAAATAGGTCTTACCTATTTCCACCAGACAACAAGTCTCGGTCAGGAGAAAAATACTACACTCTCGTAAAGGCAACTTTGCAAGATCTCCCAAAAGCTTTCATCTCTTGCAAGCTTCCTAAGCTTTCACTTTCTGATACAAGTCGAGATACTACTCTCCTCAACACCTTTCTTTGCTTCCCTTCCCAAATCAACCCTTCTTCTCCACTTTGTGACCGAAGCAAGTCTGGAACGGCCATTTCTTGGTTTAGGACGGACTTGTACAGATTGATCTCTTGAACCTATAAAGTGCTCACGTGCAAAAAGACATTTGTTTAGGGTTTGAACCAGCTCACTCACCTACCGAATTTACCGAAATAAGCGTAAACGAGTTTTACCCATAAACAATTGGCGACCACAAGTGGGAGGATTGATCTATCGGCTACAATATCGATTGTCGATCTCGTTCTTCGACCCGAGATGTCAAGATGGTAGGGGAAGGCGACTCAATCCGACTCAACTACCAGACACGACCCGGTTACTAGTTGTAAAACTACACAAGAAAACTGGGACTTGATGAAGATGATATTACTCAATCGCCGAAGATGCTACCAGCGATCGGGGGACTTGTCAATGCTACCAAAGAAACCGCCATAAAAACCGCCTTTTACATGGAGAGGGGCGTGTTCGCAAAACCTATGAAGTGAGTAAATTCAGACTGGGCAAGATATACAATCTATTTTTAGGTTCTTAGTAAAACCGTCATACTACTGAGTCTTGTGCCTATTGCTAGCACACACTTTCATGAAAGCAATATTCTTTTCCCAAAACATAATCAGAGTCATATTATCAAAACCATTCATCCCAGAAATAATCCAATACCCTAAAAAGCTACCAGCTGTCTATCAAAGATCAAGTTTTGAACCAGACATCCAATATGTCTTTCGAAAAAAAAAAAAGAGAACCTAAATGAAAGTTTAACAGAGAAACGTTCAAGGAAAATCATCCAACAGAAGTCTGCTCTTCTTGGAGAAAGTCAACTTTGCGTCTTCAAGAGCCGCTCTCTTCATAGTCAACATCTTGGAAAGCTTTTCGAGTTCCATCTCCTCTCGGGCAATCTCCTCGGCGGAAAGGCTTTCGATTGCTGCATTTTTCAACTTTTGGATCTCAGCAAGGCTTTCGACAAACCACGAAGTGTTGAACTCCTTTTCTACATACACGTCGCGATGGTGCTCCCAGTCGGCAATAACGTCTTCAGAAACGGTGTGACCAGTCACCTCACGCATATCCTCGATGGAAGATAAAGCCTCTTCCACACGCTTAACCAGCGCAAATCGACTAGTGACTTTCTTGGTTGTAGCCATATGTCCGTGCTTCTCCCAGTTCTGGTGTACAACGCCTCATGCTTAGCCGGCACGATAAAGCCGCCAACCAGCACATGACCTGGATAAGGAACCAAGTACGGGGGATCAAAAATGGCGCCTGCAAGTGGCCCCACGACTCGCAAAGGGTATTCTTCCATGTCTACGACAACAACCATCAGAGAATCATCCACCGTTTGAACCACGTCTGTGCCTGGCAATTGGCTAACTCCCATCTCCAAGTCACCGGCGGTGGTCACCAAAGGAAAGTTTTCGTGTGACTCCACCCCAGAATCGTCCTCCGAACCGGATTCCTCCCGCAAACTTGAGTTAGACATTTTTTCAAAAGAAGAAACAGAAGAAGAAGAAAGAAAAGAAGCGCGAAACTCACCGAACCACTTCCCGAAGAAGATTCAGTGCTGCCAGAGGAATCACTCTCACTTGTTGAACTTTCTTCTTTTTTTGACTCATCACCGCTATGAGTAGGCTCAGTACCACCGGAATTCCTTAAAGAAACTGGCGTCTCCTGGCAACGTGCAAGGGCAGCGAAAGCATTAACACTACCGAAGCCATGAAGGAAACAAGGCACATGTTCTCAGCCGAAATTCACGTGTTTTGAGACAAACCAATGAAGAGGCGACACATACCTGGTTATTGGAAGAACTGAAAGACACAAGAGCCGTGGGAGGATCTTGTGAAACCGTCCGGAACCCGCCAGCGCGATTCTTCGTTCTCCGTTCTTTGGCCTGGGGACTTTCCGAATTGCTAGGCAACTTTTGCTTGGGATCTCTCAACATTGGATACTTCTTCAAAACTGCTGGGGAAGGTTTGCAACGAACGTTTTCCACCACGTTATACACAAAATCTCGGATCATAATAAACTCGTCGCACCAAAACTCATTATAGCCGGTCGTCGAAGTTACTCTTCCCATTTGAAAGAAGGGAAGACGGATACCCGGCTCAAGGGCATCAAGGCGTCAAGGGCGACACGCAAGGAATCCTTAGGGATCACCGGCCGGTAAACAAGAGGCACCCCTTGATCGAAACCCATGTGACGAGCAGCACGGTCAATATTATAAGCAGTTATCTGGAAAGACCCCACGAAGAAAGACGGTACATAACCGGGCGAGCAGCTCTGAATGAACAGGTTTTCACCAACACTCAAATCGTCATCAGAAGACAAAGACGTGAGCGGAGCAGAAGCAAAAGTGTCCATTTGAGACACTGACTTATGGACCGGCCCCCATGGACAAAAATTGATTTCATGCAACTTATCAAGAAAACTAACCAATCTCACGCCAACTCTTGGACGCCTGTTCACCCATCGAAGAATTCGAGAGCCCCCCCAACTCACGGGAAGCGAAGGCAGCGGTTTCGAGCATACTTCTCGAAGTGCTCCCATAGCCGGACTTGCGAAAAGCAACGTGCACATATGAATCCACTTTCATGAAACCATTCGAAACTTGCATGTTCGCAACTAGGTGATCCAGATGCACATACAGGGAACCAAGGAACAGCTTGCCAATGGGAAGAACTTCACCCTTTGTAGTAGCAGGAAATCCCACACTACACCCCTTACTCAATCTTGCTTAGCTAATTCATTAAAAGATGTATGATCAAGAATGTTTATTGATTAATTTCATGAAATGTCTACACAGGAAAATAGAATTACACTTAGAAATTGAAATACTCTTAAACTTTCTCTCTCCTAATGACTTGCTTAACAATTCCAAAAAGATCCCTCTACAACAGACTTCTCATCCCTTTATATAGGGTAATACATAGTGAATGACAGCTAAGCTGTCCTTTATTTTCGGGAATGTCTCGCGAAGTGTCGCAGGCGTACAAATGTTCATTCTCGCGACACTTCTTAGCCCTCGCTAGATGTTGTACTTTCTTATCGTCATCCAGTGCGTCATTCATCTTAACTCTCTGCGACACTCTCGCGAGGTCGTTGTTTACTACCTTCGCGGAGCGTTGTAGTTGCGATATTCTGATCCTACATCTTGCCTCTTTTTCCTTGAATATTATTTGAAGAGCGATCTTTAAGGAAAAATCTTCCGTTACAATAATCTTTGGTCCTTGTTGATGAAGAAACAAGCAAAAGAATACGTTTCTTAAAAAGTACGTACTTGCCTCTATTCTTTGGCGAAGTTTCGAAGTTCTGAGGAATGTGTATATGAAATATCATCTTATGCCTCATGGACAATAGTGGACCTCGCAATCTCTTCTCGCGGATTAAGAGAATAATTGAATTTCTTCTGCGAAGAATAAAATGTTATGAGGATCCACGTTTTTGACTTGCCGCAACTGCTTATCTTTACTTTACTACAGATTTTGACTATTAAAATCTTTTCTTGACACGTCTCTTTCAACCGTTTATTCTCGACCGTTCATGTCTCTTCTCGCATTAAATGCCCTCGTTTTTCTCGAGGATTTTTTTTTTCTATATATATAGTTTTCTTTTTCTCCTATTCTCTTCCTTTAGTTTATTTCTGCAACTTTTCTTTGACTCTCTCCTTCCGCAATTTGCGTTCCTGCTACTGCAAATCTTTTCTTCGTCCCTTCTAACGCTGATCCTAATCTCCGACCTCCTTTCCATTCCCATACTGATAATGGCTTCCATTAGTCGTGCATACAAATCTTCTTTTGATGAAGTCCAACAGAAGTTGCTCGAGAAGGGTTTTACTCTATCGACCATTCCCGATCAAGAATCTTCGTCTATTCTTTCTGCAAGATTGTTTTCTGATCATCATTGTGATGATCAAAAAATTATAGTCTTGCTGGGTCAGATTCTCGCAGGACTTCCCATTCCCTTATACAATCCTGAAATGCCTTTATTTTATGAAATCTTAGCCCATGAAAAATTCTCTCGGGCTGTTTATCAATTAAGTGGTGATTGCATTCGCCTATTGCTTGAGTTTGCGAGCCGTGGTGCTGGCAAAGGATCTTTATACCCTAAGACTGTCAGAAACCCCG
This sequence comes from Papaver armeniacum, assembly GCA_023531295.1. Lineage (NCBI taxonomy): Eukaryota > Viridiplantae > Streptophyta > Magnoliopsida > Ranunculales > Papaveraceae > Papaver > Papaver armeniacum. Next base: position 759,309 of record JAJJWW010000270.1, on the reverse strand, counting down.
ATTTCATAGACTTGGAAATAGCTGCTGAAAAATACACCGTAGAGAACTTTTTTGAAAATTATGCAGTGATAAACATGAAGAATGTGAAATCTCGCTGGGGTATTCGCCTGAAAAAGAAAGATAATGTCCCTGAAGATAAATTAGTCATGCAAGATATTGACTGGCACCCAGGCAACAATACTACTCCTCGCCACTCCAAAGATGAGAAGTGGTGGGTGGTACCCTTGATCTTAAATGGCCCTTACATCGCGGGCTCGCATATTCTTCCTGCAGATCTCGCAGGATATCATCCTTGGGAATTCAAATGGCCTGAGAAGGCAAAAGAGGTATGTTCCCCACTTCAAATTTTGCTTTCGCAACTTTCTTTTTATATTTGCTGAGTTTGTGAAATTTTTCAGGTCACCAAATTGAGAAGAAGCTACAAGAATAACCCGTCGGAGAGGACTCTGACGATGCTTCGATCGCTTACGGGTGAAGTAAGAAACATTTCCTTTGTTACTTGAAACAATATTGTTGCCTCTGTTTCTTATCTTTATGCGTATGCGAAGGTTGGAGTTGAAGAAGCTGTAGCTGCGAAGATTAGAAGTAAGGGTAAAACCGTTGTTCGCAAAGATAAATCCTCTGCCCCATTATCTAAGAAACGAAAGACTCAATCTTCTTCTCGCCTTAGTTCAAGCTCCGAATCTTCTGATGAGGATAACCATGGTTCGAATCCTTCTTTCGCTAAAGAGATTCCATTGACTGGTTCTTCTATGGATCAGTTATCTGGCATCTTCTCAGACTCTTTCCAGGGAATGGGAGATGCTCCTATAGCTTCCCTTTGCGGTGCTCTCGCAAATGTGTGTAATGCTGCTTTACTGGAGGGCAATAATTCTTTCAATGGAGTCTCTAGAATTGTGTCTCCTGACTTCTTGAACGCACTCGGGTCTTTGGTATGCACACAATCGTATTTCCCTATTAAATTTAAATTTTTAAATATATATGTATTGATGATTTTTCTATCTTCCTTCATAGGCTGGAAGAACTTCTTTTGTAGTTGCCTCAGATCTCGAGAGAAGACGCAATAGTCTTGAAAAGAAGAATTCTCAATTGAACAAGAGGATTCGAGAATTAGAAATTGAAGCTGCGTCATCTCGTGATAAAGACGAGAGAATTCAAAAGTTAGAAACCGAACTTGAATCCCAAAAGGATAGGGTGTCCACTCTTCAGAATGCTAATCAACAACTTTATGGTATAAAATTTTACCTCCTTTTATTATATTTATTTTATTGGTCGCATATTGCTACCTAACTTATTACTTTCGCAGATGTATATAATCTCTCCGATGAGGCTATTTTTCTCCATACCTTTCCTGAACCTATGGATAATAACCTTCTTCTCGCTCACCTCAACAACTCTTTAAGTAGTTCATCGAACAAAATTAACTCCCTTTCATTAAACGAACTCCAGACCAAATATCGCCTTTTAGAAATTGAACATAGATCTGGTTTAAGTGCAGCCAACCAATTTAAACAAATGTTTCTCGAGTCCCATAAAGAAACCAAAATTTTGAGGAAGAAAATTAGTGACCATATAGATGACAAAGATCGCATTGCTAACAATGGTGCACAAGCATTAGTAACATTTCAAAAATCTCTTCTTGAACTACAAATTGAGCGAGATGATCTGCTTTGCCAGAATTCCTTGCTTAGTGAGCGAGAAGATCAAATTCGTTCACTCCTTGTTATAAATAGTGACGATGAATTCGCCTGGGCTGCGAAAGTTTTAGATAATGCCAGAAATAACCTAGGTGTTGATGTTAGTCTTCATGCCGAGAATACTTCCTTGGTTAAAGATATGATATCTGACATAGAAGGTTGTTTATTATACTGTAGTTGCAGGAAATCCCACACTACACCCCTTACTCAGTTTTGCTTAATTAATTCATTGAAAGATGTATGATCAAGAATATTTATTGATTGATTTCATGAACTGTCTACACAGGAAAATAGAATTACACCTAACAAATAAAACACTCTTAAACTTTCTCTCTCCTAATGACTTGCTTAACCCTTCCAAAAAGCTCTCTCTCTACAACAGATTCACTCAGCCCTTTATATAGGGTAATACATAGTGGATGACAGCTAAGCTATCCTTTATTTTCGGGAATGTCTCGCGAAGTGTCCCAAACGTGCAAATATTCAATCTCGCGACACTTCTTAATCTTCGCCAGGTTTTATGTCTTTCAATTGTTTTGTGTGTCGTTATTCATCGCGTCGTTTATTTTAGCTATCTGCGACTCCCTCCCGACACCGTCGTTTATTAATCTCGCGAACTTTGTACGTTGCGATATTATGATCCTACATCTTGCCTCTTTTTCCTTGAATATTGCTTTGCGAGCGATCTTTAAGGAAAAATCTATTGTTGTAACGATCTTTGATTTTTGTTGATGAAGGAACGAGCGAAAGAATATTTTCTTGAAAAGTACGTACTTGCCCCTATTCTTTTGGCGAAGTTCCGAAGCTTCTTTGTATATATGAAGTGTCATTTCTTGCCTCAGGGGTTACGGAAAATAATCAATCCCGCAAGCTCTTCTCGCCTGTTAGGAAATATGTCGTGCGGTGTTTAGATCCTACTAAAATTCCTTTCATCAGGTTTCCTTGGATTTAGTAGTGACCGTTTACACGTGTCTATGTTCACCTCTTTTACCGGTGCATTTAATGTTATTCGGTCGTAACGTTTTTTCTCATCTATTTATAGGAGCGTCCCCTGTGAAGAATCTCCCTTTTCCTTTTCGTCTTCTTCATCGTCTGCCAGTGTTCTTCTTCTTCATCGTTCTGCAAGTGTTTGTCTATTATTGTCTCTTACCGTCTTCTTCACCACTTTTACTATTCCCTATCTGTTGTCACTCTCATGGCGTCCAGGTTTGTTGATTTTGCCATATCTGGCTGATTTTGTGGTTGATTAAATTTGAGATTAGCTTTTCTTGTTGAAATCACTCTGGTATGATTAACTTTGTAATTCTCTTCCTGCCATTGTTGTTTAGCAAGAACCAACCCAGAACTAAATTTACCGTGAAGGACCCTCTTCTTTCTTTGGGCTCGCCACCGAAACCTACTTCGCAACCAGAATCCCTCACGCAACCAAAGCCCTTTTCGCGAGCAAAATCTATGGCTACAAAAAGACAGTCTGCGAGTGACAAGGTATTTAAGAAACATTTATTTTTATTAACAATATATTGTTGCCTCTGTTTCTTATTTAACTTGTTATTCGCAGGATGATGGAAATATTGGCAGAACTCCTAAAAGACTTCGCCAACCCAAGCCTGTTACTCCCAACATTCCATTTCCTTCTTTCAAACCTTCGTCTCCTGCTGCGAAATCTTCGCGAGATAGTTTTGTACCTCCTTCCTGTGGTAACATTACCGGCGACATTATTCCTATACCTCAACTCCTTATATACCAAGTTCCCCATAATAGCCCTACTACAAACAATCCTGCACCTCCTCCTGTTATCAATGCCCCTACTATTTCTCCAATCACTTCCCTTCCTGAAACCTCTTCTTCTCCTAATGTTCCTTTGACAAAGGATGACTCGTCTTTTTTGGTTGAGCAAATTCCTCTAACAGCAGAAAATTTGGAGGGGATAGATGTGGCTTTTAAGGTTCTTTCAGATCTCGTGAATGATGCCAAAAAGACTTCTGCTGATCCTGTCAAATCCAACGTCTGCGAGATTATAAGTAAGCACCTTGGTCCTGATAAGGTCTCGCAAGCATCTTTAGTTCAAGAGATTGGTAAGCTGAAGAGTGATCTCCAAGTTATGGATGTGAAGTGCGATAATCTCCACCTTGAAAACCAAAAATTTCACAACATCTCGCTAGATCGTGATAACCTTCGCAAGAAGAATGAAGAATTAAAAGGTATGTTCTCGCCACTCTCTCCCCCCTTCTTTTTTTTTTTTTTTTTTTTTTTTTTTTTTACAACTCAAACTCCCTGTTCGTCCTCCAAGCATTAAACCAGAAACGAATAATGGAGATATATCAAACGGAGTCTGTCGTTGAAGAAGTTCGAGTGGAAAGAGATGCTTGGATGGAGCAATATAATCTCTTAGATAGTCTTCACACCTATGCAGCTGATCAAATAAATAACTTGTCTAAAGAGAATTTTGATTTATCGCAAAAGCAAGACTCATTAAGTAATGACTTATCTCGGATTTCTTATTCTTTGACTAAAACTAATTTGGAGTTGGAAACTTTATCAGATGAGAATCGAACTCTTTCTCAAGAGAAACGTTCTCTGTTGAATAAGGTGGCGAGCTACTCGCAGCAGTATGATGCTTGTCAAAAATTATGTGAAGAACAAGAACAAGCTAATCATACTTTGAAAAAATTATGTGAAGAAATTACCGCCGAGAGAGATAAACTTATTCAAGGTAGAATAACTTTGAGTGTTAAAGCGAAGCAATTCCAAGAACAATGTGCCAAATTAGAAAAATCCAACTCTACTCTTGTGACCGAAAATTCCATACTTGTTTCCAATGAAAAGAACTTGCGATCTCGACTGAAAGGCTTAGTTGGAGATTCATTTGATGATGCCATGGATTGTTTGGGGAATAACTTCGCGGCTTTAGTTCAACATCTTACTTCTCAAAAGGAAGGTAGTCAAATTATTTGACTATCTTAATTTATTTATTTATTCCATGAATGCTTTATTATCCTAGAAATGCCAATAATGTTCGATAAAATTTTATTTGATCCTGTATATTTGTTATGCAGACTCTGAGAGAAAGCTTCGCTCCACTATCACCACCCTCAGGTCTGATTATTCTAAAATTCGCAAGGAAAACGGGCTACTCGCCGCGTCTCTTGCTCGTTCTCGCGACCGTGCAGAGCGAAGGTTTGATTATATGTCTTATTGTAAGGACATTGATAGTAAGAATCGTCAAAAGGCACTGCTTCGTCAATTCCCTCTTAAAGCGGAGGTTCTTGTGAATGATATTTTGCTGTCGAAGTCTCTTGATCCTATTCATGTCGATCCTTTGGAAGTGAGTGATGATGAAGTCCCTAATTCTCCAGATAGTGATTATGAATATGAAAGCTGCGAAGATCTCCCTAATAAGGAAATTGTCGACGAAGATCCAAATAGAAAAACTCCTGATGAAAATCCAGTAACTGGCGAGAACGAAGGTGATGAAAACATTTCTGATGAAAATCCACCAACTGACGGAGGCGAAGTTGATAAAGGCGGAGAAAAGTCTCAACCACCCTCTGTATTTGAAAATGCTGAAGTAGAGAGTTAAACTTTCTTTGTAATTTGTCTAATTCCTTTTTGTTTGAATGACTTAACTCCTTGATTGATTAATTCCCATATTTCTTCCTTCCTCTTTTAATTAAGACAATCTCGCGAGCATGTTCGCTCATTGAATCTTTTATTAAGTAAACCCATCCCAATTAGGGACTTGATTTTAATTCTTCTCACTGCGACGAAGTCGCAGGCCGCCTTTACATTTTCATGCAGAGGCCCATTGACCTTGCCTTATCGTTTTGGTAGTCTTTATTTTATTTCTTCTTGGGGCGACAAGGTCGCAGGCCGCCTTTACATTTTCATGCAATGGCCCATTGACCTTGCCTTATCATTTTTGTGTGGTCTTCCAAGTTAGACCTCCCTAATTAGAGGTCTTCCCCTGCCACCTTTCATCGCGACAAAATCGCAGGACGTCTTTACACTTGCATGTAAAGACCCATTGATCTTGCCTTATCATTTTCCAAGTATTTTTGCCTCTGCAGGATGTTTTAGTTGCGACAATATGACAGGCCTATATATCCTTGCGAACATAAAGCCCCATGACATTGCCGTCGTGCGACGAAATCGCAGGACGTCCGTACACTTTCATGTAAAGACCCATTGATATCGCCTTACCCTCGCGTTAGTATTATTGCCTCTGCATGATCATTGCACAAATATGACGAGCCTAAATTCTCTTGCGAAAACATAGCCTTATGACATTTGCGTCTGTTTTGACACTTCCCCTAATGGAAAGCGTCGCCCTTATCATCTCCCCCGGTTGCCCCTTCAAGGAGGCGAAACATCGGCCATACAAGACTAGCTCCTCCCATCCGGTCTTAACAACAACTAGTTGTTTTCGCAGCCTCTTATCCCTTATACCTATAGGGTTTATGGTTACGAGGCTGCACCCTAAGTGGAGTTTTCTTCGGGCGAGTGCAACGCATGCCAAGACTTGCCAAGAATGGCCAGGGTAGGTTCATCCATCCCGGGCACTCTGGCTCAACCGTGTACCTCGGCGCCTTGAGCATACACTGACTCCTAAGAAGAGACCCTCGGTCGCCCAACCAGGGTATAACCTTATATATATAGTTGGGAATCCAAGGTACCTCTCCTGGATAGGCTTTCATGGGCCCCAAATTTTCATGACTCAGGCTTCAGGAGCGGTGTAACCTTCCCCCGAGCCATGTCGAGAGATACCCCCTTTATATGACGCACTTTAGGTCTTACATTTGCCTCTTACGAAATGTTATTCGCGAACTAGGGTGTACGCCACAAAGGTTCGTCCCATTCATTCATTCTTTTATTCAATCATTCTTCATCATTTGCTATTTTGCTCGCGAGATATTCGCCGATTCATTCATTTAATCATTCATTATCTCTTGTTGCTTTGTTAAGCCATTCATGACTTTTTGTTATTCTTGTCACGAGATCTTCGCGGATTATATGAATGTCGCAAATATTTTACGGGTAATACTTCTTTAGATATAATCTATTCCATGGTCTATCCAATTTTTGTCCCACATCTTTTCCTTCGGGATCCATCAATCTATATGCCCCTGTACCAACTACCTCTTTGATGATATAAGGTCCATCCCATTTTCTCGCCAACTTGCCTCCACTTTCACGTTGATATATTGGGGTTTCTCGCAACACCAAGTCTCCTGGTTGGAACTCACGTATTTTTACACGCTTGTTATATTCTCTAGCCAGTCTTCGCTGATAATTCTCCATGTGTCGCAGTGCCTTTTCTCGTTTTTCTTCCAATTCATCCAACTTGATTAGAATGTTGCCTGCGCTAAGATTTTTCTCCCAGACCTCTTTTTTGGTTGTCGGAATCACGACCTCTGTTGGGAGTACTGCTTCAACTCCGTAAGTTAAGCAAAAAGGGGACATTCCTGTGGCTTCTCTTCTAGTTGTATTATAAGCCCATACTTGCATTGGGTACTTGTTCGCACCATCCCCTATTGTGTCCTTCCAACTTTTTCTTCAATATATCGGCAATTGTTTTGTTTGTTGCCTCCGCTTGGCCATTAGCTTGTGGATATAATGGAGTTGATTTTCCACATCTTATCTGAAATGCATTAAGCAGCAACTCTATATTTTGCCCTTCAAACTGCTTTCCCATTATCGATACCAATTGTGCGGGATCCCAAATCTGCATATAATATTTTCAAATATGAAAGTAAAAACATCCTTATCGCGAATGTGCTGGACTGCTTTCACCTCTGCCCATTTTGTGAAATAGTCCGTTGCGACAATTAAGTACCTTCTTTGTCCTGTTCCCGGTAAAAATGGTCCCACAATATCTAAACCCCATTTTCCAAAAGGCTACACACTTTTTGAAGAATTTAACGGTGCTCCAGGTGCATGTATCTTCTTCCCATATCTTTGACAATCTTCGCAGCGTCTTGATATTGTTTTCGCGTCCTCATGCATATATGGCCAATAGTATCCTTGCGTCTTTGCCTTATATGCCAAAGATCTCCCGCCGCTATGATTTCCAGCATCCCCGCTATGCAGCATCTTCAATATGGTTTCTCCTTCTTTCCTTGTTATACATCGAAGTGAAGGCCCCTCAAAAGATCGCCGATAAAGCACGCCATCTCGTAATTCATAATTTGTTGCCCGGCTCTTTAAATTGTGTGCTTCCAATCTATCTCTTGGTACCTCTCCTTTCATTAAGTACGCGTGAAGTTCTACTCTCCAATCTTCCTCGCGACATTGCATTTCATCTACCACCATCATTATATCTGCTTCTTGTTCTTCCTCTTTATTAATTGATGGCGCCAGAGTGTACGTATTTTGATATTCCTCGCATCGGGTCTGTCATCATACTTGATATTAAGGCAAAAGCGTCTGCGAGTCTATTATCTCTCCTTGATATGTGCCTCCACTTCATTTTCGGTATCTGTGCTGACAACACTTCTACAAGTTTCCTGTATTTCTGTAGAGATGGATCATTTGTAGCATACATCTCTGTTATCTGACGAATTGCCAATTGCGAGTCACTGGTAATCCTCACATTCTCCAGTTTCATTTCTATTGCAAATCGTAGAGCATGTATTATAGCTTCATACTCCGTTTCATTATTGGTAGATTCAAATTCCAATCTAAAAGCAAAAGCTAACTTATTGCCTTCTGGCGAAATCACAACAATTCCCACTCCTTTACCTTCTCCATTTGATGATCCATCCACTAATATTTGCCACCGGTCCGGCTCAGTTAACAAATCTTTTGGATCTCCATGCTCTTTTTCTACATCCATCATTTCATCCACTGCTTCATCTTCCTCCAAAGGAAATTCTGCCAGAAAGTCTGCGACAACCTGTGACTTGGTTGAAGATAATATTTCATATTTGAGTTTGCAATGGCTTATTTGAGCATTCCATCTTTCGACTCTTCCTGATCTTTTTGAATTTTTCATCACTGACTCGATTGGTACCTTTGTTACCACCCTAACAGTATGTGCCTGAAAATATATGCGAAGTTTAAACGACGCATAGACTAACGCCAGGATTAGTTTTTCAATCTTCGAATAATTTCTTTCTGCGGCATTAAAAGTTTTGCTGATATAATAGATTGGTTTTTCTACTCCTGCGTCCGTTCGCAGTAGAACTGCACTTAAGGCATGCGAAGTTGTTGCGAGGTATATTAATAATTCCTCTCCTGGTTCTGCCTTCTGCATAATGGATATGTCCATTAAATGCTCTTTGATCCCTTGTAAAGCCTTTTCACATTCGTCCGTCCACTTAAATTTCGATCCTTTTTTCAAAACGCTGAAAAAATGTTTACACTTATCAGATGACCGCGAGATGAACCTTCCTAATGATGCTAACAACCCATTCAGCTTTTGAACATCCTTTACTGTCGCAGGTGTCGGCATATCGCGAACTGCTTTTATTTTTTCCGGGTCAACATGTATTCCTTCCTTTGATACAATGTAACCCAAGAACTTCCCTGACGCAACTCCGAAGGTACACTTTTCTGGATTTACTTTGATGTTAAAACGCCTCATTTGCTCAAAAATTTCTTTCAGGTCTCGCACGTGATCTTCTGCCTTCTTACTTTTTACCAGCATGTCATCTACATAGACCTCTAGTGTTTTATGTATCCATTCTGCGAATACCTCTTCTACCATCCTTTGATACGTCGCTCCAGCATTTCGCAAACCAAACGGCATTTTAGTATAGCAAGATAATCCTCTTGGAGCGAAGAAAGCAAGTATGCTCTTGATCTTCCTCAAAGAGAGGAATCTGGTTGTAACCTTTGTACCCGTCCCAGAGATGATACTCTTTCATTCCCTACCGCGATTCGACTAGTTGTGGAATATCCTAGGCAATGGAAAACCTGTCTTTAGGGCATGCTTTATTTAAATCAAGAAATCAATGCAAATCCTTATTCCCTTGTTCTTCTTCTAACTATAACCATATTCGCTATCCATTCAGGATATTTTGCTTGTCTGATAATCCCTGCATCCAGCATCTTCTGCAGTTCTTCTTCTATCTGAGGGTGATATGTTGTTGCTATCTTTCTAATTCTTTGTTTAAATGGCTTCACATTTTTATCAATTTCTAACTTGTGACAGGCTATCGACGGATCTATATCGTGGCATTTCATCCATATCCCACGCGAAGATGTCTTTATAATCTCGCAATCGATCGACGTTCTTTTTTCTTCATCCGCTCCCATGTTAGTTCCAATCTTTAGCATCTTGGGTTTTTCCTTAGTTCCAATATTCACTTCTTTGGTTTGTTCTGCCGCGACGTAACTGGCCTTCGGTTCTCCCATGGGGGTTGGTACTTTTGGTTCTTTCGCAAGATCATTTTCTTCTCCCGAGGTCTCGCTAGGTATGCCTTTTCCTTCCTTTGCTCTTATCATGTAAACTCTGAACTCTTCTTCTTTCTTAGCCGCCCTCGCCATCTTTTTGCGGTACTTTGATATATTCTTTCGCTTGTTTACTTGTTCCTCGCAACACTTTACTTCATTTTGATAATATATTCTTCCTTTAGCAGTATCCCCTTTGATCTCGCCGATTCCAGTTGGTGTAGGAAACTTGATACATTGATGAAGCGTCGACGCCACAGCTTTTATTGCATGTACCCATGGTCTTCCTAGTAATAAGTTATACGGTGATTCCATATCTACTACGCTTAATGTCACCTGTGTTTCGATTCTTCCTAATGGAATACGTATTTTTATCTCCCCTTTAACTTTTGTTATGGATTTACCAAAACCTTGAATATTGTATGCCGCGAAAATCATATCTTCATCTTTATATCCCATCTTTTTGTAAGCGTGATAAAACATGATGTTCACCAGACTCCCTGTATCGATTAAAACTCCATTCACCACCCATTTTTTCACCGTGTTCTCCGATTCCTCTCCTTCCTTATACGCGTTGATTGCGATCACCAATGGAGATGTGTGATCCAAATTTTCTTTGGATATTTCCCCCGCCGTGAATGTTATCTCTTGCGTTTCCCAATCCTTCAAAGGTGATGTTATTTCTCTATCCGTAATCTTCTTTCCTTCAAAATCTCGTTTGTGTATTCTTCCCCTGATATTTTCATGAAATTCGCTAATCATTACTCTTGTATCTGTGCTGCATGCCATATCCTTTTCATCCGATTTAAGATTTTCCTTTCTCATTTTCCTGATTCAAACAACTTTAATTGTGATCTTCTCTCTTTCACAAATGATTCGGATCCCTGTTTCTAGCGCATATGTAGTTGCAGGAAATCCCACACTACACCCCTTACTCAGTTTTGCTTAATTAATTCATTGAAAGATGTATGATCAAGAATATTTATTGATTGATTTCATGAACTGTCTACACAGGAAAATAGAATTACACCTAACAAATAAAACACTCTTAAACTTTCTCTCTCCTAATGACTTGCTTAACCCTTCCAAAAAGCTCTCTCTCTACAACAGATTCACTCAGCCCTTTATATAGGGTAAAACATAGTGGATGACAGCTAAGCTATCCTTTATTTTCGGGAATGTCTCGCGAAGTGTCGCAAACGTGCAAATATTCAATCTCGCGACACTTCTTAATCTTCGCCAGGTTTTATGTCTTTCAATTGTTTTGTGTGTCGTTATTCATCGCGTCGTTTATTTTAGCTATCTGCGACTCCCTCGCGACACCGTCGTTTATTAATCTCGCGAACTTTGTACGTTGCGATATTATGATCCTACATATACCTTACTGTTTCTTACTTTTGTTGTACTGTTTGTAAATTATTAACTTGTTGTTACTTCTTTGTAGAATCCGAGAAAAGATTTCAAGCTAGAATTGCAGAGCTTGAATCTGAAAAAGAGCAGCTCGCAAGGAATTTCCCAGCAAGAATTGAAGAACTTGAATCTGAAAAACAACAGCTCGTAGAGAGTCTCTCCCTTCGCAATAATAAGTATTCCAAGTTGAAGAAACAATTTGAAACAACAGTGGCGAATTTCAATAATGATGCAGTTCGTTTTCGCAACGAAGCCATGAAGTATGTTTGTAATGACCACAAAATCCCTCTGCATTCATATCCCTGGCTTTCTGTAGAAGTTCCTGAGAATCTGCCTGTCTCAGACGTTTCTGATAGTGAGGCTAGCGAAGGAGAAAATTCTGGCGATGAGAATAATAGAACTGAAGAATCAGATAAAGAAGAAGAATCGCCAAAGAAGTAATTCTTTTTGTTTTCTTTTGCTGCCTGTAATATCTGTGCATTTCTGTATCTCTTTGTTGTATTAAATTTCTTGGATTATTACCCATAAATCCAATCTTCTTTGTAATATAATCGGTTAGTATGGATGTATAAATCTTTCATGGGAAGATAAATAACAATCTTACGCTCTTTCCATTCCCATACTTGTCTCTTGTTATTTGTCTTCAGATGAAAAATTTTATTCGTTATAACTCATCTTGTTAAATAATAACTCCATTGTTATTGAAATGCATTGTTGCGACAAGGTCGCAGGTATCTTTATGAAGGAAGAATTCTGTTTATCTTGTCTTATCATTTTGGTGGTCTTCACTTTATCTCTTCCTGTTGCGACAAGGTCGCAGGCCGCCTTTACACTTTCATGCAATGGCCCATTGACCTTGCCTTATCATTTTTTGTGGTCTTCCAAGTTAGACCTCCCTAATTAGAGGTCTTCCCCTGCCACCTTTATTGGCGACAAAATCGCAGGACGTCTTCACATTTGCATGTAAAACCCATTGATCTTGTCTTATCATTTTTCAAGTATTTTTGCCTCTGCAGGATATTTTAGTTGCGACAATATGACAGGCCTAAATATCCTTGCGAATATAAAGCCCCATGACATTGCCGTCTTGCGACGAAATCGCAGGACGTCCGTACACTTTCGTGTAAAGACCCATTGATCTCGCCTTACCCTCGCGTTAGTATTATTGCCTCTGCAGGATCATTGCACAAATATGACAAGCCTGAATTTCCTTGCGAAAACACAGCCTCATGACATTTGCGTCTGTTTTGACACTTCCCTAATGGATAGTGTCGCCCTTATCTTCTCCCTGGTTGCCCCTTCAAGGAGGCGAAACATCGGCCATACAAGACTAGCTCCTCCCATCCGGTCTTAACAACAACCAGTTGTTTTCGCAGCCTCTTATCCCTTATACCTATAGGGTTTATGGTTACGAGACTGCACCCTAAGTGGAGTTTTCTTCATGCGAGTGCAACATATGCCAAGACTTGCCAAGAATGGCCGGGGTAGGTTCATCCATCCCGGCACTCTGGCTCAACCGTGTACCTCGGCGCCTTGAGCATACACTGACTCCTTGGAAGAGACCCTCGGTCGCCCAACCAGGGTATAACCTTATATATATAGTTGGGAATCCAAGGTACCTCTTCCTGGATAGGCTTTCATGGGCCCCAAATTTTCATGACTCGAGCTTCGGGAGCGGTGTAACCTTCCCCCGAGCCATGTCGAGAGATACCCCTTATATGACGCACTTTAGGTCTTACATTTGCCTCTTACGAAATGTTATTCGCGAACTAGGGTGTACGCCATAAAGGTTCGTCCCATTCTTTTACTCATTCATCTTTGTTAAATCATTCAATCATTCATATTTCATTATTTGTTGATATTTGTTTGCGAAGCATTCGCATAATTCCTTTTCATTTGTTGTATTTTCATTTTTCTTTCTTAACTGAATTCTCATATACTCTTGACTGCGAGATTCTCGCACATCATTACTTCAATTGTTACTTTTTCTCCTGCTTTTATTGATTTTTCACTTCTTATGCCTTTTGTTCCCCATATCCTTCGCCTCTTTATTATCATAATATTCGCCTGTCTCTAGGCACTCCTTTCGCGAGGTATGTTCAGTCCTCACTTCTATAGCATCTACCATTAATTTTTCCTTTCTCTGCTCATCTCTCACATGTTGCTTCCAACCCTTTCTTTTGGCATTTCTTTCTTCGCAGCTTTCTACATCAACCTCGTGACATTGTTGCGACTCTTTCCAATCTCCTTGTATAATACCAATGCCGTTTGGATGGGGAAATTTTATACATTGGTGGTACGTTGATGCGACCCCTAGGATTTCATGAAGCCATGGCCTCCCAATCAACGCATTATACGGAGACTCCACGTCAACCACACAGAACAAAATATCAGTTGATAACCCTTGTAGAGGTATTCTCATGTGGACCTCTCCCTTTGGCTTGTTTGCAGTGCCATTAAAGCCATATATTTTGTATGTTGAGGGGATCAAATCCTCATCCTTTCCTCCCATCGTCTTGTAAGTATGGTAAAAAAGAATATTCACCGAACTCCCGGTATCGATTAGGATTCGGTTGATCGCCCAACAATCTTCTGCTTCATCATCTTCTCCATCAACTGATTTTGGGTTAATCTCTAGTTTCACAACCAACGGGCTATCATGTGTTTCTCTTGCCTTTGGCACTTCATCTGCGGAGAAAGAGATAGTCTTCACTGCCACTTTTCTAATCGTCGTTCTCGCCCGGACTCATTATTTCTTTATCATTAGCATCTCTCGCAAAGACTCTACGAGCACGTTGTCATGAAAATCTTCGATTGTGCAATATGAGTGGATGATAGAATTGCAATTCAAATTTTTAGCTTTTGTTCCGACTTCTATCACAAATGTTTCTTTTCCTTTCGCTGACACTGTTCTGTGCATCTCTGGTGGTGGTGGTAATGTCCGACCTTTTTCTTCTCCCTTTAGAAAGTGATTCAGCTTCCCCTGATCAATCATCCTGAGAATAATTCTCTTTAGGTTTCTACAATCGTTTGTTTGATGCCCATGGAAGCGGTGATAAGAGCAAAACTCATGACTTCTATCGCCTGGTGGTGGTTCCATCCCCACGTTCCAAGGTGCTGGTACATCTTCCATCACAAGTATAGCTTCCCAGATCTTTTCCACACTAGCATTCAGTGGAGGCATCTTAATCTCTTCCCATATTATTCTGCGACTTCTCTGCCCTCCATGATTATTTTGCCTTCGTCCACCGTAGGTTTCTTGCACATGATCTAGCCTCTGAATCTTATTATTGCTGCCACGGTTGTAATAGTTCTTTTCTCGTTCAAACTCTTCTTGGTCGCGGCTTCCCATGGCTACTATCTTCCGCTGTCCATCATCAGCCTTCCTTTCTTGCTGTCCTTGCGACGTGCTCGCCACTGTATTTATGAATTGAGGCAATAAGCTTGCGTTCGCAGCATTCGAGTGCGTGTTCGCGACTGGATAAGATTCCATTTCATTCTGTCTTTCTTCCAAGGCAATGTATTCTTCCTGTAATTCTCGCAGTTCTGCCATCGTGATTGTATTTTTGACTCTAAAAATCTGAACGTATAGCAAATTAGTTGCGAAGAGAGCGTTCACAAATGAAAGAATGAGATATCTTTCCTCAACTCGTCCTGCCATTTCGCTACACATGGTCCTCCATCTTATTGTCAACTGCCTTAAGCTCTCGCCAACTCTTTGTTTCAACCCGAATACATCTTCAATACCTGGTCGTAAAGAGTTGTTACTTATGTATGCTCCCAGGAATGTGACTTGTAGATGGTTAAACGATGTGATCGTGTTTCTTGGCAGACCTTCAAACCACTTTAGTGCTTCTCCTATTAGGCTTGATGCGAAATATTTGCACAGTATAACATCGTGGTTCTCCCACTGCAACATACACCTCATATAAGCCTTGATATGTTGTATCGCACAGGTTGTTCCATCAAAAATGTTGGTTAATGCAGGTAGATTGCACTTAGGAGGTACTCCTCCCATCTGCACTTCTAGCGTGAAGGGATTCTTCGCAGCTTCTGCGATGGCTTCGTCCAGTTGTTTTCTTCCTCCTTCCCTTCTATTATTCAGTAATCCTCTCATTTCAGCCAGTTCTCTTAAGATTTGCTCATTTGCCTCAGAATTTGATTCTACTGGTCTTTTTAGTTCCACCTCTCTCCTTCTACGCTCGTGTCTGTTTTGACCTTCTTGCTCGTTATTTTCTTCTCTCCTTTCCCTGCGACGTTCTTCTTCGTTTCTTTCTTCAATTCGCACGCCATTATATCTGTTGTTCTCTCTTCTTGGTTGTCTCTCAGCTCTCCTCTGCGCCCTCTCATACTCTTCATTAATGTTTCTATTGGTACGATTTTGTTCCCTCCTTCTTTCTCGGTTGTCGTGGTTATTCTGCCGAATTGCCTCTTCCATCTCTTGATTTTCCATTTCTTCTCTTATCCTTTCTCTCTCGCGAGCTAACCGTGCTTGTTCAATATAGTGCCTCTCAATGTCATCCTCAATCTCTTTGTTTCTTCTCAATGCTTCTCTCCCATGCAAGATTACTCTCCCTTCAGCAGCTGGGTCATTCGTCCCTTGGAGTTGCATGTTTCCTTGATTTTCCCTATTCCGTTCATCTTGGAAATTTTCGGGCTGAGGAATATAACGATCTTCCATTTCCCCTCTGTTCTCGCCATTCTCTATGCTTGGATTTTGTGTTTCTCGTTGGTTTTCTTCCTCGGCGTTTTCTGTTGGTAAAACTCTCCTTCTTTCTTCCCTAATCGATCTTGAACTTGATCTCACGCTACTTCTTGATCTTCTATTTTGCAATCTCATATTTTCCATCCTCAGCTCATGATTCTGTCTTGTCAAGTTTGCTCGTTCCTCTGCCTCTAGTCGCCTCTCTTCATGTATTGTTTGTCTCAATCTTTCTAACACTGCGATCTCTTCATTTCCTGGATTCATTTCTCCATTCATTCTTTGCTCTCCTCCTCCTTGTCCATTGTCCACCAGCTGCTGCTCCTCTTCCCTCTCGTCTTCAGAATCAGACCTCCAAGTATGTACACTTACTCTATCATAATCCACAGCTGCGTTTGCTACTGGGGAGATCGGTGGCTGATTTTGGTTTTCTTCATCATTTCTCATATTCATCCTTGATGATTCTCCTGTTTCATTCCTCCTTTCTCCAGCAAGTCTCCCACTTCTTCTTACAATCGTTGGTTGCCCTTGTATGTTTCTTCTTCTAGCCATCTTTCTTTTTCAATGAATTCTTGAATATGACTCCAAATCTTTCCTCTATTAATCCAAGTTTTTTCCAATTTCTGCGTCAATCTCTGCTCACTCCCTGTTTCTAGCGCATATGTAGTAGCAGGAAATCCCACACTACACCCCTTACTCAATCTTGCTTAGCTAATTCATTAAAAGATGTATGATCAAGAATGTTTATTGATTAATTTCATGAAATGTCTACACAGGAAAATAGAATTACACTTAGAAATTGAAATACTCTTAAACTTTCTCTCTCCTAATGACTTGCTTAACAATTCCAAAAAGATCCCTCTACAACAGACTTCTCATCCCTTTATATAGGGTAATACATAGTGAATGACAAACTAAGTCTGTCCTTTATTTTCGGGAATGTCTCGCGAAGTGTCGCAGCGTACAAATGTTCATTCTCGCGACACTTCTTAGCCCTCGCTAGATGTTGTACTTTCTTATCGTCATCCAGTGCGTCATTCATCTTAACTCTCTGCGACACTCTCGCGAGGTCGTTGTTTACTAACTTCGCGGAGCGTTGTAGTTGCGATATTCTGATCCTACACCCTTTACCAACTTCACAGCAATCTCTAGCAACTCCGGTCTTATTCCTTTCTTGCTAGAACCGTCATAAAAAATGTCTCTGGACAACCAGAGAGCCAAAAATGCTGCGACATGAAGGTCACTGCACTCATTCGAGCTCCAACTCGTCCGAAACCATTGAGATATCCACCAACCGTAAGGGCACCTTTCATCCTCTTTCCGGGCAGAATCCTTCGACTTCGCAATGGAGTCTTTCCGAGCAAAATCCCCCAACTTAGCGGCCAGGTCATCCCGCATCTTCACCTTACTTTCAGATAATTTGATTCTAAGATTCCCAGTTACCGGAAGATTCAACAAGAGAGCCACACTCTCCAAGGAGAAAGTTATCTCACCCCATCTACATATGATTGTATGGGTGTCCGAACACCATCTCTGGAGATGAAAGCAACCAAGCTGGGATGTCCTTCCTAATCTGGAGAGTTACTGAAGTCTTGACAAGATCAATGACTGCGCTCGAGTCAAGTTGGTATTTATACGCTCCTTGCTCACCATGAACTCAACCCATCTATCAAAAGAACGCAATGGACTTTGACACATCCTGAAGTCAATGTTGGAAGAGGAATATACCCCTTTATGAAGACAGAACCGAATGGTGCTCTCTGGGCGAACCAAACGTGTCTTCATGTCATCCTCACCACCGGTTAGCAAAATCGGCACGAAACCTGGGTGATTCTTCCGAGCAGGGGCGAGGGCTCTAGTGAAGAATTCATCATCTATGTTCGACTTGGAATTATGAGCATCTTTCGACGAAGTGAAATTTGTTTCAGGTAACATCTTATCGAATTCCTTCACAACAATTTGGTAATAAGATATCTGCACAAAACAAACGGAGAAAGGCGAAGTTATCTCCCTGACACATAATCGTACCCAACAAAAAAAAAAAGAGAAAGGGGAAGGAGGACGTATTTTATTCAAGTTCAAGACTATATACGCAGTATTTTCTTCGGGTTCGAGACTATATACACGGCATTATATACGGGTACAAGTGTGTCTACATTATCCTTCTTCGGGTTCAAAAATATATATGGAGCATTTTTCTATTGGTTCAAAAACTGCGCGCGTGGTACTTCTTTCAAGAAGCAAAAATCATGTATACAATACTTCCTGCGGGTTCGAAGTCATATGAAGCGTATACACAGTATTCTTCTTTGGGATTCATACAGGGTTCTCTACGGGTTCGAAATACACATGCAGTGTTTCGTACGGGCTCAAATACGCCTCTGGTATCGTTCTTCGGGTTCAGAATTATATACGGAGCATCCTCTACGGGTTCAAAATACACACGCAATATTTTCTTCAGGGTTCAAATATTTCTTTCAGGACCGAAAATTCATATATGCAATATTTCCTACGGGTTCAAAAAATATATGCAGTACTTCCCTTGGTTGCATACATATAATATTTTCTACAAGAGGCACGCCAAGAAATCATACGCAAGGATTGTGGAAACGCCTACTCTTAAGGTTTACACCTACGTGAAAAGAAAAAAAAAAAGAGAGAAAAGTACTCAAAGACATACCCTGAAGCCGGTTTCTTTTCCGCCGTATGAAAAGAGGAAAGAATAAAGCGCAGGATGGGGAGAAAGGGGCTTTATATATATATAGGCGTAAAGACTTTGAAATAGGGAAGGATTTCCCTTTTACCAAAATCACGCGTGTAAGAAACGGGCCCACAAAGGGTGCGACTGCCCAATGTCTCCCAAGTCACGCCTGCAAGCATGGTTTCCAAGTTGGACCGGCCCCACCAATTGCGCCGACCTCCCAATGGCCGCCCAAGTCACGCCTGCAAGCACGCACGGTTTCTACACTTTGCGCCGGCCCCACCAGCTAGCACACTCAGTTTCCCCATTCACGCCAACCTCCCAATGTCGCCCAAGCTACACCGGCCCCACCAATTGAACCGACCTCCAAGCACGCACGGCTTCTACACTTTGCGCCGGTCCCACCAGCTAGCACACTCAGTTTCCCAACTCACGCCAACTTCCCAACGTCGCCCAAGCTGCACGAGGCCCACCAATTGTGCCAGCCTCCCGATTTGTGCAAAACTACCGAGAGGCAAGGATTCCAAATCCTATTTATAAAAGGTCGGACAAGCCTCCTTCAATTTTCCTTACGTTTTCTTTGTTAATAGTTTGTCACCATCTTATGCTTACCTCGCAACAAAGCCCCTGTTCCGAGCTAAGCGGGGACTTAATGTTGATGGTGGTTTTTAGACAAGGGGTAAAATCGTAAAACCCCATGACCTAGTGTTACCCGCAACACATTAACTAAGAGCATTTAACTCGAGGTAAATAATTAATAGGGGTATTTTTCAAAATACCATTAGGGTTTTCAACAAGAACCCTAATTCCAAAACCAAGCCGCACCCTGCGCACCATGGCAGCAATGCCAAACCAAGCCGCACCCTGCGCACCATGGCAGCAATGCCAAACCAAGCCGCATACTGCGCACCATGGCACCAATGCCAAACCAAGCCGCACCCTGCGCACCATAGCAGCAATGCCAAACCAAGTCGCATACTGCGCACCATGGCAACAATGCCAAACCAAGCCACACCCTGCGCACCATGGCAACAATGCCAAACCAAGCCGCATACTGTGCACCACGGCAACAATGCCAAACCAAGCCGCATACTGCGCACCATGGCAACAATGCCAAACCAAGCCGCACCCTGTGCACCATGGCAACAATGCCAAACCAAGCCGCATACTGCGCACCATGGAAACAATGCCAAACCAAGCCGCATACTGCACACCATGGCAACAATGCCATATTTCCAAGCCGCTATGCCTTTGGCCCACGCCAAATATAGCGCCCTAGGTTTGCAAGACTTGCAACTAGGTAAACATGGCCGCACGTGCCATTGGCACATGCCAACACATGTCGCAAGCCATATTTCCAAGCCGCTATGCCTTTGGCCCACGCCAAATATAGCGCCCTAGGTTTGCAAGACTTGCAACTAGGTCAACATGGCCGCACGTGCCATTGGCACATGCCAACACATGTCGCAAGCCATATTTCCAAACCGCTATGCCTTTGGCCCACGCCAAATATAGCGCCCTAGGCTTGCAAGACTTGCAACTAGGTCAACATGGCCGCACGTGCCATTGGCACATGCCAACACGTGTCGCAAGCCATATTTCCAAGCCGATATGCCTTTGGCCCACGCCAAATATAGCGCCCTAGGCTAGCAAGACTTGCAACTAGGTCAACATGGCCGCACGTGCCATTGGCACATGCCAACACGTATCGCAAGCCATGTTTCCAAGCCGCTATGCCATTGGCCCACGCCAAATATAGCGCCCTAGGCTCGCAAGACTTGCAACTAGGTCAACATTCCGCACATGCCATTGGCACATGCCAAACACACACGCTGGTAGCCTAACTTGCAAACCGTGCAACCTACCACCAAGGCATTCCGCACATGCCATTGGCACATGCCAAACACACACGCTGGTAACCTAACTTGCAAAACGTGCAACCTACCACCAAGGCATTTCGCACATGCCATTGGCACATGCCAAACACACACGCTGGTAACCTAACTTGCAAACCATGCAAACTACCACCAAGGCATTTCACACATGCCAAACACACACGCTGGTAGCCTAACTTGCAAACCGTGCAACCTACCACCAAGGCATTCCGCGCATGCCATTGGCACATGCCACACGCGCCACTAGCAACGCCACTTGCACTCAAGATGAAACCAACACTCGAGATATCAACACAAACGGGGATGCTTCTTTAGGGTTTTGGTTTGGCGGTCCACAAAGATGCGGCGTATACTACGCTCACATTAAGAAAGCGTGAAAAGGAATAAAGCGGTCAAATAAAAGAGGAAATAATGGTGAAAAACGTTTTCACCCATTAAACCATGCGGTTACCACCTCCTCCAATTATTTCACCCTTTACTCTCTTCCTTCATGAGGCCAGGGTACGTTTCAATCTCGACTTGTATAAATAGGTCTTACCTATTTCCACCAGGACAACAAGTCTCGGTCGGAGAAAAATACTACACTCTCGAGAAAGGCAACTTTGCAAGCTCTCCCAAAAAGCTTTCATCTCTTTCAAGCTTCCTAAGCTTTCACTTTCTGATACAAGTCGAGATACTACTCTCCTCAACACCTTTCTTTGCTTCCCTTCCCAAATCAACCCTTCTCCTCCACTTTGTGACCGAAGCAAGTCTGGAACGGCCATTTCTTGGTTTAGGCTGGACTTGTACAGATTGATCTCTCGAACCTATAAAGTGCTCACGTGCAGCACATTTGTTTAGGGTTTGAACCAGTTTCTCACTCACCTACCGAATTACCGAAATCGGCAGAAACGATTTTTACCCATAAACAAGGGGGTAAAAAAACTAATTGGGGGATATGAATTACTAACCCCATCCAATAATATCCGTTAAGGGGTGTTTTTGGGGCATAAATACTAAAATACCCTTTCATCTAAATTAAAATTTAAAACTAAAAATCAAAATCAAAATCAAAATCAAACCCTAACAAGTTCTTAAAGATAGGTTAAATTGAATTGTTCTTGAGAAAGAAGAAGAAATGGCTTTATTGAGAAGGTACATCATACCTAATCATATTTAAAATGTTGTTGTTGTTTTAAAACTTCGTTTGGGTTAGAATCATAAACTTTGAATCCACTCCCGGCTTGCGTTTATGATGAATACCCTACTATTTTTTTTGTTCCGGCGTAGGTTTTAGGATGAATACCATGCCGGTACTAGTGTCGACATGGTTTTCTAGGATGAACACCATGCCAGTACTAGTTCAGGCATTGTTTTTTAGGATGTACCATTCCGGTACTAGTTCCGGCATGGTTTTTTAGGATGAATACCATGCCGGTACTAGTTTAGGTTTTTTTTTTTTTTTTTTCTCGATGATCATGATTTGTTAATGAAATCGATATCTTTAGATGATTGGTATTTGTTATTTATATGATTTAGATGATATTTCTAATATTGTATGATTTAATTTGAATTTTTGTGATAAAATTTGATTTTGGGGATTAAATTGATTATTTGTGATGAAGATGAATGATAATTTGTATGAGAGATTACATGATTGATGAAAATGATACTTGTAGTATTTTTGATGAAGCTAAATTTGTATAATTTGTATGATTATGATGAAAATGATAAAATTACGAATTTATATGAATTATGAATTTGTATGATTATGATGAAAATGATAAAATGTGGTTGATTCCTTTTTTATTTTGTTATTGATTGTAGTATGAATTTGGAAGAACATTTAGATGCTTTGGAAATAGTATCGGCAAAGGGAGATAGGCATGTATCTAATAATTTGAGTGATAGTCGGACTATAAACTTTAGAGGCAGTTTTAATGAGGTTGAAACGTCATACCAAATTGTAGTGAAAGTTAATCCGATAGCACGAATATACTGTGATAATTGTGGGTTTTGTTCTGTCTTTGAGTTTAATTTTCCAATGCGGATAGAGGTTTAGTTGAATCCATAGCCGAGAGATGGCGGAAAAAACCAGGAGCTTCCATTTTAGAGAATTTGAAGTTGGCATCCTTCCTTTAGATTGGTATATGTTAACGGGAATTCCCATTGGTGACCCTAAGAAAAATCAAGTAGTTATGTCGGTATTGGGTGAGCTAACATATGCTTCTTTGGATGATTTGTATTTTTAAGATTTCAAAGGATTTGAAAAATGGAACACTAAGCAAAGTACAATATCCCTATCTATCTTGAGAACCTACATTAAAAGTAGAGAAAAAACCAACAATGTTGAATGTGCAAATGTATTGACAAGAGCATTCTTTCTTTGGTGTTTTGGTCATTTTCTTATTGCGGGTTCTAGTGAAAAAGTAGAGAACGTTGGGTTTTATTGCTGGATAATTTGGATAAAGTTGGGGAATATGATTGGGGTTTAGCTTCCTTAGGTAATACCTATAAATTTCTTGATGGATGGTCAGAGAATGGGAAGGATTTATCTGGCATGGTTATGGTACTTGAATATTGGTACTATTATTACTGCCGCAACATGCAACCCTTGCTTTGTCAGACACCTTCAGGAGAACACCATGATGTTTTCCCAAAGATTAGTCTCTTCGAGAAGACTAACATTAAATCAAGGAAGAGAGGCCAAAAGGATACGAAGAAATACTCAGTATTCACCGCAAGAGCACAAATTGACACTAGCTAGAACCAGTGCATTATGTATTTTGCAACCATGGCTAATACATTAGTTTATGTACCTTAATTAATTAACATCCGGATCAACTAATGATGTTATTGACAGACATCAGTGAGCCTGATTATGATCTTGGAAATGTATGCCCCTGTTGCATGTTGTAAACCATCAAACTTGGAAGACTTGTGGGTTTAGGGAGACAGACAAACAGCATGGGATAAAGATAAGAAAAGGGAAAGAAGGGTAGTTAAGTTGCAATAGTGACAAGGGTTTTTTTTTTTTTTTTTTTTTTTTGGGTGGTGGTGGTTTGTTTAATTAGTGGGGACGGACTGAACTTACAGAGAGGGCAAAAAAAAGTAGTCCAACTTTAGAATTACAAGACACCTTGATATGAGGAATTGATTTAGTGAGACAGGTTGGAATTCGACAGAGAGAGGGCTAGTGTGAATGTGTAATCTAGATAGATAGAGATATCCATCTGTTTTTTGTTTTAAAAATGACCAATAAAGTAAGGGTATAAGAAGAATAAACCAGTGGAGAGTTGGAACCCTAATAAGTGATACCACAAGTGGTGCTTTTGATCTCTATATAAAGAATCCACTGGCCTTCGCTTCTTCTTCACTCAGAAAATCTCATCAAGAGTTTCTAATAAATTAGTTAGGGTTTACCCTCTATGGAATTATATAATTAAAAGTTGAGGGTGATGATGATGAAGGGATCTAGCTAGCTAGGTATAACTAGCTAGGGTTTGAGGAAGAAAGTTTCTTCAGTTCTAAGGTGGTGTACAGTAGTAATAATACAGGTATGATGGTATGTTTTATTTTAATATTCATGGGTTTAAATGGTGACAGAAGAGAGTGAGCACACATGGTTTTTTTGTATGAAAGTTCTCATGCTTGAAGCACTGCGTGCTTACTCTCTATCTGTCACCTCAACCACCTGGGTGCTTATTCTGGATCTGTTTGTTTCTCTTTTAATGGCTTCTTCATTGGAGTATACCTTAAAAGGATTTTCTTTAAATTATTTCCCTTTTAACAAACATATATGCAGGTGTTAATGTCATTAATGATTCAATGGTATTGTTTGATGTATTTATATGCTCCTCTAACAGCTCCACTTTTAGGGGACCATCATACTCTCAGATATCTAGATCTCGATCTATATGTGTTTATGATCTTCTCCACTCAGTGATTAGGATCTATCGATGATCCATCTATCTGTGCTCTCTCTCTTTTTCTAATAGCTCGCTCTACAAGTCTATTTTGTGTGTGTTTTTAAGTTTATGTGTAGTTTTTTCTCAAAGAACCCTAACTAGTTTAGTTTTGAGATGCAAAATCTCTTATAATTATGATTATTATATATTTTATTTTTTTAAAAAAAAAGTACAAATTTAAGTAAACTGTTGTGTTTTATTGAGCTTTTGTTTACTTTATAATTTGTGTTTAAGTATCTGTTATTTGTAGTTGTACCATCACCATATATCAATGATTTGTGTATGAACTTCGGATCTGGTCAGGTCAGATATTGCACCATATTAAGTTGATGAGGGGAAGTCAGGTAGGTAGAAGTAGAACATCAGATATTCATATTCCACTTTTCCCTTAAGTTTTCTTGCTTTGAAACTAACTGATCATCGAATTTATGTACCAATTGATGGGACTTTGGTTTTTGCAAACTATGACTATGTTATGTTGTACAAATATATGTCAAACTAATTCTATTTTATGTTGCAAGCCAAGGTGTCATTCTATTTCAGTTTTGGGATGTTTTTAATTTTCTCCTAAAGGTACAACATTATATAACAAACATCTGATTATGGAGGGTAATCAGTAGAGTAGATGAATACAGTAATGGAAACATCTTGTATAATTAAGAGAGTGGCATTGCAAATTGTCCCCAACTTTGATGTAGGAGCTATAAGTATTAGTGATTGACTTATCGCCTAAACAGACTCAGTCTCCAACAAGAGAGTATATATTGGAGACAAACAGAAAAGCCATTAGAAGGTCGCTAGCTATTTGATCATATTATCGGAGTTTATGATGTTGTATTGTACCGTGATTATACAAATTTGTGATCTGTCTCCAAAAAGATGTATTGTTTTACAATAAAAACAAAAAGTTAACGTACAACATCTTAATCCTCCCGCGAGTCTCACCATCAACTCAATAGTTTATACCGAGGTGCTTGGAACAGAATTAGAAGGAGAAACAAGATTTTGGCCCCTGGAAATATATACCTTTCCGTGTATTATTTTCTGATCGAAACTAATGCGGCGCTTTTGTCACAACCAGCGATATGTAACATGGTTGTCATGCTGCTTGATAAAAATGTTCGAACTCCCAAATAATACTTTTACCGTATAGAGTGTCAAAACCGCTGTTGTTAAATTTTTTTATTCTTTCTTATTTCTTAAAATAAATTTAGCTTCATATAGACACAAATTAAGTTGTTCATGTATTGTTCATGTAACCAGATGATATATATACCAGAAAATCTTTGATGTTGGCGATTTTGGATGGGGCGTGAGGGACCATTAGAAAACTGCCACTTGTCATACGTAATTAACTGATTATAGCTAATTAATTTCTTAAGCAAGGGTATTATAGAAATTTACTGCCAATAAATCTTCTTCCCACCATTACCAGAAAAATTAGGTTTATAGGAGAAAAAAGAGGCTGATCAGTGATACAACACAGACCTTGAAAAAATAGAGAAAATGTAAAAATAATACGTGCTTTGTTATTGCTACTGCCTTGATAGTATAATCGCCATTGACGAAGAAGCAAAATGAACAAAATTTTAATTTTTTCGGAGAAACAAAACCCACATGTTGTAGTCTTTGATAACATTAACATCCAAAATCATGATCATAAAAATTTAATCTTCTAATTTTATGTTATATTTTTCCCTAAATCAAATAAGATCCAAAATTCTTATCAACAAAAAGAAAGAAGAACATAAACATGATCCAAAATCAGTTCAGAAAAATTAATAATCAAAATCCAAACCGGACCAAAATGTTAGTCGTAAGAGTTTATACATCCAACAAAAAAAGTTGACCTCTTTGAACCTCTTAGCCTATTGTATGTTATCTCCATGATGATGACAAAGAGTTTTTCTTTTTAACGGATTTCTTTCGCATACAATGAAACTAAAGCTCACCGTATTTCCCTAATCACCCTTATTGTAAAAATTAAGAGACTAATTAGTTAAGAAACATAATGACAAATCCCCATGGCCCCATCCAATATCGTCCCCGTCAAAAAATTTCTCATATATAGATATCTTTGAAGCCAAGCACGAAAATTGCAAAGATTTATCATTTGGTTAACGTTATTATATATATAGTAATATATATGTACTATCTCCCTGGACACAACCCTGGCCAATGTGGAACTGCTGATTTTTTTTTTTTTCTGCTATGGAAATTTTTTAAAATTTTATTTTTTGCCCACGCAAAGTTGTAGCTAGTAGTTAATATAAATTTTAACCTATTTTATTTCGCTTCACCTATTTGCCACCCTCATTTTTCCTATTTGCCACACCCATCAAAATCTCTAAAGTAATTCTTCTTTATAATTTTATTTTCCCTATATACCACCTATAAAAGTCAAATTGATTTTGACTACCAACAACCAATTAACCCTAGATCGAAAATCTTTCAATTATACGTAATACAAAAAAAAATAAAAATAAAAAAAATCGTATCATATAATTCGTTGACGTTGAGAAATACAGATTCTTCCTGTACTAGATTTCAGTTGAGACTGATTCATCCGTTAAAATGTGCCATTAATGATGGTTATTTAACCATTAACCCCAAATTTGATTAAAGTAAACAACAGGTGTTTCACTTCTCGCAAGGGTAACACTCCATGATTGGGAAACTACTCAATTCCTTAATTAAGATACATCTCGATAGAAAAAGGAAGAACATTCATTACTAACAATCATAGAAACTGTTGACTTTGGTTTGTTTAAGGGTTTTGATTGCTAGCTTTCATGTTACGTCTTTCTTTGTTGGGTTCCTAGAAAATCTAACCAAAGGTTCTGAGGTTATTTGTCCCTATATGAACGATTAGAAGATCGCTAACAGTAACTTAGAAGGAGAAAATAAGATTTCAAGTAGGTGCCGGCTGTGGAAGAAGGGACGATGATGGTGGTGGTGGTGGTGGTGGGAAAGTAAAGAATTTTTAGACGTAGGATAAACTAGCAGATATGATGTAAAAAACAAAGTCAAAATATGTGATGGTGGTATTTAGGATATCTTAAAAGATATTTGGGTGGTAAATAGGAGAATTAGAGGTGGCAATCAATGTGGGTGGCAAATAGGAGAAGTGTGGGTGGCAAATAGGTGAAACCTTTTATTTTCATTTAAGAGCTAATTAAGAAGAGGCGAACAAAGAGCTTATTCTAGATATATAAAACTCCATTCCCTAACCAACTGCTTTGTTAAAGGATGGATTGTTGAGATGTTTTTGGTGTGAAGAACTGAAGACCTATATATATGACTCAAGATCCTTTACATAGGGAGTACCTTCTCCATGTAATCCTTTACATAGGGAGTATACATGAACTCTCTATCTATATATATATAACTCAAACTAAATATATATCTGTTTGGTCGATCATATTGAATGATGATGAATTCCTCATGTCAAGGTCAAATAAAAAAAGTTGGCCTGCTTTTCTTTTTTCAGTCAGTCCCCACTAACTGACCAACACCACTAGAAACACATACCGTTGCTACTGTTTGGCTTCCCGATCTTATCTCTATTCGCATGCGAGACAGCATATACAAAGACAACTCGTCCAAGTTCGAAGGTTCACGACATATACATTTCCAAGACGATATATACTACCAGATAAAACAACAAATAACACATGGAGAGATAAGAGATTAAATAGCTCTTTCACCGGTAGTTTAATTAGCTAGTTAATTTTCACATGTTATTCGTCCAATCTGTTTATGTGATGAGGAAATACTTCACCTAGTATTATGGCTGTTTTTGCAGTTTGTTAGGGGACGGAAACGACCTCTAACTATTGCTGATGAACCGCTAGTGGATCTAATCATTCAGAGAGAGTTTTACTTTATACAAGCTCCTAACCCGGTGCATACGCACCGGATGCATAATAAAGTTCCAACATTTGAGTTGGTCATTTCAAAAGATTTTAGGATGAATCAGTAAATATTCTTCATACATAGTTTAAAATTTGATGAATAATAACAGTTATCATGCTATAAATTTGATGAATCAGTGCTACGTTTTTTTTATTTGGGATAAGTTCTAACTTTTGGCTCGTTACTCGGTTTATAGTTATCAGCTAGATGCTTTTGTTTTGATCTGTGTATTAGCGGCCATTATGCTTTTTTTTGTTATCTTCCCAATGCCCGTCTGGTGATCAGTTCATTATAGTGGAGACAATTAATAACTCACAGTTGGGGAAGATCCAAATGTGACACATGATTTTTGTTAACCAAAAGTAACACCGTTAAAGCTAGAGGCGAATCAATTAAATCAATAACCAAAGAAATTTAACTGTTCTTGATTTTTAGACATGACGAAAGAACATTTGAAAAAACAGTTTGCGGGTCTTGCCCATCTTTATTGTTAAGCTATAGTGAAAAAGAGAAACTTACGTAAGTTTTGTTTTTCTCTTTCGGTCATGTAAAACGCAGTGCAGCCAACCTTGCACAAAATTGGTTAAAAAGACCAAAATTAACAATTCCTTGGTGGAAAAGACATGTAAAATTTAATACTGTTTAAATGGACGAGAATGTAAAAAAATAGTCAGGATATAAATAGTTTCATCCTACCCATTTTCAAATACTTTTTCTTATTTTTAATTTACATCAGGATGCATCCAGTTTCATCCTTGGTCTTTTTTAAGTTTAAGCCAGAATGAATCCAGTTTCATTCTTGTTATTTTTTTGGTGTCCATTTCACCCATACTAATTTTTACTCGTCCATTAGAACCATGTTTTAAAAATATTTGGACAAACTACCCATTTTCCGAAAAAAACTATACCGTGTCCAGTGAGATCGGTGAATACTTTGGAGATGACTCTTCATCTCCACAGGCATCTTTTCAGAGTGAACAGGCGCGTCTCTTCATTTAATGCGTCCATTGGTAAAACGAGTTTTCTGTTCAGGTTTTCTAACTGACAATAGAAACGTTAGAACAGAAAATTTCCAGCCCCCTAGACCCCGGAAGCTGCCTAAATGCCTTCAATTCAAGGGTTTGTTGAAAATATCCAACATTATCCCCTTATTTTCAAAAAACCAAAATAAAGAATAAAAAGGTTTTATAATTGGAGTGGCTGCATCACCTAAGTGACTGCCTACGTACCCGAGTGGGATCAAGCCAACGTAGTTCAAGCTAAGTTGAGACAAAGCATCATCGTAGAAACCAATACATAAATGATAGGTACCTTTTGGGTTTGAACCTCCACTTAGTGTAAGATATTCAAAGCTTCATCGAGGTCCTATGGTGAATTTTATCTTGAACCAAGTACCCCTTGTGATAAAGCGGAACCTCCACACATATTGATTTCGGAAGTAGTGTGTTCCATAGCTCGCACATTAATGGCCCTGTGCTTTCTCCTGGATTCATGAGTCCTTTTCTGAGAACGGTCTTATTCTCATAAGAAACGACCTAATTTCCAAATACTCATATAGGTAAGTCTCGAAGGTGTTTCTGCGAGACACCTTGTGATAAGAGTTAGACTTATTAAGGATTTTCATCCATCCCTAAGATCATGCAGAATCACTACACTAGAAGGACAATGGGAAATTTTAGTTTAGTGTACCATAACCACTGCAATAACTTGTTAGTACCACATTGAACTTAAGTTTATCTTTTTCAAAATATAACGTAAGTTGGGTTTCCGTTATTGGCGATCAAACTTCTTTCACAGACCTGAGTCCCATCTCCTTACACTTTATTGAATGCACATCCTTTGGTAGACACTTTGTGAAAGGGTCTGCCAAGTTCTTTTTCGATTCAATATAGGTTACTGCAACTACTCCCCTTTTGAGTAATTGTCTGACAATCTAATGTCTAAGACTAGCATGTCTTGACTTTCCATTATAAGTCTTGTTTAGATACTTATAGATCGTATCCTGATTGTCACAGTTAATCTAATGTAGCATAGATAAGGGTAACAAGGATAGTGTTTAAGTTTCGTCAGAAACTTAATTAAAACCTGATTCTAGGATCAAGAATTAAGAGATTGAATAATCAAAGTTGATAATAATATTGATAAAAGAGATGTATCCTTGTAAACAAGAGACCTAGCCCTTATATAGGCTTACAAGACCTGATAAAAGGAAAGAGTTTTACATAAACTAGAAAAGGAAATACTTGCAAAGCAATCAAACTTAAACTGGCGTAAGGGATCAACTGTCATAGTTGATCCATAAGCATTGGATCATCAGTCATTGTTGATCCAGAGAAAAAGGATCAACAATCATTGTTGATACAGAGAAAGATGTACTACATCAGTCCCCCCTTCTTGAAAGAAACTCGTCCTCGAGTTAGTGAATAGAAAGAACTTCATTCTCTCCATGAAAAGTAAAAATTTCTTGCACATTGAATATATTAGAAATGTTCCAATTTGATGGAAGATCAATAACATATGCATTATCACTGATTTTCTTCAAGATCTTGAATGGTCCATATTTCTTCATCTTGATTTTTTTGTAAGTACCAGTAGGAAATATTTCTTTTCTGAGATGAATTAAAACCAATTCTCCTTCATCAAAAGTCTTAAACCTTCTATGTTGATTTGCATCCTCTTTGTACTTGTTATTAGATTCTTCAAGCTTGGACTTAACTTCTTGATGTATGAGTGAAGCTTTCTCAATAAAGTTATCAGCCCTAACATTTGATTTACGCAGCTTGGGAAGAACCACCAAATCCAAAATATGATTAGGAACTTTAGAATAAACAATCTGAAAAGGTGTCTTACCTGTGGATCGATTGAATGAAGTGTTATAAGAAAACTCCATATTTGGAAGAAAATTGTCCCATTGCTTTTCCTTTCCTCCAAGAACTTTGGCTCTAATCATATTTCCTAAAGATCGATTAACCACTTCAGTTTGTCCATCTGTTTGAGGATGAGCAGTGGTACTATATTGAAGCTTAGTTCCCAAACGCATCCATAAAGACTTCCAAAAGTAACTCAAAAACTTAGTGTCTCGGTCAGAAGTAATTGTCTTGGGAATTCCATGCAAACGTACTACTTCCTTGAAAAATAAATAAGCAACATTGGAGGCATCTGTTGTTTTCTTGCATGCTATGAAGTGAACCATTTTTGAGTAACGATCAACAACCACCATAACAGAATCATTCCCTCTTGCAGTACGTGGTAAACCAAGCACAAAATCCATGCTTATATCCACCCAAGGAGCACCAGGAATTGGCAGTGGAGTATATAAACCTGTGTTTTGAATATTACCTTTAGATTGTTGACAAACCATGCATCTTTGTACGTACCTTTGAACGTCCCTTTTAATAGATGGCCAGAAATAACGTTCTTCAATTAAAGCTATGGTTTTATCACGTCCAAAATGTCCTCCCAGGCCACTTCCATGTAATTCTTGGATTAAATGAAGACGCAAAGAACATTGAGGAATACATAAACGATTCCCCTTAAAAAGGAAACCATCTTGAATGAGAAAATCATCAACACAGCCTATTGAAGAACCACACTTTTCCCACAGTTTATGAACTTCTTTGTCTTCACCATATAGATCTTTCAAGAAATCAAAAGCTAAACTCTCATTTTTAAGAGTAACTAGAAGATGAGCTCTCCTACTCAAAGCATCAGCAACTTGATTAAGTTTTCCACTCTGATGTTTGATAGAAAAGGTATATTGATTGATAGTAGACAACCATCTATCATGCATTCTATTTACCTTTGCTGAAGTTTTCAGAAACTTGAGAGCTTGATTATCAGTGTTGACAACGAACTCACTGTGAATAAGATAAGGATGCCAATTCTTAAGAGCTTGAACTAGAGCAATTAATTCTAACTCATAAGTAGACCACTTTTTTCTTGTATCTGAATTCTTTTCACTATAGTATGCAATTGGATGTCCTTCCTGAGATAACACAGCACCAATGCCAACAACAGAAGCATCACAATGAATCTCAAAAGGTTTATCAAAATTAGGCATGGCAAGAACAGTGCCTTTGCACAATTTTTTTCTTAAGAAGATTAAAGCTCTTATCTCGCTTATTCAGTCCATTCAAAAGTATCACACTTCAAACAATCATCAAACCAGTTAATAGTACTAAAGTTTCTCACAAATCTTCTATAGAACGAAGCTAACCCATGAAAACTTCTTACTTCACGTATAGATGTTGGAGTTGGCCAATCCACAATTGCTTTAACTTTAGAATCATCCACGAAATACCAAGATATCGACACAACATATCCCAAGAAAGTGACTTTGTTTGTAAATAAAGTGCACTTCTTTAGATTCACATACAAAACATTGTCCTGCAGTGCCTTGAAGACTTGAGATAAATGTGAAATATGCTCTTCTTCATTGTTGCTAAAAATCAGTATGTCATCAAAATATACGATGACAAATTTTCCAAGAAAAGGTTGCAGAACTTGATTCATAAGTCGCATGAAAGTACTAGGAGCGTTAGATAATCCAAAAGGCATGACTAACCACTCATACAAACCTTCTTTTGTCTTGAAAGCTGTTTTCCATTCATCACCTTCTCGAATACGTATTTGATGATATCCACTACGTAAATCAAGCTTTGTAAACACTTTAGCACCCGAAAGCATATCTATCATGTCATCAATTCTTGGTATGGGAAACCTATATGGTATAGTAACTCTGTTTAATGCTCTACAGTCTATACACATACGATGTCCACCATCCTTTTTGTCTACTAAAAAGGCTGGACTAGCACAAGGACTCTTGCTAAGTCTTATCAAACCTTTTGTAACAAATCATCAACCTGACCTTGTAAAATCTCATGTTCTTTAGGACTTGACCTATAATGAGGTTGATTAGGAATAGAAGTTCCAGGTATAAAGTCTATCTGATGTTGTAAATCTCTCAATGGAGGTAAAACATTTGGTAACTCAGCAGGAAATAAATCATTAAAAGAAGATAACAGAGGTTGTACCTTTTCTGGAATTTCCACCATTGGTTTATCAACTTCATGAGAACTCAAAGAATGAT
Organism: Papaver armeniacum; assembly: GCA_023531295.1. Taxonomy (NCBI): domain Eukaryota; kingdom Viridiplantae; phylum Streptophyta; class Magnoliopsida; order Ranunculales; family Papaveraceae; genus Papaver; species Papaver armeniacum. The sequence continues at coordinate 725,562 of JAJJWW010000270.1, read as the reverse complement.
TTGGTTGTAAAGAATGAACAATGGTAGCAACTAGTACATTTGTCTTCTTATCTGTTGGTTCCTTGACTGAAGTAGGAGGCTGTAAAGGCCATAAAACTTTAGTAAACCCTTCATGAACAAAGGTATAAGTATTCTCATAACAATTATGAACAGCACGAATATCATACTGCCATGGTCGTCCCAATAATAAACTTGCTGCAGTCATGTTAATAACATCACACAAAGCATAATCTGAATACCCCGGAAAAGAAAACTTCACCAAACATTGATGGGTGATCTGCTGAGTGGATGAACTGTTTATCCAACCAACTGAATACGGCTTTGGATGTAGAGTAACAGGTAAACCAAGTTTTTCAACCAACTTTGCAGAAACATAATTTTCGGTACTTCCACTGTCAATGATCATATTGCAAAGCTTCTCTTCAATGAGACAATGAGATTTGAAAATACTATGTCTTTGAGTAGGACATGGTTCAGTGATTAAAACTGGTCGAATCATTCCAAGAAAATCTGCATCATAAGTCTCATGTTCTTGAAGATAAAGTAATTCTTCGTCTTCTAGATCTTCTTCTTCCAAATTTTCGTCTTGAGTTTCATTAATGTAAGCATGAAACTTGCGACAATCACTAGAAGTATGGCCAGTTTGGTTGCACTTATTACATCTATCTCCTCTAAATTTTGTATAAGGATTAGAGGATTTAGATAATGGTGGAAATTGTTGTTGAAATTGGTTACCTCTAGTATGGCGAACAACATCTCGTTGAGGATTAGTCTGAGGTGGTTTAGCAGATGGTATATGCATCATTGGAGCAGCTTCTGGAATAACAGATGTTGTTTGTTGAAGCTGATATGGCTGGCTTGTACTTTTATCAGTTGGGTCAACAAAAACAGTTGATCCCTTTGAATATGGAGCAACAGCGACTGTTGATCCCTTGTCACCTTGATAACCATAAGAAGAATTATATGGTCTAGAAGTTTTATAATAATGTTGATAACGAGTTTGACGAGGTGATGCTAATCTGGAAGAATTCAATACACGCCTTTCAATCTTTATAGCTTGTTGAATAGCTTCAACCATTGTAAAAGCAGATTGTGTCATTCCCTGTTGAATCAGATTGTTCAATCCATCTATAAAACGTGCAACCAACTGTTCTTCAGTTTCGTTTAGCCTGTTACGAGCAATTAATGCATAGAATTCAGCTACATATTCCTCTACTAGTCTAGCTCCTTGTCGACAGTTTTGAAGCTTGAGAAACAGCTGTTGTTTAAAATCTTGTGGTAGAAACTTAGCTCTCAATAAATCTCGCATTCTCGTCCAAGTTCGTATAGGAGGTTTGTGATACTTACGTCGATCATCACAAAGAGTTTCCCACCAAGCTGCAGCTCCACCTTTAAGTTTATATGCAACTAGTTTCACTTTAGAAGAATCAGGGACTTCCATAAAGGTGAAAAACGATTCTACCTCATATAACCAATCCAGCATATCTTCAATATGTAAACCACCATGAAAAATAGGAATATCAGCCTTTAATTTGTATTCGGAAGATTCCCATAAGAATTCATATTAGACTTCAATAGTTTTTCGTCTTTCCATTGTTGTTCTAGGATGTCTTCATGTCTGTCTTCATCATCACTTTTGATATTTATCGTTGTATATTTTTTATGAATATAACCTTCTGATGGTTCTGTGTGATGAATAACATGTGAAATATTTCCAGGGATAGACGTATTTTTAACAAAGGAAGGTTTAATTTTCTTTGTTTCATCATCTTCCTTTTCGCCAGAACTTTTGTCTCCTTCTTCTGTATCATCGACTAGCTCAGGTATGTCTTCTTTTTCTAAACCAGTGTGTTTCAATAATTTGTTGACATAATCTCCTTGGAAAACTAACCTTTTTTCCATAGTTTCAAACCTCTTTTCCAAAGTGTCAAACTTCTTTTCTAAACTACCAGTAATAGTCTTGACGTTTGTTTCATGAGTTTCAAATTTGGTAGTAAGTTCAGACATGGAAGTTTTCAAGAGACCTTTGATTTCTTCAAGAGCTTTGGTAAAAGTTGCATCTGTCATTGCTAGTGAAGATTGTGTAGGGTTGTGGAAGTTGCGCGGAAGCTGTGTAAAGATCTGTTTCTAGGTAAAAACTAAAAACGATGTATCTGATGCCAACTAATGTAGCATAGATAAGGGTAACAAGGATAGTGTTTAAGTTTCGTCAGAAACTTAATTAAAACCTGATTCTAGGATCAAGAATTAAGAGATTGAATAATCAAAGTTGATAATAATATTGATAAAAGAGATGTATCCTTGTAAACAAGAGACCTAGCCCTTATATAGGCTTACAAGACCTGATAAAAGGAAAGAGTTTTACATAAACTAGAAAAGGAAATACTTGCAAAGCAATCAAACTTAAACTGGCGTAAGGGATCAACTGTCATAGTTGATCCATAAGCATTGGATCATCAGTCATTGTTGATCCAGATAAAAAGGATCAACAATCATTGTTGATACAGAGAAAGATGTACTACATCATAATCATAACAGAAGGAGTTGGCTTCATCCATAATGGGATTTCTACAGTAAATTTCTAAGCCATTCTGCCTCCTTACATGCATCTGTAAGTGTAATCAATTCTGAAAACATTGTTGAATCAGAAATGCAGATCTTCTTCTTGGAACTCCAAGACACAACAGCACCTCCCAATGTAAATATACATCCACTGGTAGATTTGGATTTGGATTCTACATTGTTCCAGTTCGCATCACTGTATCCTTCTAATACAGCGGGATATCTCTGGAAGTGTAAACCATAATTTATGGTTCCCTTCAAGTAAGCCAACACTCTTGAAAATTTTTTCCAATGTTCAATTCCAGGGGTACTTGAGAAACGACATAGCACTCGCACTGCTTGGGCTATTTCCGATCTTGTGCAATGCATAGCATACATAAGACTGCCAACAACACTGGAATACTCAATTTTTTTATGAGCTCTACTAGTGTTCTTCATTAACTTCACATTAGGATCTAGAGGGCTAGGTGCTGGTTTGTCATCAAAATGACCATATTTCTTGAGAAATTTCTCAATGTAATGAGATTGGTTTAAGACCAATTCATCTCCCTTTCTTAGGATTTTAATTCCTAATATTACATCAGCCTCCCCTAGATCTTTTACGTCAAAGTTTGAACTAAGGAATTTTTTAGTTTGTTCCACAATAGACAAGTCAGACCCAAAAATAAGCATGTCATCAACATACAAACATAGAATCATGCACTCAGATTTATCTTGTTTACTATAGATACATTTATCAGCATCATTCACAACAAAACCATATGACAAAGCAACTTTGTCGAACTTCTCATGCCATTGCATGGATCTTGCTTCAAGCCATAAAGAGATTTCACTAGTTTACGCACTTTCTTCTCTTGGCCTGGCAATATGAAACCTTCAGGTTGTTCCATATATATCTCTTCTTCTAAATCACTATTTAGAAAAACGGTTTTGACATCCATTTGATGTACAACTAGCTTATGAATAGAAGCTAGTGCAATCAAGCAACGAATAGATGTGATTCGTGCAACAGGTGCATATGTATCAAACTAATCAATACCATGTTGTTGTTTGTAACCCTTAGCAACCAATCTGGCCTTAAATTTATCAATGATACCATCAGCATTCAACTTTCTCTTGAATATCCATTTACATCCTATTGCCTTAGCACCAGGAGGTAAATCACAGTATATCCAAGTTCCATTTGTCACATGGGAATGCTTTTCATCATTGATAGCTTCTTTCTAGAAATAAGCATCTCTGGAGCGTATTGCCTCAGCATAGGTTTTAGGATCACCTTCATCATGCATATTATACACAGTAGTGCTAAGAATTTCATTCTTATCACCCTCTACAAGGTAATATTTAAAATATGAGTCATGCCTTTTCTCTATTCTTCCTCTCTTACTTCTTCTAGGTTCAATATCTTCACTAGAAACTGAGATATCATTGTTTTGTGTAGAAGAGGAAGGTTCATCATTGTTATCAGTCTCCATTGGTTCTAGACTTAGTAACAATGGGTTTTCAGTAGGTAGTGTCTGAGAACATGTCCTTGTCATGCTTTCAAAAACTTCTACATCTACAAATCCTATTATCTCAAAAGTGTCAAGGATTAAACATCTGTAAGTGATACTATTAAGCGAGTATCCTACGAGAGCACATTTATAATCTCTATTTCCTAACTTTGGTCTTTTAGGTTCAGGCCGAACCTCAGAAGCTGCCTAAATGCCTTCAATTCAAGGGTTTGTTGAAAATATCCAACATACTTTGTCAGCATTCTAAACTTCAAAGAACCACGACATTGATATGATCTTAGATTCTTACTCATGTGTTCCCGCTTCCCCCAAACTAATGCTTCAAAAAAAAAAAAAAAAAAAAAAAAAAAAAAAAAAAAAAACTCCACTGGCATATTTTTGTAAGTTATTAAAAATTTCGGGACGTGTCCTTTGGAAAGTACGTAGTGTTTCGTGACAATTAGTATCCCAAAAGGTGAGCTTTGGTTCAATGGTTGCAACTCTTGGTTCGGATGAGTTGGCAAAGTACATGATGGTGACATGGAATGGTTGCTGATGTGGATCTACCACAAACTAGAATGATTATAGGCATGACATGTGGCACTTTGGGGGTCTCTTTTTATAAAGAAAGATAGGGGGGGTCATAGGTAATAACATAAAGCTCATTGACACTCTTTTTACACTCCTGTGAGATGTCACGTGAGATGTATTTCTTATCTGCTTTCATTCTCCTATTCGTTATCATTTTCTCTTCATTCATTGCTCCTGTATAAATATTTGTGTCGGTCCTTTTATTGTGTAAGAATTGTTCTTCTCTTTTCAAGATAACTGTAATAACTTTTCCACCATTAATGAGTTTCCTCTGGTTCTACTATGGTATCAGACTGAGAATCTGATACATTCTAAGGGTTTGATCACATTTTCCGCTGCTTCTCTTTAATGTTTTCTCTTAATTCTTTATAATCAATTCAAACCATTTCAATTAATTGATTCTTACCTTTCAGTTCTACTTTCTTGATAATCTTTCTTCATCTTTCTCTGTTAATGATTCAAGAATTTCCAAAAGCTTCATCAACAATGGAAAATCCAACTTCGAATTCAATCACCAAAGTTCCTCTAAATCAATTAACAGGATATGTTCATCCGAAGTTGAAGGATGACAACTTTATTACATGGAAAAATTTGATGCTTCTTGTTATACGCAAATTCAAGATCCTGAAATTTCTTGATGGCTCTCATCCTTTTCCTCCTCAATACACGAATCAACGGAATCAAGCTAACGGTGTTGAGAATTATCCACTATACATTGACTGGATTGATGAAGATGCTATAATCATTATGTGGATTCATTCAACAATTTTTTATTCTGTCATCGCCTACTTCTCAAATTCAGTTACCTCTCACAACTTTAGACTAGTATCGATGAACGCTTCTCTAGAGCCTCTTCTACGCACTCAATTCAACTCAGAACAAAGCTATTGTCAATCAAACAAGGTACGAAATCAATTCCAACTTTAATCAGTGAAATCAAGACTCTAACTGATCAACTTGCGGCTGCTGGAGAATATATCTCAAATAATGAAATTGTTGTGGTAACTTTAGCTGCACTTAATTCTGATTATTTTCCATTTGCTACATCTATGCGTCATTGATTTCCACCTATTACATGTATTGAATTGCATAAAATCTTCAAAGTGAAGAGGTTGTTGTTAGTGAGAGGAATCAATCTTTACTTACTGAGTCCAACAACAAAGCTTTTGCTGCTCAGATGAATGCTTTTAGATCTTTTGGAAGAGGTAATTATCATGGTTATACTGGTGGTTATAATGGTGTTAGATCTGGTTACTTTAATCCTTCAGTTGATCGCTCTGGTGGTAGATTTGGTTCTTATGGTAGGGGTAGAACTCAATTTTCTGGTAGAGGATCATCATCTATTGCATCAACTTCTACTTCTCAACCTTATGTTATTCCACCACCATCAAATTTGTTGTCACCTAAGGAAGAAATATTATGTCAAATCTATGGAAAGACTGGTCATAGTGCTTTGGAATGCAGAACAGGTTGGACTTTTCATATCATAACATACATACACCACATCATCTCAGTGATATGCTTTCTTAGCTAATATAATGGATGAAAATCCTTGGTTTGCTGATACTGGAGCTAACAATCACATCACGCCTGACCTTCATGATCTACAAGATTTATATGCCTATACAGGTTATGAGGCTATTCAAGCTCCCATTGAAGAAGGTATGCATATTACACATATTGGTTTCTCTTTAAAAGCTACTCTTAATCATGATTTCAAGCTTAGCAATGTACTATTAGTGCCTCAAGCATCTCAGAACTTACTCTATGTACACAAATTCAGCTCAGAGAATCACTGTTCTATAACTTTTGATCCTTATGGTTTTTCTGTGAAGGACTTATCCACTGGGAAGATACTTTTACAAAGCCCACACAATAATAGTCTCTATCCACTTCACTTCATTCACAACTCTCCCAATAAAACTTTCTCTAATGTTACAACTAACATATCTGGTGAAGTGTGGCACAAGAGACTGGCTCATCCATCCTTTCAAACAATGAAGCCCGTTTGCGGTTCTCTTCAACTATCAAATGTAATCAAAAGTCCCTTGTTTTGTACTGAATGTCAGTTAGGTAGAAGTCACAAACACTACACCATTTCAAGGATTTTGTCACAGGCTATACCTGTTACTTATTGAATTTGTAACGGTTATAATTGTACTAAATAGGCCGTTATTAATAATTGTGATGGTGTTTTTTAACAGTTTTATCTGTGACAAAAGGCAGAAACAATCACATATAAAAAGCGTTACAATAATTAATAGCCACAATTGACCTAATTTTATGATAGCGACACGTGTCATATTTGTCACATTTATCTTAACGGTTTTAACTGTTACTCTCTATTAACCACAATTCAGAGTATGACACGTGTCTTAAAGAGTAACATTTACAACAACACTTATAACTGTTACTGAATCCTTGCAACGATTGCTTCGGTGACACGTGTCTTTTTTTGTCACGGTTAAAGTAACACATATTAGTGTTGTCATTAATTTGTAACAGTTACTCATAGGACACGTGTCGTCCTTTTGTCATGGCTTATGATGACGCGTGTTATTTTTTCTTCACAATTTGTGTCACAGTTATAACCGTGACAATTCTTTCTGTTACAATTAAAAAAAAATGGGTAGCCCAGATCATTTTTCATGGACCTGGATTTCCAGTTTACAGGCCTGTAATACAATTAAAACTGAACTTGGAACTAGGCCTGCAATTTCTTATTTTTCAATCTGCAGTTCATGCATTCTCAAAGAAGATTCATACATTCATTACGAACAAAAGTACAACAGAATCGTTTCATTCATTATGAAATTTAACCCAAAACAATTCAAAGCTAACACTCTGAGCTGCCATAAAGCTCCTCAAAGTAATGCAGCCCTTTGATGACACGTAATCTGTCCAGCATGTGCCTCGCCATCAAGCCTTTAGTACGTAAACCCAAGATGAAGAAAAAAATGGTATTCAACAATCAATGACTGACAGGATGACCGATTCAATCATTCAAGAAAGTGAAAAAAGATTGTTCCGTAAAATTTAGATAACTTTTGTAGGAATCTTTACAATAAAAGAATAAGAATAAAAAGAATCAACAAAGCTTGCAACATAACCTCACATAAGAAAAAAAGACTACAACTGTAAGAAGTTATGAATAAGAACAAAAAAAGAAAAGCTAGACACTGAAGCTAACAGTTGAAGAAAGAAAAAGTGAAGAAGGAGAACTTACAGTTGTACATCTATCCAGCAGAGAATGGCACAAGGATCATATCTCCCCTGGTCTGTGCAGGATAAAAAAAGAAAGAAAGAAATAAATAGAGAACAAGTAATCCCTGTATAAGAAAGAAAGCAATAAAGAACAAGTTACACTATTGAAGGATAAAAATTATATCCAGAACAAGTACAATCTTCCATTGTGTGGAGATCCATATCCTTACTTGAAAAAAGAAATTAATCTTATATGAATTTCTTGTTCTTGTTGGTTTTCTTATTTTCTCCAATGTATTTGAGACCAATCTTCAGAGCCTGTAATCCAAAGTGGAAAAGAGTTAGTACAATAGACGATGATAAGCAAAATTCAAAAAGGCAATACGCATAGCGCATATATTTAAATTATGAAAGTGCAGAAAGCAAATTATGAAAAGAAAATTGCATGTAATTAAGAGTGAAATTACCTTTGATAATTGTACAGGAAGCATTTGAATGTAAGCAGATTGATGCCTACGCCATATCATAGATTCCCCAGCCAAGTCTCTATGATAAAGCCAACTGAAGGAAATACCCACCATGAAAAAAAAATAGTTATAACATATATATAGCTAAAAGAAGAACAAAATCTAAGAAACGATAAGAAATTGAGGTTTAAACACCTCCACTACAGCGTCAACTGGAGTGATGCCAATCTAAAACTTAGTTTATCATAGATCTCTTTTGTAGATCAATGGGTACCTAAGATGTCAATAAGATGATAAGACAAAGTAGCGAAAAAATAACTGTAGTTGGCAAATCCAGAGACCAAGTAGCATTAGGTACGACATGATCCCATAGCATATTTCTGGGTCCAGGATCTGGCAGTCGTCTCATACTTGGCTCTGTCACTAGGTACGACATGATCCCATAGCAAGTATAAATTATATCTTAAGAAATATAAGAAAACTCTGTGCATATTAAGAGTTCTAGAAAACATAAAAAATCTAATGTCTTAATTACAACAGATTTTCCTCACATATTAAGAGTTCTACAAACACAAAGCAGTTTTGTCTTTTATCCCCCTAAGAGAAAATAAAGCTGAACTTCGTAAGTTGCATGATGAGATGAAATGTCACAAGAATTTCAACAATGACTTACCCATTGTAGAAGCAATCATAGCTAATAGTAGACCTAAAACACAGTAAAAAGGCAAAGATATAGCTTGAGCACGAGACTGCAAATCTGAGACCTGTTTGCATATCACACATGAATTAGAAAGTCCTGATGGGAATAAGTAAAAAAGAACAGAAATAGATCCTCGTATTTCTCGTAAAGTGCAGGAATAGTGTGCAGCAACACAAACGTTGTGATTATTCAAATATGAAGTCAATCAGCTGAAAAACATAAGACATAATAATGTGACCAAAAAACTTGTACAGTAATGCAACTACTCTTACCAATCTCGCACAAGAAAGTTAGAGCCCTGTTAATCTCAATTCTGAAACCAGCAGCAATCTACAAAAATAGGTCCTCAGGAAGATTGGCTTCAGAAATTTTTGGGCGAGACCTGAAAAGAACAATAACAGATTCATAAGAAATAACTCCAGGAAAAAATAATCCATTGGAAAACTTGCAAATGCTCAATCAATAGACTCACTTTTGGATTAAGGTAGATGCATTCGACCACAAAAACAAAACATCCAAAGTCAATATAGCACAGTGGCAGACCATTGCCAGTCATTTTCCGTTCCACTGATTTTCACATCCAAGCCTCATCTAACAACATCCAGATTTAGGATCAGCGGCATGATTTTGTAGAAGACCAGCTGCGTGTTGTTGGAGTTTTCACCCGTACTCATCTACAACAAATGAGAAAAATAAACAAGAAGTTAAACTTACATCAACAAGGTATTATAAGATTAAGCAGTTACCCATATCATAAATACCTTTAAGGAAACAAATTGTCACAATAGTCTTTAACCCTTATGACTTACATCACTATACTCTGAATCTTCTCCAAGAAAGGCCTCCCAACTGGATTGGTGATTCCCATCACGTGGTTTTGGTATGAACTCCATGGAAAACCTGATTGTTTCATTGACCAGGTTCTTCTCCTTGACAGACCCTTCAATGTACCTTGCCCTGTATCAGATTTCACATTGACATTTCATTAGAAAATTGATGTGTTATACAAAATAACAAACATCGCATGAACAAGGCCAAATTCATGTTAAGAACTCCTGAATTGCACTTATAATTGTGACTAATGTCTCCTTGTATCCATCGGTTCAGGAACTAAACATTATATACATGGGTAGCCATAATAAAACAAATGAATCCCTTAGCTTGACAATAAATGTAATTCGCGTAGTTCCATTAGGTGATTCAAAGTTCCATATATACTAATTTTTATTTTAGATTTTGCGATTAAGTATACATCCAATAAAAGCAATAATACAAATTCAAACACCATATCCTGTATGACTACATAGAATGTACCTCCTGAGAAATAATATGCCAGTGTCTGCTCAACATTATGAGCTTAAACTTCTTAGGTTGTCAATGTGCAGTCCCATATCAGTTAACAAAACAATCTCCTTTGGCATGTGTAAATAACAGAAAGCAGGTAAAACTAAAGATACATCTAAAGAGGTCACCCAATGAACAACTATAGATTATCACCCTACTAAACTACCATTAAAAAAACTAAAAAGGATCAACAGGAATTCAATTTTCAAAACAAAGCCATTTCTCCTATTTGTTCATCCAGTCAATTAGATACAAAATTAAGATTTGAAACAAAAAAAAAATTAACTTTAAGAACCTTTAACATATGAAGAACAGAATCCAACAAACCCTAATTTACATACTAAAGATTATGACCCTACTAAAGTATACCATTAAATAAACTAACAAGGGTCAACTGGAATTCAATTTTCAAACCAAACCCACTTCTCCTATTTGTTCATCCAGTCAATTAGATTTTTGCTTTATACAAATGAAGAACCCTAAATCTGACACAACATATTAAAAGAAAAAAAGAAATAAACCCAAATATTAGAGCATCAGCTGCGAAAAACAATAAAATTAAACCCAAACGTATAGATCGGAATCTATTCAGTGAAAGTGAGGGATAAACAGCAACAGAAAAACAAGCGATAAATTTCATCTTTTAGAGAGACAAGATGAAAAACAAACGATACTTACATATATATTTCACAAATCAGAGTTATAGATCTGTAGTCACGGAGAAATTTGCTTCAGAGAAAGTTAGGGTTTCTTCTTCTTCGTTAAAACAAGAGGATTTGAGCGAAAAAGGTTTAGAGAAAGATAGAGTTTTTTTCTATTTTAGTAAGAGATAGACGAGATGATTTGAGACAAATTGGTAAGAGTTTGGAAAGGGATAAGGCCAAGAAGTCATGTGGTTGAGCTTTGTCCATCAAAAAGGAAAGGTTTGAAGGCCGAGATTTCTCCATCAAAAAACACGGACGACTAGCAATTTTTTGAGGTCCTCATATGGATTAAGGGGAGTGTGTGAGAAGCATGTGTGTACTTCTGAGAAGCATGTATTTTTATAGAAAATCACAAACCGTCCAACCGAAAAAAGCTACTTTCTATAAGTTCGACATTTTTGAGGTTAATGATGATCGAGTATCGATTTTGTTGGGTTAAATTCTTTTGCTTTCAATGCTCTAAACTCTAGACAGAAATGTAATATGGGTATTTTTGATCATACGATTCGAACTAGTAATCACTTAATAACATCGATGTAGCTTCAACATTTAGTTGAGTTTAATTTAGAGAAAATGACAAATTGTCCAACAGATTTTACCATCAAGTTAAGAGAGAACTAGAGATATACTTGAGTTTCTCATTCTGATGAACTAAAGATGTAGAGTATAAAATTTTACAGTCTCAGGTTGAGAAATAACTAGAAATAGGCCTGAGTTTCTCATTCGGATGAACTGGATCAGAAATATATCAGATTCGAATATCCCAGGTTCAAAGATTACTAGAGTTCAATCTGAGTCTTTCGTTCGGATGAACTGGATAAGAAATATATTTGTATTCAACATCCCAAGTTCAAATATTACTAGAGTTAGACCTGAGTTTCTAATTTGTACGAACTGGAGAAGAAATATATCAGTTTCGAACATCGCAGGTTCAAAGATTACTAGAGTTAGACCCGAGTTTCTCATTTTGATGAATTGGAGAAGAAATATATCAGTTTTGAACATCAAAGGTTCAAAGATTACTATAGTTAGACCTGAGTTTCTCATTTGGATGAACTGGAGAAGAAATATACTATTTTCGAACATTGCAGGTTCAAAGATTACTAGAGTTATACCTGAGTTTATCATTTGGACGAACTGGAGAAGAAATATATCAGTTTTGAACATCCCAGGTTCAAAGATTACTAGAGTAAGACCCGAGTTTCTCATTTGGATGAACTGGATCAAATATATATCAGTTTTGAACATCCAAGGTTCAAATATTACTAGAGTTAGACCCGAGTTTCTCATTTGGATGAACTGGAGAAGAAATATATCAGTTTCGAACATCGCAGCTTCAAAGATTACTAGATTTAGACCTGAGTTTCTCATTCGGATGAACTGGAGAAGAAATATATCAGTTTTGAACATCCTAGGTTCAAATATTACTAGAGTTAAACCTGAGTTTCTCATTTGGACGAACAGGAGAAGAAATATATCAGTTTCGAACATGCCAGGTTCAAAGATTACTAGAGTTAGAACTGAGTTTCCCATTTGGATGAACTGTATCAGAAAGATATCAATATTGAACATCCCATGTTCAAAGATTACTAGAGTTAGACCTGATTTTCTCATTTAGATGAACTCGAGAAGAAATATATCACTTTCGAATATCGCAGGTTCAAATATTACTAGAGTTAGACCTGAGTTTCTCATTTGGATGAACTGGATAAGGAATATATCAGTATTGAACATCTCAGGTTCAAAGATTACTAGAGTTGGACCCGAATTTCTCATTTGGATGAACTGGATCAGAAATATATCAGATTCGAACATCCTAGGTTCAAAGATTACTAGAGTTAAATCTGAGTCTGTCGTTCGGATGAACTGGATCAGAAATATATTTAATTTTTGAACATCCCAGATTCAAATATTACTAGATTTAGACCTGACTTTCTAATTTGTACGAGCTTCTTTTTGTGATAAAATTCACAGCGTTTTGTTCTTATCCTTTTCTTCATTCTTCCTTTATTTCCTTCAACAATTTGCTTTTTTGTTTTTCTCCTGAACACGGAATTCTTTCATTCAAACTTTAATTTTCTTCCTTGAATTTCACCACAAAGAACTAATTTTTTCTCTTCTTCTTTTCATGTCTTTAAATTGCTGATGATGTTTACTCCCTGAAAGTGTAATTTCTTCCATGAAATTTCCATTTTTGAACATAAATTTTGTAGATCTAGAAAAAATAGTTAATCTTCATGGAAAATTCTTGAACAAACAAATTACAGGAAGGATAAATCCTTTAATCATCCCTGTTTCTAGCGCCAATATGTAGTTGCAGGAAATCCCACACTACACCTCTCACTATATCTTGATAATAATTTCTAGATCTAAACTTATTAATCATCTAAATTTCAAATATAAGTGCTAGAAATTTAAATAGACACATAAGATTTTTTACGTGGTTCGATCAATGTGATCTACATCCACGATTCTTCACTATGATTGTTGAGGTTACATTTGAATTACATTGAGAATCTCCATTAATGAATATTTTGTAGAGCTCTAGATCTAATTTTAGGGGAAGAAGATGATAAAGAAAATAACTCTCTCTCCAAAATTATTCCTCTCCAAAATGTTTCTCTCTCTAAAAATGTCCTCCCTTTCTCTCTCTCTCTCTCCTCTTTATATAGGTGTTTACATAGTGGATGACAAACCACATACACACTCATATTCTCTCGAGCTCTTTGATAATTTCGCAGCTCTTGCTACCTTCTCGCGAGACATTCTCGCGACCCTTTAATAATTTCGCAGGCTCTTGCTACCTTCTCGCGAGACATTCTCGCGACCCCTTTAATAATTTCGCAGCTCTTGCTACCTTCTCGCGAGACATTCTCGCGAGTCTTGCTACATTCTCGCGAGTTATGGAAAATAATGAATCTCGCAAGCTCTTCTCAAGAGTTAAGGAAAATAATGAATCTCGCAAGCTATTCTCGCGAGTTAAGGAAATAATTGAATCTCGCACGCTAAGAAAATATGTTGTGCGATATTTGAATCCTACATCTTGCCTCTTTTTCCTTGAATATTGCTTGAAGAGCGATCTTTAAGGAAAAATCCGTTGTTGTAGTAATCTTTGATCTTTGTTGATGAAGGAACGAGCGGAAGAATACTGGAATTGAAAAGTACGTACTTGCCTCTATTCTTTTGCGAAGTTCCGAAGCTTTGCGAAGTGAATAAGAAGTATTATCTCTTGAAGTATGCGAAGTATGAAGTATCCTTGAAGAAGTATAAGAAGTACTCAATCCTCGAAATATATAAGAAGTATGAAGTATCCTTTGAGAAGTATAAGAAGTACTTAATCCTCTAAATATAAGAAGTATTGTGAATCCATCATGCGAAACTCTCGCTCCATGTTCTTTGCCTCATGCTATGCTATAATGCAAATAAAAATTTAGATTAGTATTCAACATTTCTTTTATCAAAAATATTCATTTATTTGCGAATTCAAATCGTTTTTCTTTGTTTTGATTTCCTTTGTATAACTCGTTTCGTTTCATCCGATAAACATCCTTCATGGAAATGATCCTAATAGGTACCCCCTTATATGACGCACTTTAGGTACATTGCCTCATGCGAAATCATAAGGTAAATTCGCGAACTAGGGTGTACGCCATAAAGGTTTGCCCGCTACTACTCTCCATGTTGGATATCATTCTCATTTGAAACAAAGCAAATATTTAAGGGAAATATATAAATTGATCTGTGCGAGATATTGTTCTCGAATTATTGTAATCGTGAAATCTTTGTAGTTCTGAAATCTTTGTAATTCTGCGATTGTATCGCGTTTTGTAAATCAAATCAAAAATCTTTTATTTTTTGTAAGTAAAATGTTTAAGGAAAGTAGTACTTAGCTTTTGTGGTTTGTTGTTGTCAATCTCGCGCAGCAAAAAGAAATGTTAGAAGTGAGACTTGAACCCTTGACCTGCCTCTTGCATATTCTCGCAGATACCAATCTGTTCTAACCTCTCTCGCGAAATTCATTTGCGAGATAATCATCAACTTTCTTCTTTGCGAGATAAGCAAAGTCTCATGCGAAATTTCGCATAACAAAAATAAGTGTGCGAGAGCAAGAATTGATCCTGCGACCTTCGCTCACATTCATGCCTCCCGACCAACCGTGCTAGCCATGCCTCTCGCGAAGTGTTTCTGCGAAATAATCACTTACTTTCTTCTTGCGAGAGATCTTTGTTGCGAAAAATCCATGCAAAAATGGACGTTCAATGGGACTTGAACTCGCGACCATGAACTCATTAACCTCGCAGGTGACCAACTGTGCTGCCTCTTGTTTGCGAAAGAATGAAACAACCTTGCGAGATTATACATTTTTTTCCCCTCTTTGCGAAGCAAAAAATTCTTTGCGAGGAGGGAGATTCGAACCCGCGACCTCTGGTTTGCATACTTCTTCTCTGACCATCTAGGCTATTTGCTGCTTGCGAAATAATGAAACAATATTGCGAATATACTCATTTTCTCCTCTCTAGGCTGTAGAAAAATGTGAAAAAATATGACTGTGGGCGAGATTTGATCTTGCGACATCAAGCTTCTTAGCTCCAACTCAAACCATCTCGTGCGAGCTTCTTTTTGTGATAAAATTCACAAATTTTGTTCTTATCCTTTTCTTCATTCTTCCTTTATTTCCTTCAACAATTTGCTTTTTTCTTTTTCTCCTGAACACGGAATTCTTTCATTCAAACTTTAATTTTCTTCCTTGAATTTCACCACAGCAACTAATTTTTTCTCTTCTTCTTTTCATGTCTTTAAATTGCTGATGATGTTTACTCCCTGAAAGTGTAATTTCTTCCATGAAATTTCCATTTTTGAACATAAATTTTGTAGATCTAGAAAAAATAGTTAATCTTCATGGAAACTTCTTGAACAAACAAATTACAGGAAGGATAAATCCTTTAATCATCCCTGTTTCTAGCGCCAATATGTAGTTGCAGGAAATCCCACACTACACCTCTCACTATATCTTGATAATAATTTCTAGATCTAAACTTATTAATCATCTAAATTTCAAATATAAGTGCTAGAAATTTAAATAGACACATAAGATTTTTTACGTGGTTCGATCAATGTGATCTACATCCACGATTCTTCACTATGATTGTTGAGGTTACATTTGAATTACATTGAGAATCTCCATTAATGGATATTTTGTAGAGCTCTAGATCTAATTTTAGGGGAAGAAGATGATAAAGAAAATAACTCTCTCTCCAAAATTATTCCTCTCCAAAATGTTTCTCTCTCTAAAAAATGTCCTCCCTTTCTCTCTCCTGCTCTCCTCTTTATATAGGTGTTTACATAGTGGATGACAGCTCACATACAGCTCATATTCTCTCGAGCTCTTTGATAATTTCGCAGCCTCTTGCTACCTTCTCGCGAGACATTCTCGCGACCCCTTTAATAATTTCGCAGGCTCTTGCTACCTTCTCGCGAGACATTCTCGCGACCCCTTTAATAATTTCGCAGGCTCTTGCTACCTTCTCGCGAGACATTCTCGCGAGTCTTGCTACATTCTCGCGAGTTATGGAAAATAATGAATCTCGCAAGCTCTTCTCGCGAGTTAAGGAAAATAATGAATCTCGCAAGCTATTCTCGCGAGTTAAGGAAATAATTGAATCTCGCACGCTAAGAAAATATGTTGTGCGATATTTGAATCCTACATCTTGCCTCTTTTTCCTTGAATATTGCTTGAAGAGCGATCTTTAAGGAAAAATCCGTTGTTGTAGTAATCTTTGATCTTTGTTGATGAAGGAACGAGCGGAAGAATACTGGAATTGAAAAGTACGTACTTGCCTCTATTCTTTTGCGAAGTTCCGAAGCTTTGCGAAGTGAATAAGAAGTATTATCTCTTGAAGTATGCGAAGTATGAAGTATCCTTGAAGAAGTATAAGAAGTACTCAATCCTCGAAATATATAAGAAGTATGAAGTATCCTTTGAGAAGTATAAGAAGTACTTAATCCTCTAAATATAAGAAGTATTGTGAATCCATCATGCGAAACTCTCGCTCCATGTTCTTTGCCTCATGCTATGCTGTAATGCAAATAAAAATTTAGATTAGTATTCAACATTTCTTTTATCAAAAATATTCATTTATTTGCGAATTCAAATCGTTTTTCTTTGTTTTGATTTCCTTTGTATAACTCGTTTCGTTTCATCCGATAAACATCCTTCATGGAAATGATCCTAATAGGTACCCCCTTATATGACGCACTTTAGATACATTGCCTCCTGCGAAATCATAAGGTAAATTCGCGAACTAGGGTGTACGCCATAAAGGTTTGCCCGCTACTACTCTCCATGTTGGATATCATTCTCATTTGAAACAAAGCAAATATTTAAGGGAAATATATAAATTGATCTGTGCGAGATATTGTTCTCGAATTATTGTAATCGTGAAATCTTTGTAGTTACAAATCTTTGTAATTCTGCGATTGTATCGCGTTTTGTAAATCAAATCAAAAATCTTTTATTTTTTGTAAGTAAAATGTTTAAGGAAAGTAGTACTTAGCTTTTGTGGTTTGTTGTTGTCAATCTCGCGCAGCAAAAAGAAATGTTAGAAGTGAGACTTGAACCCTTGACCTGCCTCTTGCATATTCTCGCAGTATACCAACTGTTCTAACCCTCTCTCGCGAAATTCATTTGCGAGATAATCATCAACTTTCTTCTTTGCGAGATAAGCAAAGTCTGTGCGAAATTTCGCATAACAAAAATAAGTGTGCGAGAGCAAGAATTGATCCTGCGACCTTCTGCTCACATTCATGCCTCCTGACCAACTGTGCTAGCCATGCCTCTGCGAAGTGTTTCTGCGAAATAATCACTTACTTTCTTCTTGCGAGATACTGTTGCGAAAAATCCATGCAAAAAATGGACGTTCAATGGGACTTGAACTCGCGACCATGAACTCATTAACCTCGCAGTGACCAACTGTCTTTGCCTCTTGTTTGCGAAAGAATGAAACAACCTTGCGAGATTATACATTTTTTCCCCTCTTTGCGAAGCAAAAAATTCTTTGCGAGGAGGGAGATTCGAACCCGCGACCTCTGGTTTGCATACTTCTTCTCTGACCATCTAGGCTATTTGGTGCTTGCGAAATAATGAAACAATATTGCGAATATACTCATTTTCTCCTCTCTAGGCTGTAGAAAAAATGTGAAAAAATATGACTGTGGCGAGATTTGATCTTGCGACATCAAGCTTCTTAGATCCAACTCAAACCATCTGTGCGAGCTTCTTTTTGTGATAAAATTCACAGCGTTTTGTTCTTATAATTTCGCAGGCTCTTGCTACCTTCTCGCAAGACATTCTCGCGAGTCTTGCTACATTCTCGCGAGTTATGGAAAATAATGAATCTCGCAAGCTCTTCTCGCGAGTTAAGGAAAATAATGAAAATCACAAACCGTCCAACCGAAAAAAGCCACTTTCTGTAAGTTCGACATTTTTGAGGTTAATGATGATCGGGTATCGATTTTGTTGGGTTAAATTCTTTTGCTTTCAATGCTCTAAATTCTAGATAGAAATGTAATATGGGTATTTTTGATCATACGATTCGAACTAGTAATCACTTAATAACATCGATGTAGCTTCAACATTTAGTTGAGTTTAATTTAGAGAAAATGACAAATTGTCCAACAGATTTTACCATCAAGTTAAGAGAGAACTAGAGATAGACTTGAGTTTCTAATTCTGATGAACAAAAGATGTAGAATATAAAATTTTACAGTCTCAGGTTGAAAAATAACTAGAGACATGCCTGAGTTTCTCATTCGGATGAACTGGATAAGAAATATATCAGATTCGAACATCCCAGTTTCAAAGATTACTAGAGTTCAATCTTAGTCTTTCGTTCGGATGAACTGGATAAGAAATATATCCATTTTCAACATCCCAGGTTCAAATATTACTAGAGTTAGACCTGAGTTTCTAATTTGTACGAACTGGAGTAGAAATATATCAGTTTCGAACATCGCAGGTTCAAAGATTACTAGAGTTAGACCCGAGTTTCTCATTTTGATGAACTGGAGAAGAAATATATCAGTTTCGAACATCACAGGTTGTAGTTGCAGGAAATCCCACAATACACCCCTCACTATAATTCAATTAACTAATCCATTGGAAGATAAACAATTATGAATGTTTTTGTATTATTTTCTTGAAATGTCTACACAGATGAATAGAATTACACTTGAGAAATTACAAACACTCACAAAGTTTCTCTCTCTTCTAACTTGCTCTCCCATTCAAAAAGAATCCCCCCTTACAACAGACATACTCATCCCTTTATATAGGGTAATACATAGTGAATGACAGCTAAGCTGTCCTTTATTTTCGGGAATGTCTCGCGAAGTGTCGCAGGCGTACAAATGTTCATTCTCGCGACACTTCTTAACCTCGCCCAATGTCGTACTTTCCTATCGTCATCCAAAAAGTCGTCATTCATCTTAACTCTCTGCGACTCTCTCGCGAGGTCGTTGTTCACTACCTTCGCGGAGCGTTGTGGTTGCGATATTCTGATCCTACATCTTGCCTCTTTTTCCTTGAATATTGCTTGAAGAGCGATCTTGAAGGAAAAATCCCTTATTACAATAATCTTTGGTCTTTGTTGATGAAGAAACGAGCGAAAGAATACTTTTCTTGAAAAGTACGTACTTGCCTCTATTCTTTGGCGAAGTTTCGAAGCTCTGAGGAATGTATATAAAACATCATTTTATGCCTCATGGAAATTAGCGAATCCTCGCAATCTTTTCTCGCGAGTTAAGGGAATAATTGAATCTCTTCTGCGAAGAAGAGAATGTTATGAGAATCCATGTTTTGACTTGCCGCAACTGCTTATCTATACTTTACTACAGATGTCTACTCTTCCATTCTATTCCTGACACGTCTCTTTCAACCGTTTATTCTTGACCATTCACGTCCCCTCTCGCATTAAATGCTTTCGTTTTACCCAAGGATATTTCCTTCTATATATAATTTTCATATCCTTCTCTTTTCCTCTTTCGTTTTCCCTCTGCAACTTTTCTTTAATTTTCTCCTTCCGCAAGCTGCGCCTCTGTTACTGTAAATCTTCAATCTTTTCGCTTAATCTTCGATTCTTTATCCATTCCCATACTGATAATGGCTGCTCTTAGTCGTATATACAAACCTCGTTTTATCGAGACTCAGAAGAAGTTGCAAGATAGAGGTTTTACCCTGTCTACCATCCCAGATCAAGGACCTTCATCTATTCTCACTGCAAAGCTATTTTCCGATCATCAGTGTGATGATCATAAAATTATAGTCTCGCTAGGTCAACTCCTCGCGGGACTTCCTATCCCTTTATACGATCCCGAGATGCCACTCTTCTATGAAATTCTTTCCCATCCGAGCTTCTCGCGAGCTGTCTACCAATTAAGCGGCGATTGTATCCGCCTAATGCTTGAGTTTGCCAGTCGCGGCGCTGGTAAAGGATCTTTATACCCTAACAATGTCAGAGACCCCAACTATGTAGACTTAGAAATAGTCCCTGAGAAATATACTACAGAGAACCTTTTTGAAAATTATGTAGTAGTAGGCATGAGAAATAAGAAATCTCGCTGGGGTGCTCGGCTGAAAAGAAGAGATGATATTCCTGAGGATAAACTACTCATGCATGATATCGATTGGCACTCTGGTAACAATACTACTCCTCGCCAATCCAAAGATGAGAAATGGTGGGTTGTACCCTTGCTTTTGAGCGGACCTTACATATCAGGTTCGCATGTGCTCCCTGCGAATCTCGCAAACTATCACCCCTGGGAATTTAAATGGCCCGGGAAAGCAAAAGAGGTACGTCTTCCATTTTCTTTTTGTAATCTCTCTTTCCTCTTATGTTTACTAAATTTTCAAAATTTCCAGATTGATAAACTGAAGAGAAGCTATAAATTAAACCCATCAGAAAGTACTCTGGCACTGCTTCGATCGCTGACAGATGAAGTAAGAAATACTCTCTTCATTACTTAACAATATTGTTGCCTCTATTTCTTATCTTCATGTGTATGCGAAGGTTGACGCCGAGGAAATGGGAACAATGAAAGCTAAAGGCAAGGGTAAAGCTAATGCTCGCAAGAATAAATCTTCTGCCCCGTCATCTAAGAAACGAAAAATTCAATCTTCCTCTCATCTTAGCTCAAGTTCTGAATCGTCCGATGAGGATGATAATGACGATGATACAAACTCAGCTTTCCAAGATGAGGCTCAACCGGCCAATTCTCCTATGGACCAATTGTTCAGCATCTTCTCTGATTCTCTTCAAGGTGTAGGGGATGACCATCTGACTTCTATATGCAAAGCTCTCGCCACCGTATGTAATGCCACATTATTAGAGGGCGATGAATCGTTAAAGGGGGTTTCCAGATCTGTGTCCCCTAGCTTTTTAAATGCACTTAACTCATTGGTATGCATGAACTCATTTTTGTCTTCCGATTTCAATTTCAATTTTTAGCTTATATCTTAAGAGTCTTTTTTATCTTCTTTCGCAGGCTGGAAAAACTTCCTTTGAAGTTGCCTCAGATCTCGAGAGAAGGCGCAACAGTCTTGAAAAGAAAAATTCACAATTGAACAAGAAGACTCGAGAGCTGGAGATCGAGGCCGCGTCATCTCGCGAGAGGATTCAAAAGTTAGAAGCCGACCTGGACTCCCAAAAGGAGAGAGTATCTACTCTTCAAAGAGCAAATCAAAGAACTTTATGGTATAATAATTTTCAATTCTTAAATCCTTTTCATTTTATCTTTCATTTTTCTTTGTCTGACTTACTATTTTCGCAGACATATATAATCTCTCCGAAGAATCCATTCTTCTCCATTCATTTCCCGAGCCTATGAATGATGATGTCCTTCTTACTCACCTCAATCAATCTCTAAGTAGTTCCTCAAATAAAACTAACCTCCTTTCATTAAAGGATCTTCAATCCAAAATCATCTCTTAGAGATCGAACACAGATCTAGTTTAAATTTAACTAATCGCTTTAAACGAATGTATCTTGATTCCGAGAAGAAAGCCAAAACTTTAAGGAATAAAATTAGTGATCTTATGGATGAGAATGATCGCATTACTAACAGAGGTGCACAGGCATTAGCAAAATTTCATAAATCTCTCCTTGATGTGCAAGTTGAACGAGATGAACTCCTTCATCAGAATACCATACTTAAGCAGCGAGAAGAGCAAGTTCGTTCACTTCTTGTTATCAATAGTGATGATGAATTCGCCTGGGCTGCGAAAGTTTTAGATAATGCCAGGAATAACCTAGGTGTTGATGTTAGTCTTCATGCCGAGCATACTTCCTTGATTAAAGATATGATAGCTGATAGAGAAGGTTACTTATTATACCTTACTGTTTCTTACTTCTGTAGTATTGCTTGTAAATTATTAACTTGTTGTTCCTTATTTGTAGAATCCGAGAAGAGACTTCAAGCTAGAATTAAAGAGCTTGAATCGAAAAGAACAACTCGCCAGAATTTTCCAAATGAATTGGAGAACTTGAACTTGAAAAAGAACAGCTCGCAAAGAGTCTCTCCCTTCGCGAGAATAAGTATTCTAAGTTGAAGAAACAATTTCAAACGACAGTGGCGAATTTTAATAATGATGCCGTCCGTTTTCGCAATCAAGCTATGGAGTACGTTTGTAATGGTCATAAAATCCCTCTTCATTCATATCCCTGCCTTTCTGAAGAAGTTCCTGAGAATTTGCCTATCTCAGACGTTTCTGATAGTGAGGCTAGTGAAGAAGAAAGTTCTGGCGACGAGAATAATAGAATTGAAGGATCAGATAAAGGAGAAGAAACACCAAAGAGATAATTCTTTTTGTTTTCTTTCGCTGCCTGTAACATCTGTACATTTCTGTATCTCTTTATTGTAGTATACTTCTTGGACCGTTGCCCATAAATTCAATCTTCACTCCCCTTTTTCGGCAGTTCTTCCTTGTAATATAATTGGCTAGCATTATTGATGTATAACTCTTTCATCGGAAGATGAATAACAATATTTCATCTTTTCCATTCCCATACTTGCCTCTGTTATTTATCTTCAGATGGAAGATTTTAGTTGTCATCATGTATTTTGTTGGATAATAATTTCATTGTTATTGAAATGTATCGTTGCGACGAGGTCGCGGGTATCTTCATAAATGAAGAATCCTACTTATCTCGCCTTATCATCTTGCTGGTCTTTACTTTATCTCTTCTTGTTGCGACAAGGTCGCAGGCCGCCTTTACATTTTCATGCAATGGCCCATTGACCTTGCCTTATCATTTTTGTGTGGTCTTCCAAGTTAGACCTCCCTAATTAGAGGTCTTCCCCTGCCACCTTTCATTGCGACAAAATCGCAGGACGTCTTTACACTTGCATGTAAAGACCCCTTGATCTTGCCTTATCATTTTTCAAGTATTTTTGCCTCTGCAGGATGTTTTAGTTGCGACAATATGACAGGCCTAGATATCCTTGCGAACATAAAGCCCCATGACATTGCCATCTTGCGACGAAATCGCAGGACGTCCGTACACTTTCGTGTAAAGACCCATTGATCTCGCCTTACCCTCGCGTTAGTATTATTGCCTCTGCAGGATCATTGCACAAATATGACAAGCCTAAATTTTCTTGCGAAAATAAAGCCTCATGACATTTGCGTCTGTTTTGACACTTCCCCTAATGGAAAGCGTCGCCCTTATCATCTCCCCGGTTGCCCCTTCAAGGAGGCTTACATCGGCCATACAAGGCTAGCTCCTCCCATCCGGTCTTAACAATAACCAGTTGTTTTTGCAGCCTCTTATCCCTTATACCTATAGAGTTTATGGTTACAAGGCTGCACCCTAAGTGGAGTTTTCTTCGGGCGAGTGCAGCATGTGCCAAGACTTGTCAAGAGTGGTAAGGAAGTTCCATGCTCCCCGCACTCTTGACTCAACCGTGTACCTCGGCGCCTTGGTCATACGCTGACTCCTTGGAAGAGACCCTCGGTCGCCCAACCAGGGTATAACCTACATATATAGTTGGGAATCCAAGGTATCTCTCCCGGATAGGCTTTCATGGGCCCCAAATTTGCATGACCCGGAGTTCCTGGCGGTGTAACCCTTTCCCTGAGCCATGTTAAGAGATACCCCCTTATATGACGCACTTTAGGTCTTACATTTGCCTCTTACGAAATATCATTCGCGAACTAGGGTGTACGCCATAAAGGTTCGTCCCATTCATTCATTCTTTCATTCAATCATTCTTTGTCATTTGCTATTTTGCTTGCGAGATATTCGCGGATTTAGGATGTACGCCATAAAGGTTCGTCCCATTCATTCATTGTTGTCGAATCATTCAGTCATTCATATGTAATTGCTTTTCGATGCTTAGATTGCGAAGATATCGCACAGTTCTGCCTTATTTCTTGTACATATTTGTTTGGTAAATTCTCGCAGATCGTTTCTCCTTCGTCTTGCCTTTGATACATATTTTGGTGATTATTTACTTCTTACACCTTTTATTCGTTGCACTCTTTGCCTCTTTGTCATCCCAGTCTCCAGTGAACTCCTTTTCATCATAATATTCTCCTCCTTTCATGCATTCACTTGCGACATTTCGCGACGTACCTTCATTTCTTCTCTCTATAGTATCTACCATCAACTTTTCTTTTCTCTGTTCATCCTTCATATTCTGTTTCCAACCCTTACCTTTGGCATTCCTTTCTTCGCAGCTCTCTACATCCACCTCGTAACATTTTTGCCCTTCCTTCCAATCTCCCTTTATGATTCCAATGCCATTTGGATGCGGAAATTTTATACTTTGATGGTATGTTGAGGCTACTCCCAGGATTTCATGTAACCAAGGCCTCCCAATCAGTGCATTATAAGGAGACTCTACGTCAACCACACAGAACAAAATATCAGTTGATAACCCTTGTAAAGGAATTCTCATGTGAATCTCTCCTTTAGGCTTGTTCGCTGTGCCGTTAAAACCATATATTTTGTATGTTGAGGGAATCAAATCTTCATCCTCTCCTCCCATAGTCTTATAAGTATGGTAGAAAAGAATATTCACCGAACTTCCGGTATCGATTAGAATTCTATTGATTGCCCAACAATTTTCCGCTTCATCATCTTCTCCATCAACCGGTTTCGGATTAATATCCAATTTTACCACCAGCGGGCTGTCATGTACTTCTCTTCCTTTGGGTACTTCATCTGCAGAGAAAGATATAATCTGCAGTTGCCACCCTTTCAACTGCGACGTTCTCGCCTGGTTCATCACTTCTTTATCATTAGCATCCCTCGCATAGACTCTACTGAGCACATTATCATGAAAATCTTCAATGGTACGATATGAATGAACAATAGAATTGCAAAATAAATTTTTGGCCTTTGTTCCCACTTCTATTACAAATGCTTCTTTTCCCTTTTCTTTAACTGTTCTTTGCATTTCTGATGATGATTGTGCTGTTACTTTCTGTCCTTTCTCTTCATTTTTTAGAAAATGATTCAACCTCCCTTGATCAATCATTCTGAGGATGATTCTCTTTATGTTTCTGCAGTCATTTGTTAGATGTCCATGGAAGCGATGGTAAGTACAATATTCATGGCTTCTGTCACCCTAAGGGTGGTTCACTCCCTGCATTCCATGGTGCTGGTATATCCTCCATTACGAGTATAGCTTCCCAAATTTTTTCTATACTAGCATTTAATGGTGGCATTATTATTTCCTCCCCTGTGCTATTCTCAAACTTCTTTGTCCCCCATGGTTATGTTGCCTTCGTCCTCCATAAGTTTCTTGCACTTGATCTAATCTCCGGATTTTATTATTGTTGCTACGATTATAGTAGTTTCTTCCTCTCTCGAATCCCTCCTGATCGTGGCTTCCCATGGCTACAATTTTCTGTTGTCCATCATCAACTCTCTTTTCTGGTTGTCCTTGCGACGTGCTCGCCACAGTGTTTAAAAATTTTGGTAATAAACTTGCATTCGCAGCATTCGAACTTGTATTCGCGATGGATAAGATTCCATTTCATTTTGTCTTTCTTCTAAAGCAATATACTCTTCCTGAAGTTCTCGCAGTTCAGCCATTGTGATTGTATTCTTGATTCTAAAAATTGAACATACAACAAACTGGTAGCGAACAGAGCATTTATGAATGATAAAATAAGATATCTCTCTTCTACCCTTCCGGTCATGTCACTGCACATTGTTCTCCATCTCGCTGTCAAATGTCTTAAGCTCTCGCCAACTCTTTGTTTTAACCCGAATACATCTTCGATTCCTGGCCGCGAGGAATTGTTACTTATATATGCTCCTAAGAATGTAGCTTGTAAATGGTTGAATGACGAGATTGTGTTTCTGGGTAAACCTTCAAACCATTTCAGTGCTTCTCCTATTAAACTTGATGCAAAGTATTTGCACAATATGGCGTCATGATTCTCCCACTGCAACATACATCTCATATAAGCCTTAATGTGTTGTATCGCGCAGGTTGTACCATCAAAAATGTTGGTTAAGGAAGGCAAATTGCACTTAGGAGGTATTCCCCCCATTTGCACTTCTAGTGTAAAGGGATTCTTCGTAGCCTCTGCGATGGCTTCATCTAATTGTTTTCTTCCTCCTTCTCTTCTATTGTTCAACAATTCTCTCATTTCTGCTAGTTCTTTCAAGATTTGCTCGTTAGCCTCAAAATTTGATTCTGCTGGTCTTTTCAGCTCCGCTTCTTTCCTCCTGCGTTCACGCCTGCTCTGACCTTCTTGATCGTTATTTTCTTCTCTCATTTCCCTGCGACTTTCTCCTTCATCTCTTTCATTAATTCGCACAATACCATATCTATCATCTTCTCTTCTAGGCTGTCTCTCAGCTCTCCTCTGTATCCTTTCATATTCTTCATTAACACTTCTATTGACACGATTTTGTTCTCGCCTCCTTTCTCGGTTGTCGTGATTATTCTGCCGGATTTCTTCTTCCAGTTCTTGGTTTTCTACTTCTGCTCTTACTCTCTCTCTCTCGCGAGCCAAGCGTGCTTGTTCAGCATAATGTCTCTCAATGTCATCCACGATCTCCTTTTGCCTTCTTAATGCTTCTCTCCCGTGCAATATTGCTCTTCCCTCAGCGGCTGGATCGTTTGGTCCCTGAGATCGCCTAATTCCTTGATTCTGCTCATCTTGGAAATTCTCGGGATGGGGAATATAACGATCTCCTGCGTCCTCTCTTCTTTCATGATGTTCTGAACTTGGATTTTGTGTTTCTTGTTGGTTTTCTACCTCGGCATTTTCTGTTGGTAAGACTCTCCTTCTTTCTTCTCTAGACGAGCTGGAATTTGATCTCGCAGTACTTCTCGATCTTCTATTTTGCAATCTCATATTTTCCATCCTTAGTTCATGATTCTGCCTTGTCAAATTTGCTCGTTCTGTAGTTGCAGGAAATCCCACACTACACCCCTTACTCAATTTTGCTTAATTAATCCATTGAAAGATATAAGATCAAGAATATTTATTGATTGAGTCCATGAAATGTTTTACACAGGAAAATAGAATTACACTTAGAAATTAAAACACTCTTAAACTTTCTCTCTCCTAATGACTTGCCTAACAATTCCAAAAAGATCTCCCCCTCACAACAGATTCACTTAGCCCTTTATATAGGGTAATACATAGTGGATGACAGCTAGCTATCCTTTATTTTCGGGAATGTCCCGCGAAGTGTCGCAAATGCACAAACATTCGTTCTCGCGACACTCCTCAACCCTCGCCAGGTTTCACGTCTTTTTATGTTTTGCTTATCGTTACTCATTGCGTCGTTTATTTTAGCTATCTCTGCTGATCGCCTCGCGACATCGTCGTTTATTAATCCCGCGAGCCCTGTACGTTGCGATATTATGATCCTACATCTTGCCTCTTTTTCCTTGAATATTGCTTGAAGAGCGATCTTTAAGGAAAAATCTGTTGTTGTAGTAATCTTTGGTCTTTGTATGGTGAAGGAATGAGCAGAAGAATACTGTACTTGAAAAGTACGTACTTGCCTCTATTCTTTTGCGAAGTTCCGAAGCTTCTATAAACGAAGTGTCATTTGTTGCCTCATGTGTTACAGAGAATAATCAATTTCGCAATCTCTTCTCGCCTATTAGGAAATGTGTTGTATATTTGGATTCTACTAAAATTCTTTTCGTCAGGTTTCCTTGGATTTAGTAGTGACCGTTTACACGTGTCTATATTTACCTCTTTTACCTAAGGCATTTAATGTTATCCCATCATAACATTTTTCTCATCTATTTATAGGAGCATCCCCTGTGAAGAATTTTCCTTTTCCTTTTCATCTTCTTCATCGTCTGCAAGTGTTCTTCTCCTTCATTGTTCTGCAAGTGTTCTTCTTCTTCATCACTTTAGCTATTCCCTACCAGTTGTTTCTCTCATGGCGTCCAGGTTTGTTAATTTTGCCATACCTGGCTGATTTTGTGGTTGATTAAATTTGAGATTAGCTTTTCTTGTTGAAATCACACTGGTATGATTAACTTTGTGGTTCCTTTTCTGCCATTGTTGTTTAGCAAGAACCAACCCAGAACTAAATTTACCGTGAAGGACCCTCTTCTTTCTTTGGGCTCGCCATCGAAATCTACTTCGCAACCAGAATCCCTCTCGCAACCAAAGCCCTTTCCGCGAGCAAAATCTATAGCTACAAAAAGACAGTCTGCGAGTGACAAGGTATTTAAGAAACATTTGTTTTTATTAACAATATATTATTGCCTCTGTTTCTTATTTAACTTGTTATTCGCAGATGATGGAAATATTAAGTAACTCCTAAAAGACTTCGCCAACCCAAGCCTCGTTACTCCCAACATTCCATTTCCTTCTTTCAAACCTTCGTCTCCCGTCAGAAATCTTCGCGAGATAGTTTTGTACCTCCTTCCTGTGGTAACATTACCAACGACATTATTCCTATACCTCAACTCCTTATAGACCAAGTTCCCCATAATAGCCCTACTACAAACAATCCTGCATCTCTTCCTGTTATCAATGCCCCTACTATTTCTCCAATCACTTCCCTTCCTGAAACCTCTTCTTCTCCTAATGTTCCTTTGACAAAGGATGACTCGTCTTTTTGGTTGAGCAAATTCCTCTAACGGCGTAAAATTTGGAGGGGATAGATGTGGCTTTTAAGGTTCTTTCGGATCTCGTGAATGATGCCAAAAAGACTTCTGCTGATCCTGTCAAATCCAACGTCTGCGAGATTATAAGTAAGCACCTTGGTCCTGATAAGGTCTCGCAAGCATCTTTAGTTCAAGAGATTGGTAAGCTGAAGAGTGATCTCCAAGTTATGGCTGTGAAGTGCGATAATCTCCACCTTGAAAACCAAAAAATTTCACAACATCTCGCTAGATCGTGATAACCTTCGCAAGAAGAATGAAGAATTAAAAGGTATGTTCTCGCCATTTTTTTTTTTTTTTTTTTTTTTTTTTTTACAACTCAAACTCCCTGTTCGTCCTCCAAGCATTAAACCAGAAACGAATAATGGAGATATATCAAACTGAGTCTGTCGTTGAAGAAGTTCGAGTGGAAAGAGATGCTTGGATGGAGCAATATAATCTCTTAGATAGTCTTCACACCTATGCAGCTGATCAAATAAATAACTTGTCTAAAGAGAATTTTGATTTATCGCAAAAGCAAGACTTATTAAGTAGTGACTTATCTCGGCTCTCTTATTCTTTGACTAAAACTAATTTGGAGTTGGAAACTTTATCAGATGAGAATCGAACTCTTTCTCAAGAGAAACGTTCTCTGTTGAATAAGGTGGCGAGCTACTCGCAGCAAAGATATGATGCTTGTCAAAAATTATGTGAAGAACAAGAACAAGCTAATCATACTTTGAAAAATTATGTGAAGAAATTACACGCCGAGAGATAAACTTATTCAAGGTAGAATAACTTTGAGTGTTAAAAGCGAAGCAACTCCAAGAACAATGTGCCAAATTAGAAAAATCCAACTCTACTCTTGCGACCGAAAATTCCATACTTGTTTCCAATGAAAAGAACTTGCGATCTCGATCGAAAGGCTTAGTTGGAGATTCATTTGATGATGCCATGGATTGTTTGGGGAATAACTTCGCGGCTTTAGTTCAACATCTTACTTCTCAAAAGGAAGGTAGTCAAATTATTTGACTATCTTAATTTATTTATTTATTCCATGAATGCTTTATTATCCTAGAAATGCCAATAATGTTCGATAAAATTTTCTTTGATCCCGTATATTTGTTATGCACTCGAGAAAAGCTTCGCTCCACTATCACCACCCTCAGGTCTGATTATTCTAAAATTCGCAAGGAAAACGGGCTACTCGCCGCGTCTCTTGCTCGTTCTCGCGACCGTGCAGAGCGAAGGTTTGATTATATGTCTTATTGTAAGGACATTGATAGTAAGAATCGTCAAAAGGCACTGCTTCGTCAATTCCCTCTTAAAGCGGAGGTTCTGGTGAATGATATTTTGCTGTCGAAGTCTCTTGATCCTATTCATGTCGATCCTTTGGAAGTGAGTGATGATGAAGTCCCTAATTCTCCCGATAGTGATTATGAATATGAAAGCGGCGAAGATCTCCCTAATAAGGAAATTGTCGACGAAGATCCAAATAGAAAAACTCCTGATGAAAATCCAGTAACTGGCGAGAACGAAGGTGATGAAAACATTTCTGATGAAAATCCACCAACTGACGGAGGCGAAGCTGATAAAGGCGGAGAAAAGTCTCAACCACCCTCCGTATTTGAAAATGCTGAAGTAGAGAGTTAAATTTTCTTTGTAATTTGTCGGAATTCCTTTTTGTGCGAATGATTTAACTCCTTGATTGATTAATCCCCATATTTCTTCCTTCCTCTTTTAATTAAGACAATCTCGCGAGCATGTTCGCTGATTGAATTTTTTATTAAGTAAACCCATCCCAATTAGGGACTTGATTTTAATTCTTCTCCCTGCGACAAAGTCGCAGGCCGCCTTTATATCTTCATGCAGAGGCCCATTGACCTTGCCTTATCGTTTTGGTAACCTTTATTTTATCTCTTCTTGGGGCGACAAGGTCGCAGGCCGCCTTTACATTTTCATGCAATGGCCCATTGACCTTGCCTTATCATTTTTGTGTGGTCTTCCAAGTTAGACCTCCCTAATTAGAGGTCTTCCCCTGCCACCTTTCATCGCGACAAAATCGCAGGACGTCTTTACACTTGCATGTAAAGACCCATTGATCTTGCCTTATCATTTTCCAAGTATTTTTGCCTCTGCAGGATGTTTTAGTTGCGACAATATGACAGGCCTATATATCCTTGCGAACATAAAGCCCCATGACATTGCCGTCGTGCGACGAAATCGCAGGACGTCCGTACACTTTCGTGTAAAGACCCATTGATCTCGCCTTACACTCGCGTTAGTATTATTGCCTCTGCAGGATCATTGCACAAATATGACGAGCCTAAATTCTCTTGTGAAAACATAGCCTTATGACATTTGCGTCTGTTTGACACTTCCCCTAATGGAAAGCGTCGCCCTTATCATCTCCCTGTTGCCCCTTCAAGGAGGCGAAACATCGGCCATACAAGACTAGCTCCTCCCATCCGGTCTTAACAACAACCAAGTTTTCGCAGCCTCTTATCCCTTATACCTATAGGGTTTATGGTTACGAGGCTGCACCCTAAGTGGAGTTTTCTTCGGCGAGTGCAACGCATGCCAAGACTTGCCAAGAATGGCCAGGGTAGGTTCATCCATCCCGGGCACTCGCTCAACCGTGTACCTCGGCGCCTTGAGCATACACCGACTCCTTGGAAGAGACCCTCGGTCGCCCAACCAGGTATAACCTTATATATATAGTTGGGAATCCAAGGTACCTCTCCCCGGATAGGCTTTCATGGGCCCCAAATTTTCATGACTCGGGCTTCGGGAGCGGTGTAACCTTCCCCCGAGCCATGTCGAGAGATACCCCTTATATGACGCACTTTAGGTCTTACATTTGCCTCTTACGAAATGTTATTCGCGAACTAGGGTGTACGCCACAAAGGTTCGTCCCATTCATTCATTCTTTTATTCAATCATTCTTCATCATTTGCTATTTTGCTCGCGAGATATTCGCCGATTCATTCATTTAATCATTCATTATCTCTTGTTGTTTTGTTAAGCCATTCATGACTTTTTGTTATTCTTGTCACGAGATCTTCGCGAATTTAATTGAATGTCGCAAATACTTTACGGGTAATACTTCTTTAGATATAATCTATTCCATGGTCTATCCAATTTTTGTCCCACATCTTTTCCTTCGGGATCCATCAATCTATATGCCCCTGTACCAACTACCTCTTTGATGATATAAGGTCCATCCCATTTTCTCGCCAACTTGCCTCCACTTTCATGTTGATATATTGGGGTTTCTCGTAACACCAAGTCTCCTGGTTGGAACTCACGTATTTTTACACGCTTGTTATATTCTCTAGCCAGTCTTCGCTGATAATTCTCCATGTGTCGCAGTGCCTTTTCTCGTTTTTCTTCCAATTCATCCAACTTGATTAGAATGTTGCCCGTGCTAAGATTTTTCTCCCAGACCTCTTTTTTGGTTGTCGGAATCACGACCTCTGTTGGGAGTACTGCTTCAACTCCGTAAGTTAAGCAAAAAGGGGACATTCCTGTGGCTTCTCTTCTAGTTGTATTATAAGCCCATACCGCATTGGGTACTTGTTCGCACCATCCCCTATTGTGTCCTTCCAACTTTTTCTTCAATATATCGGCAATTGTTTTGTTTGTTGCCTCCGCTTGGCCATTAGCTTGTGGATATAATGGAGTTGATTTTCCACATCTTATCTGAAATGCATTAAGAAGCAACTCTATATTTTGCCCTTCAAACTGTTTCCCATTATCAGATACCAATTGTGCAGGGATCCCAAATCTGCATATAATATTCTCAAATATGAAAGTAAAAACGTCCTTATCGCGAATGTGCTGGACTGCTTTCACCTCGCCCATTTTGTGAAATAGTCCGTTGCGACAATTAAGTACCTTCTTTGTCCCGTTCCTGTAAAAATGGTCCCACAATATCTAAACCCCATTTTCCAAAAGGCCACACACTTTTTGAAGAATTTAACGGTGCTCAGTGCATGTATCTTCTTCCCATGTCTTTGACAATCTTCGCAGCTGTCTTGATATTGTTTTCGCGTCCTCATGCATATATGGCCAATAGTATCCTTGCGTCTTTGCCTTATATGCCAAAGATCTCCCGCCGCTATGATTTCCAAAGATCCCCGCTATGCAAAGATCTTCAATATGGTTTCTCCTTCTTTCCTTGTTATACATCGAAGTGAAGGCCCATCAAAAGATCGCCGATAAAGTACGCCATCTCGTAATTCATAATTTGTTGCCCGGCTCCTTAACTTGTGTTCTTCCAATCTATCTCTTGGTACCTCTCCTTTCATTAAGTACGCGTGAAGTTCTACTCTCCAATCTTCCTTGCGACATTGCATTTCATCTACTACCATCATTATATCTCGCTTCTTGTTCTTCCTCTTTATTAATTGATGGCGCCTGTAGTGTCTCGTATTTTGATATTCCTCGCAATCGGGTCACAAGATACTTGATATAAAGGCAAAAGCGTCATGCGAGTCTATTATCTCTCCTTGATATGTGCCTCCACTTTATTTTTGGTATCTGTGGCGACAACACTTCTACAAGTTTCCGTATTTCGTAGAGATGGATCATTTGTAGCATACATCTCTCATTATCTCGACGAATTGCTAATTGCGAGTCACCGGTAATCCTCACATTCTCCGGTTTCATTTCTATTGCAAATCGTAGAGCATGTATTATAGCTTCGTACTCCGTTTCATTATTGGTAGACTCAAATTCCAATCTAAAAGCAAAAGCTAACTTATTGCCTTCTGGCGAAATCACAACAATTCCCACTCCTTTACCTTCGCCATTTGATGATCCATCCACTAATATTTCCCACCGGTCCGGCTCAGTTAACAAATCTTTTGGATCTCCATGCTCTTCTTCTACATCCATCATTTCATCCACTGCTTCATCTTCCTCCAAAGGAAATTCTCGCTTGTAAAGTCTCGCGACAACCTGTGACTTGGTTGAAGATAATATTTCATATTTGAGTTTGCAATGGCTTATTTGAGCATTCCATCTTTCGACTCTTCCTGATCTTTTTGAATTTTTCATTACTGACTCGATTGGTACGTTTGTTACCACCCTAACAAGATATGTGCTCGAAAATATATGCGAAGTTTAAACGACGCATGACTAACGCCAGATTAGTTTTTCAATCTTCGAATAATTTCTTTCGCGGCATTAAAAGTTTTGCTGATATAATAGATTGGTTTTTCTACTCTCAAGGTCCGTTCGCAGAGAACCGCACTTAAGGCATGCGAAGTTGTCGCGAGGTATATTAATAATTCCTCTCCCGGGTTCTCGCTTTCCGCATAATGGATATGTCCATTAAGTGCTCTTTGATCCCTTGTAAAGCCTTTTCACATTCGTCCGTCCACTTAAATTTCGATCCTTTTTCAAAACGCTGAAAAATGTTTACACTTATCGATGACCGCGAGATGAACCTTCCTAATGATGCTAATAACCCATTCAACTTTTGAACATCCTTTACTGTCGCAGTGTCGGCATATCGCGAATCGTTTTATTTTTTCCGGTCAACATGTATTCCTTCCTTTGATACAATGTAACCCAAGAACTTCCCCGACGCAACTCCGAAGGTACACTTTTCTCGGATTTACTTTGATGTTAAAACGCCTCATTTGCTCAAAAATTTCTTTCGTGTCTCGCACGTGATCTTCTCGCCTTCTT
Source organism: Papaver armeniacum (assembly GCA_023531295.1). NCBI lineage: Eukaryota > Viridiplantae > Streptophyta > Magnoliopsida > Ranunculales > Papaveraceae > Papaver > Papaver armeniacum. The sequence goes on along the minus strand of JAJJWW010000270.1, from coordinate 690,668 downwards.
ACTTTTTACCAAGATGTCATCTACATATACCTCTAGTGTTTTATGTATCCATTCTCGCGAATACCTCTTCTACCATCCTTTGATACGTCGCTCCAAAGATTTCGCAGACCAAACGGCATTTTAGTATAGCAAGATAATCCTCTTGGAGCGAAGAAAGCAAAGATGCTCTTGATCTTCCTCGCCCGAGGAATCGGTTGTAACCTTTGTACCCGTCCCGTAGATGATACTCTTTCATTCCCTACGCCGATTCGACTAGTTGTGTAATATCCGCAAATGGAAAACCGTCTTTAGGGCATGCTTTATTTAAATCGTTGAAATCAATGCAAATCCTTATTCCCTTGTTCTTCTTTGGAACTATAACCATATTCGCTATCCATTCGGATATTTTGCTTGTCTCGATAATCCCTCGCGTCCAAAGATCTTCTCAGCTTCTTCTTCTATCGGAGGGTGATATGCTGTTGCTATCTTTCTAATTCTTTGTTTAAATGGCTTCACATTTTTATCAATTTCTAACTTGTGACAAGCTATCGACGGATCTATACTGCATTTCATCCATATCCCACGCGAAGATGTCTTTATAATCTCGCAACAGATCGATTCTTCTTTTTCTTCATCCGCTCCCATGTTAGTTCCAATCTTTAGCATCTTGGGTTTTTCCTTAGTTCCAATATTCACTTCTTTGGTTTGTTCTCCGCGACGAATCGGCCTTCGGTCCTTTTGGTTCTTTCGCAAGATCATTTTCTTCTCCCGAGGTCTCGCTAGGTATGCCTTTTCCTTCCTTTGCTCTTATCATGTAAACTCTGAACTCTTCTTCTTTCTTAGCCGCCCTCGCCATCTTTTTGCGGTGCTTTGATATATTCTTTCGCTTGTTTACTTGTTCCTCGCAACACTTTACTTCATTTTGATAATATATTCTTCCTTTAGCAAAGATCCCCTTTGATCTCGCCGATTCCAATGGTGTTGGAAACTTGATACATTGATGAAGCGTCGACGCCACAGCTTTTATTGCATGTACCCATGGTCTTCCTAGTAATAAGTTATACGGTGATTCCATATCTACTACGCTTAATGTCACCTGTGTTTCGATTCTTCCTAATGGAATACGTATTTTTGTCTCCCCTCTAACTTTTGTTATGGATTTACCAAAACCTTGAATATTATATGCCACGAAAGTCATATCTTCGTCTTTATATCCCATCTTCTTGTAAGCGTGATAGAACATGATGTTCACCAGACTCCCTGTATCGATTAAAACTCCATTCACCACCCATGTTTTCACTGTGTTCTCCGATTCCTCTCCTTCCTTATACGCGTTGAGTGCGATCACCAATGGAGATGTGTGATCCAAATTTTCTTTGGATATTTCCCCCGCCGTGAATGTTATCTCTTGCTTTTCCCAATCCTTCAAAGGTGATGTTATTTCTCTATCCGTAATCTTCTTTCCTTCAAAATCTCGTTTGTGTATTCTTCCTCTGATATTTTCATGAAATTCGCTAATCATTACTCTTGTGTCTATGCTGTATGCCATATCTTTTTCATCCGATTTAAGATTTTCCTTTCTCATTTTCCTGATTCAAACAACTTTAATTGCAATCTTCTCTCTTTTACCAATGATCGTCCCTGTTTCTAGCGCATATGTAGTTGCAGGAAATCCCACACTACACCCCTTACTCAATTTTGCTTAATTAATCCATTGAAAGATGTAAGATCAAGAATATTTATTGATTGATTCCATGAAATGTTTTACACAGGAAAATAGAATTACACTTAGAAATTAAAACACTCTTAAACTTTCTCTCTCCTAATGACTTGCCTAACAATTCCAAAAAGATCTCCCCCTCACAACAGATTCACTTAGCCCTTTATATAGGGTAATACATAGTGGATGACAGCTAGCTATCCTTTATTTTCGGGAATGTCCCGCGAAGTGTCGCAAATGCACAAACATTCGTTCTCGCGACACTCCTCAACCCTCGCCAGGTTTCACGTCTTTTTTATGTTTTGCTTGTCGTTATTCATTGCGTCGTTTATTTTAGCTATCTGCGACTGCCTCGCGACATCGTCGTTTATTAATCCCGCGAGCCCTGTACGTTGCGATATTATGATCCTACACGTTCCTCTGCCTCTAGCCGTCTCTCTTCATGTATTATTTGTCTCCACGCTTCTAATGCTGCGATTTCTCCATTTCCTGGATTCATTTCTTCATTCACTCCTTGATCTCCTCCTCCTTGTCCATTATTCGTCAGCTGTTGTTCTTCTTCCCTTTCATCCTCAGAACTCGACCTCAAAGTATGCACACTTACTCGATCATAATCCACAGTTTCATTTGCCATTGGGGAAATTAAAGGTTGAACATGATTCTCTTCATCATTCCTCATATTCATTCTTGACGATTCTCCTCGTTCATTTCTCCTTTCTCCAGCAAGTCTTCCACTTCTTCTCACAGGTTGTTCAAGTACATTTCTTCTTCTAGTCATTTGTTTTTGAAAACTTTCTCAAATTTCTTTCCTACTAACTCAAATTCTTCCAAATCTCCGTATCAATCTTTTCTCAGCTCCCTGTTTCTAGCGCCAATATGTAGTTGCAGGAAATCCCACAATACACCCCTCACTATAATTCAATTAACTAATCCATTGGAAGATAAACAATTATGAATGTTTTTGTATTATTTTCTTGAAATGTCTACACAGATGAATAGAATTACACTTGAGAAATTACAAACACTCACAAAGTTTCTCTCTCTTCTAACTTGCTCTCCCATTCAAAAAGAATCCCCCTTACAAATGTACATACTCATCCCTTTATATAGGGTAATACATAGTGAATGACAAAATAAGTTTGTCCTTTATTTTCGGAATGTCTCGCGAAGTATCGCAGCGTACAAATGTTCATTCTCGCGACACTTCTTAACCCTCGCCCAATGTCGTACTTTCCTATCGTCATCCAGTACGTCATTCATCTTAACTCTCTGCGACTCTCTCGCGAGGTCGTTGTTCACTACCTTCGCGGAGCGTTGTGGTTGCGATATTCTGATCCTACACAGGTTCAAAGATTACTAGAGTTACACCTAAGTTTCTCATTTGGATGAACTGGAGAAGAAATATACTAGTTTTGAACATCGCAGGTTCAAAGATTACTAGAGTTAGACCTGAGTTTATCATTTGGATGAACTGGAGAAGAAATATATCAGTTTTGAACATCCCAGATTCAAAGATTACTAGAGTTAGACCCTAGTTTCTCATTTGGATGAACTGGATCAGAAATATATCAGTTTTGAACATCCCAGGTTCAAAGATTACTAGAGTTAGACCCGAGTTTCTCATTTGGATGAACTGAAGAAGAAATATATCAGTTTCGAACATCGAAGCTTCAAAGATTACTAGATTTAGACCTGAGTTTCTCATTCGGATGAACTGGAGAAGAAATATATCAGTTTTGAACATCATAGGTTCAAATATTACTAGTGTTAAACCCGAGTTTCTCATTTGGACGAATCGAGAAGATATATATCGGTTTCGAACATCCTGTGTTCAAAGATTACTAGAGTTAGAACCGAGTTTCTCATTTGGATGAACTCGTGTCAAAGATATCAAAGATTGAACATCCTAGGTTCAAAGATTACTAAAGTCGACCTGAGTTTCTCATTTGGACGAACCGAGAAGAAATATATCACTTTCAAATATCGCAGTTCAAATATTACTAGAGTTAGACCTCGAGTTTCTTATTTGGATGAACTGGATCAGAATATATCGCATTGAACATCTCAAAGTTCAAAGATTACAAGAGTTAGACCCGAGTTTCTCATTTGGATGAATCGGATCGTAAATATACTGATTCGAACATCCCGTGTTCAAAGATTACTAGAGTTAAATCTAAGTTTGTCGTTCGGATGAACTGGATCAGAAATATATCAGTTTTCAACATCCCAGGTTCAAATATTACTAGAGTTAGACCTGAGTTTCTAATTTGTACGAACTGGAGAAGAAATATATCAGTTTCGAACATCGCAAGTTCAAAGATTACTAGAGTTAGACCCGAGTTTCTCATTTGGATGAACTGGAGAAGAAATATATAAGTTTCGAACATCACAGGTTCAAAGATTACTAGAGTTATGGTCGGTTGTCAATCCGTCAAATATAATTTCACTTTCTCAATCAACTAAATATAAATATAGTATGCGATAAGAAAGAGTTCATATCCACAGAGAGGCTTTCGTTGTTATAAAATTTCAGTTTCCAAGTAACCACGGGGTATGTTTCTTGTATCTAAGCAAATAAAAATAATTGAAAGCAAAGTAAGTAATTCGAATTATCAATAAGGAGAAGATATTGGTCACGGGATAGTATAATTCACAAACATGTATTTTCATCAATGATTAGAATTGGTATTTTAATCTCGTATTTATTAAAAGTCCTAGGATACCTTGATCGAAAGTATAACCCGTTAAATCCCTGTTTTCATCACAACCACATTAAAAGATGCATATGTGAATTCTTCCTAGAAAGCAACCTAAAGTGTAAAAGCACAATTAAGTTTAACTCCCTACAAGCATGAAGTTTTATGGAATAAGACTCATCAATGCAAACGAATGTGTAAAAGCACTAAACGTTTTAACAAAAGTTATGATTTACTTGTGACTAGTAGGATATATCACTACAAGCACTAACCACAATTATGCTACTTAGAATCAGGGATAAACAACTTTTTCGTATTGAAAACCCTAATATAGCTCTAGAGATGAATGCAAATCGGATTGATTCCGGATTCAACCTAACAAGTTTTCAAATCTTATAACACTATTAATTGTGAATCACAAACAATAAATTACTGAGACAAAACTAATTCATTGAATCAAAAGCATGTTGAGAAATCAACTTTTATCCCGTAACCAATAAGATGTTTAGCTACTCATAGCTATGGAGTTCATCACAAAAAATATAAGTTGAGATAAAGAAGAAGATGATGAACAAAAGCAAACCCTAGTTGCGTAAACAAAAACGACTCTCATCAAATTCCAAGAATAAGATATATTATAAGTTGTAGAAGACCTTCCCTTTATAGCTTTTCTCCAACTTCTAAAATTAGGTCTAGTCTTCAAAGTCCATTAGATGAAAATCCACCAAGCCCATAAGAAGGAGAAACCCATGTAGAAAATATGTCCCAAAAGTGGTTGCCGGAAATCTGGTATTATGGCCGAAACTTGGCCGGAAAGGTCGCCGGAAAACATCTCAGGTGACCGGAAAAGTCCGCCCGATCACCGGTTCAGTGAGTCAACTCAGTCGGGTCAACGGGTCAGCTCGGGTCAACTCGGTAGGACCGAAATAATCAAACCGAGTCAGGGTAAGTCAGATCATGAGTTAGACCCAAGTCGATCACCGAGCCGAGTGACCTTGGCCTCGAGCTGCTGCATTGGCCGAACTCGTAGCATAATCATTGTGCTTCACCATGTTGGCTGCCTTCCTCGTAACCTCCTGCATAACCCGTAATGCACCATCATCGCCTAGTTCATTGCAACTCAAGTTCAACCCTTAAATCATCAAGCCTACAGCTCATTTCAATCACCCGCCCCGCCCGTAACCTTCCAACCACCACAATTGCAGGCTAGTTTCTTGTGCTCACACAGTACTCGGGCCCCGCAACCTAAGTTTCACAAACACCACCCCATAACTCAAAGGCAATACAAAGACCACGGCCGCTTCAGCTCATCCCCGCAACTTAACCTAAAGCTTCACCGCACCATCTTAGCTATGCCACGCTTCACTCCTTGTCACCAAGGTTAACACAGCCAACACCAACTCTTAATGCCACCTGAGATTCAAATACCATTTGAGAACAACACACGGCAAAGCATTTCTTCCATCAGCTGCGACTTCATGGCATTCAACTCGCCTCGCACAAAGAAGCCTTAACTCGAACCTAAATTGCACATTCACCATCTTATTTGCACATACACAACCAAATATCAGTCCCTGCACCTTGAGCTAACAACACCTCAGTACCAGACTTAGCCTCAGCTTCACTTGCATTACTACTACCATCTCCTATTGCACTGCCTCATTCCCACTACAGCCTTACCTGTCATGTGACTCATACATCCTGTAGCATGGCAACCTTGCTCCTCCAGCTGCAGTATCCATTCCACAATCCTTGCATATTCAACTTCATCGACTGCAATCTGTCAAGCTAACTCAAGTTCAGTGAACAACTTCATCTCGGTCAAGTTCTCCATGAGCTCCAAAGCTTCAATACAACCACCCGCCAGTGGCTATCTCACCTTAGCACTCCAGAATCGGCTATCTATAACATCATCACTGTCATTTCAAATTCAATACCATTCTGCAACAACTAAGCATAAGCAACAACAACATCAGCCTCAAATCATCTCAAGTTCATGCCTGCCACACTTGAGCTTCGATTTCTCATCTGCAGTTTGAGTCCCACCAAATATCCATTCACTTCCATTACCAAAACCATGGCAGCACACACATATCAACTCCATCTTTGCATTGCAGCATCAACAAAGCTGCACCTGTTTTGAGTTTCCAGCTGCAACTTATCTCAACACCAAGATCACAAATCGCAGTCCCTTGCACTGTCGCTAATCACTAACTTACCAGCTGCAATACGCTACTGCCTCGACATCTCTGTACACCAAACCATGACAATCATCTGCAACAGCTTTAATATCTCCTCCTCCACTCGAGCTAAGAACTCTCACCAGAATAACATTACCCGCTCTCAAACTCAGCAACAGCAGCAGCTTCATGTCTCAGCATCCAAGTGCCAAAGAATAAAGAAATCATAACACCCGCTTGCACCGCTTTTATTTGAAGTTCCCTTCAACACGTATCAAAGACAACCAACTATTCCACCTTGTTCTCTTCCCTGTACTGCAACTCAGAATTCTACATCTCAGCCAATAACACAAATTTCCTTGAGTCTCTCCCTGTAAATCCATAGCAACACTTCCGAACAATCATCAAACCCATCTCTTCTAGCACCAAATCAAATGATACCCATTCTTCCAATACCTTCTGCTCTAATTTGAGTCCTCTTGCAATCTTCCACAGAACCCTTGTAACTTATCCCATCAAAAATTCAAAACCACAAATTTCTTCATCCTTGAATCGACAAAGTTTATTGAACTCATTTAATCTCCATCTTCATAACATCAACATTTCCATCGCTTATTCACTAATCCAAACCCGAATCGAGTTCAACCCAATCTTCAACCACAAAGATTCATTCTCTCATGTCACAGCAATGGTGGTCGAGTTCATCCTCAGAACACCAAGAAATTGTTGAATCTTCACATCTGTTCAACACCCATCTCAATTTCATCTTCAGATGAACTTAAACCCTAATTCGACCTCAATAAATTCCAGCAACAAGTCTTGATGCTTCTTCCTCTCTAAACATCTCTGTTCTTAGTCTTCTCTCAATCTGATCTCTCGCGACAACCGTCCCTTCTCGATCTCCCATGAGTTCATTATCAACACAAATTACCTCCATTTCTCTCTCGTTTATGAACTTCAGGTGAAAATGATAATAACTTCTCTGAAATTTTGGTTTTGTTGTAAGAGATGTAAAAGAATATAGCCACTCAGGTGAAGTGGATAAGGGGTATCAAGATAACTTAAGACACCCCAAGAATAGGATAAGGGCCAACCAAATGGCATCCCCTATGTCGATTCTCATGTCACTCGCCTGCGCTTTGATCTTTCCGTTCCTTTTCGCTTTAAATGGGTGATTTCTTCTCCTTTTGTTCTCGGTGACTCCATTGCACCTATAAAACTCAAAAGCACGCGTAAAGCACATAATTTACAAGAAAATAGCAAAGAAAGCATAAACTCTATATAGTAAATACGGTGTATTCTACACCTATCAAGTTAGACCTGAGTTTGTCATTTGGATGAACTGGAGAAGAAATATACCAGTTTAGAACATCGCAGGTTCAAAGATTACTATAGTTATAACTGAGTTTATCATTTGGACGAACTGGAGAAGAAATATATCAGTTTTGAACATCCCTGGTTCAATGATTACTAGAGTTAGACCCGAGTTTCTCATTTGGATGAACTGGAGAATAAATATATCACTTTTGAACATCACAGGTTCAAATATTACTAGAGTTAGACCTCGAAGTTTCTCCTTTGGATGAACTGAGAAGAAATATATCGCTTTCAACATCGCAGTTGAAAGATTACTAGATTTAGACCTGAGTTTCTGATTTGGATGAACTAGAGAAGAAATATATCAGTTTTGAACATCCTAGGTTCAAATATTACTAGAGTTATACCTAATGTAGGATCATAATATCGCAATGCACAGGCTCATGGGATTAATAAACGACGATGTCGCGAGGGAGTCGCAGAAAGCTAAAATAAACGACGCAATGAATAACGCATGCAAAATGTAAAGAAGACGTGAGATCTCAAGCGAGGGTTAAGAAGTGTCGCGAGAAGCGAATGTTTGTGCATCTGCATGACACTTCGGGACATTCCTGAAAATAAAGGGTAGCTTAGTCATCATCCACTATGTATCACCCTATATAAAGGGTTGAGTGAGTCTCGTGAGGACGAGAGATCTTTTTGGAATTGTTGGGCAAGTCATTAGGAGAGAGAAAGTTTAAGAGGTTTTTACTTGCTAAGTGTAATTCTAATTTTCCTGTGTAGACAATTCATGAAATTAATCAATAAACATTCTCAATTATACAACTCTCAATGAACTAATTAAGCAAAATCGAGTAAGGGGTGTAGTGTGGGATTTCCCGCAACTACATATGCGCTAGAAACAGGGACCTAATCTTGTTGGTTCAAGAAAGAAAATCGCAATTAAAGTTGTTTGGATCAAGAAAATGAGAAAGGAAAATCTTAGATCGGATGAAGCAGGGGAAAAAGATATGGCATGTGGCGCAGATACAGGAGTAATGATTAGTGAATTTCATGAAAATATCAGAGGAAGAATACACAAACGGGATTTTGAAGGAAAGAAGATTACAGACAGAGAAATGATATCACCTTTGAAAGATTGGGAAAAACAAGAGATAACATTCACGACGGGAGAGATATCCAAAGAAAATTTGGATCACCCATCTCCATTGGTGATCGCAATTAACGCGTATAAGGAAGGAGAAGAATCGGAGAACACAGTGAAAACATGGGTGGTAAATGGAGTTTTAATTGATACAGGAGTCCGGTGAACATAATGTTCTATCACGCTTACAAAAAGATGGGATATGAAGACGAAGATATGACTTTCGCGATACAATATTCAAGGTTTTGGTAAATCCATAACCAAAGTTAGAGGGGAGATAAAAATACGTATTCCATTAGGAAGAATCGAAACTCGAGTGACATTGAGTATAGTAGATATGGAATCACCATATAACTTGTTACTAGGAAGATCATGGGTACATGCAATAAAAGCCGTAGGCCGACGCTTCATCAATGTATCAAGTTTCCAACACCAACTGGAATAGGCGAGATCAAAGGGGATGCTTTGCTAAAGGAAGAATATATTATCAAAATGAAGTAAAATGTTGCGAGGAACAAGTAAACAAACAAAAGAATATATCTAAGCACCGCAAAAGATGGCGAGGGCGCTAATAAAGAAGAAGAGTTCGTGAGTTTACATGATCGAGAGCGAAGGAAGGAAAAGGCATACCTAGCGATATCTCTAGAAAAGAAAACGATCCCGCGAAAGAACCGAAAGGACCAACCCCTATGGGAGAACCAAAGGCCGCTTACGTCGCGGCAGAGCAAACTAAAGAAGTGAATATTGGAACTAAGGAAAAACCCAAGATGCTAAAGATTGGAACTAACATGGGAGCTAAGAAGAGAAAAGAACCGGCGATCTATTATGGGATTATAAAGATATCTTCGCGTGGGATATGGGTGAAGTGCCTGGTATAGATCCGTCGCAGCTTTGTCACAAGTTGGAAATTGATAAAAATGTGAAGCCATTCAAACAAAGAATTAGAAAGATAGCAACAAGATATCACCCTCGAGATAGAAGAAGAATCGAGAAGATGCTGGATGCAGGAATTATTAGACAAGCAAAATATCCTGAATGGATAGCGAATATGGTTATAGTTCCAAAGAAGAATAAGGGAATAAGGATTTTCATTGATTTCACTGATTTAAATAAAGCTTGCCCTAAAGACAGTTTTCCATTACCATACATTCCACAACCGGTCGAATCAATCGAATGAAAGAGTATCATCACGGACGGATACAAAGGTTACAATCAAATTCCTCTCGCCGAGGAAGACCAAGAACACACCGCTTTCTTTGCTCCAAGAGGATTATACTTTGTTATACTAAAATGCCGCTTTGGTTTGCGAAATGTCAGGGCAACGTACCAAAGGATGGTAGAAGATGTATTCGCAGTAATGGATACATAAAACACTAGAGGTATACGTAGATGACATGCCGGGTGAAAAGTAAAAGGCGTAAGATCACGTGCGAGACTTGAAAGAAATCTTTGAACAAATGAGGCGTTTCAACATCAAAGTCAATCCAGAAAATGTACCTTCTGAGTTGCATCAGGGAAATTCTTGGGTTATATTATATCAAAGGAAGGAATACACGTTGACCCTGAGAAAGTAAAAGCAGTCAGCGATATGCCGACACTGCGACAAGAAAAGATGTTCAAAAGCCGAATGGATTACTAGCATCGCTAGGAAGGTTCATCTCACGGTCATCCGATAAATGTAAACACTTTTTCAAAGTTCTCGAAAAAGGTCGAAATTTAGATGGACGGACGAATGCGAAAAGGTTTACAAGGGATCAAAGAGCATTTAATGGATATATCCATTATGTATGCGTAACCAGAGAGGAATTATTAATATACCTCGCGACGACTTCGCATGCCTTAAGTGCGCTTTTACCGCGAGTGGACGCAGGAGCGAAAAACCAATTTATTATATCAAAGAAACTTTTAATGTCAGCAAAGGAATTATTCGAAGATTGAAAAACTAATCTCGGCATTAGTCTATGCGTCGTTTAAACTTCGCATATATTTTCAGTGCACATATCACAGAGTGGTAACGAAGGTACCAATCGAGTAAGTAATGAAAAATTCAAAAAGATCAGAAGAGTCGAAAGATGGAATGCTCAAATAAGCCATTACAAACTCAAATATGAAATATTATCTTCAACCAAGTCACAAAGTTGTCGCAGACTTTCGCGGAATTTCCTTTGGAAGAAGATGAAGCAAGGATGAAATGATGGATGTAGAAGAAGAGCATGGAGATCCAAAAGATTTGTTAACCGAGCCAGACGGTGGAAATATTAGTGGATGGATCATCCAACTAGAGAAGGTAAAGGAGTGGGAATTGTTGTGATTTCGCTTAAGGCAATAAGTTAGCTTTTGCTTTTAGATTGGAATTTGAGTCTACCAATAATGAAACGGAGTATGAAGCTATAATACATGCTCTAAGATTTGCAATAAAATGAAATTGAGAATGTGAGGATTACCAAAGACTCGCAATTGGCAATCCGTCGGATAACAGAGAAGTATGCTACAAATGACCCATCCCTACGTAAATACAGAAGCTTGTAGAAGTGTTGTCGACAGACATACCGAAAATAAAATGGAGGCACATATCAAGGAGAGATAATAGACTCGGGCAGACGCTTTTGCCTTTATATCAAGTATGATGACGCTGCATCCAACCGCGAGGAATATCAAAATACGTACGCCATCAAGCGCCATCAATTAATAAAGAAGAGGGACAAGAAGCAGATATAATGATGGTGGTAGATGAGATGCAACGTCATGAGGAAGATTGGAGAATAGAACTTCACGCATATTTAATGAAAGGCGAGGTACCAAGAAATAGATTGAAGCACACAAGTTAAAGAGCCGGCAACAAATTATGAATTGCGAGATGGCGTGCTTTATCGGCGTTCTTTTGATGGACCTTCGCCGCGATGTCTAACAAGGAAAGAGGGAGAAACCATATTGAAGATGCCGCATAGTGGGGATGCCTCTGAAATCATAGTGGCGGAGATCTTTGGCATATAAGGCAAAGACGCAAGGATATTATCGGCCATATATGCACGAGGATGCGAGAGCAATATCCAGACGCTGCGAAGATTGTCAAAGACATGGGAAGAAGATACATGCACCGGAGCGCCGTTAAATTCTTCGAGAAGTGTGTGGCCTTTTGGAAAATGGGGTTTAGATATTGTGGGACCATTTTTACCGGAACAGACAAAGAAGGTACTTAATTGTCGCAACGGACTATTTCACAAAATGGGCGAGGTGAAAGCGGTCCAAAGACATTCGCGATAAGGATGTTTTTACTTTCATATTTGAAAATATTATATGCAGATTTGGGATCCCCCGACAATTGGTATCCGATAATGGGAAGCAAATTGAAGGGCAAAATATAGAGTTGCCGCTTAATGCATTTCGATAAGATGTGGAAAATCAACTCCATTATATCCACAAGCTAATGGCCAAGCGGAGGCAACAAACAAAACAATTGCCGATATATTGAAGAAAAAGTTGGAAGGACACAATAGGGGATGGTGCGAACAAGTACCCAATGTAGTATGGGCTTATAATACAACTAGAAGAGAAGCCACAGAATGTCCCTTTTTGCTTAACTTACTTGAGTTGAAGCAAAGACTCAACCAGAGGTCGTGATTCCGACAACCAAAAAGGGGACTGGGATAAAAATCTTAGCGCAGGTAACATTCTAATCAAGTTGGATGAATTGGAAGAAAAACGAGAAAAGGCATTGCGACACATGGAGAATTATCAAGATCTGCTAGAGAATATAACAAGCGTGTAAAAATACGTGAGTTCCAAACCTGCCAGAGACTTGGTGTTGCGAGAAACCCCAATATATCAACGTGAAAGTGGAGGCAAGTTGGCAGAAAATGGGATGGACCTTATATCATCAAAGAGGTAGTTGGTACAGGGGCATATAGACTGATGGATCCCGAAGGAAAAGATGTGGGACAAAAATTGGATAGACCATGGAATAGGTTATATCTAAAGAAATATTACCCGTAATAAGGAGAGAGGAAAAAGGAATCAAGATGAAGTACTTCTTCGCCAAATATTTGCGACGTTCAGTAAAATGCGGAGAGAATCCGCGAATATCTCGCGACAAGAATAACAAAAAAGTCATGAATGGCTTAACAAAACAACAAGAGATAAGGAATGATTAAATAAATAAATCGGCGAGTATCTCGCAGAGACAAAATAGCAAATGATGAAGAATGAAGAATTAAATAAAAGAATGAATGAATGGGACGAACCTTTATGGCGTACACCCTAGTTCGCGAATTATATTTCGTAAGAGGCAAATGTAAGACCTAAAGTGCGTCATATAAGGGGTATCTCTTAACATGGCTCGGGTGGAAGGTTACACCGCTCCCGAAACTGGGTCATGCAAGATTTGGGGCCCATGAAAGCCTATCCGGGAGATACCTTAGATTCCCAACTATATATGTAGGTTATACCCTGTTGGGCGACCGAGGGTCTCTTCCAAGGAGTCGGTGTATGCACAAGGCGCCACGGTTGAGCCCGAGTGCCCGGGATGGATGAACCTACCCCGGCCATTCTTGGCAAGTCTTGGCATGCGTTGCACTCGCCTCGAAGAAAACTCCACTTAGGGTGCGATCTCTTAACCATAAACCATATAGGTATAAGGGATAAGAGGCTGCAGCAACTTGGTTGTTGTTAAGACCGGATGGGAGGAGCTAGTCTTGTATGGCCGATGTTTCGCCTCCTTGAAGGGGCAACCTGGGAGATGATAAGGGCGACGCTCTCCATTAGGGGTGTCAAAACAGAGACGCAAATGTCATAAGGCTATGTTTTCGCAAGAACGTAGGCTCGTCATATTTGTGCAATGATCCTGCAGAGGCAATAATACTAACGCGAGGGTAAGGTGAGATCAATGGGTCTTTACACGAAGTGTACGGACGTCCTGCGATTTCGTCGCACTCCACGGCAATGTCATGGGGCTTTATGTTCGCGAGGATATCTAGGCCTGTCATATTGTCGCAACTAAAACATCCTATGAGAGGCAAAAATACTTGGAAAATGATAAGACAAGATCAATGGGTCTTTACATGCAAGTGTAAGGACGTCCTGCGATTTTGTCGCCATAAAAGGTGGCGGGGAGGACCTCTAATTAGGGAGGTCTAACTTGGAAGACCACGCAAAAATGATAAGGCAAGGTCAATGGGCCTTTGCATGAAAATGTAGAGGTGGCTGCGACCTTGTCGCAACAAAAAGAGATAGAATTCTCAATTCATGAAGATACCCGCAACTTCGTCGCGACGATCCATTTCAATAACGATAAAATTATTACCAAATACATGAAGAATTAAAATCAAATCCCTAATTGGGATGGGTTTACTTCATAAAAAAATTCCATGAGCGAACATGCTCGCAAGGTTGTCTTAAATAAGAAAGGAAGAAAGAAATATGGGAATTACTCAATCAAAGAGTTCAATTATTCACACAACAAGGAATCCCGGCAAATTACAAAGAGAGTTTATTTCTCTACATCGGATTATCAAATACAGAGGATGGTTGAGACTTTTCTGCGCCTTTATCAGCTTCGCCTATTTCAGTTGGTGGATTTTCATCAGAAATGTGTTCATCACCTTCGTTCTCGCCAGTTACTGGATTTTCATCAGAAGTCTTTCTATTTGGATCTTCATTAACAACTTCCTTATCAGGGAGATCTTCGCAGCTTTCATATTCATAATCACTATCCGGAGCATTAGGAACTTCATCATCACTTATTTCTAAAGGATCCACGTGAATAGGATCAAGAGACTTTGACAAAGAAAATATTATTCACAAGAACTTCGCTTTAAGAGGGAATTGGCGAAGCAATGCCTTTGACGATTCTTACTATCAATGTCCTTACAATAAGACATATAATCAAATCTTCGCCTCGCACGGCCGCGAGAACGAGCAAGATGCTTGAGAGTAGTCCATTTTCCTTGCGAATTTTAGAATAATCGGACACGAGGGTGGAGATAGTGGAACGAAGCTTTCTATCGAGTCCAGATAACAAATACACAAGATCGAGAAAATTCTTATTGAACATTGTTGGCATTTTCGGGGTAATAAACCATTCATGGAATAAATACATAAATCAAGATAGTCAAATAATTTGACTACCTTCCTTTTGAGAAGTAAGATGTTGAATTAAAGTCATGAAGTTATTCCCAAACGGTCCATGACATCATCAAATGAATCTCCAACTAAGCCTTTTCAATCGAGATCGCAAATTCTTTTCATTGGAAACAAGTATGGAATTTTCTACGCCAAAGTAGAGTTGGATTTTTCTAATTTGACACATTGTTCTTGGAATTGCTTCGCTTTTAAACTCAAAGTTATTCTGCCTTGAATAAGTTTATCTCTCTCGGCAGTAATTTCTTCAAGTTGGTCTTTCAAAATATGTTTAGCTTGTTCGTGTTCTTCACATAACTTTTGACAAGCGGTATATCTTCTTCAAAGTAGCTCGCCATCTTATTCAAGGAAGAACGTTTCTCTTGAGAAAGAGTTCGATTCTCATCTGATAAAGTTTCCAACTCCAAATTAGTTTTAGTCAAAGCATAAGAGAGGCGAGATAAGTCATTACTTAATGAGTCTTGCTTTTGCGATAAATCAAAATTCTCTTTTTCGACAAGTTATTTATTTGATCGATTTGCATAGGTATGAAGATTATCTAAGAGATTATACGCTCCATCCAAGAATCTCTTTCAACTCGAACTTCTTCAACGATAGACTCCGTCTGATATATCTCCATTATTCGTTTCTGGTTTAATACTTTGAAGACGAGCAAGGGTTTGAGTTGTAAAAAAAAAAAAAAAAAAAAAAAAAAAAAAAGAGAAGAAGGTGGCGAGAGCATACCTTTTAATTCTTCATTCTTCTTGCGAAGGTTATCACGATCTAGCGAGATGTTGTGAAATTTTTGATTTTCAAGGTGGAGACTATTGCACTTCAGCGGTCATAACACGGAGATCATCCTTCAAACTTACTAATTTCTTGAACCAAAGATGCTTGCGAGACCTTATCAGACCAAGGTGCTTACTTAAAATCTCGCAGACGTTGGATTTGATAGATCAAAGGCTGATCCTCTTGGCATCATTCAAGAGATCCAAAGAACCTTAAAGGCCACATCTATACCCTCCAAATTTTCCGCCGTTAGAGGAATTTGCTCTACCAAAAAAGATGAGTCATCCTTTGTCAAAGGAACCTCATGAGAAGAGGAAGTTTCGGGAGAGAAGTGATTGGAGAAATAGTAGGGACATTGATAGCAAGAGGGTGGTATAACATCGTTTGTAGGAGGACAGTTGTAAGGAACTTGGTCTATGAGGAGTTGAGGTATAGGAATATTATCTTGCGACGACTTCGCAGCCAGAGATGAAGGTGTGAATGAAGGAAATGGAACGTTGGGGGTAACAGTTTAGAGTAGCGAAGCCTTTGGGAGCATGACCGGTAGTTTTATCATCCTCGCGAATGACAAATTAAATAAGAAACAGAGGCAACAATGTATTGGTAATAAGGAATAAGTGTTTCTCGAATACCTTGTCACTGCAGAATGTCTTTTTGTAACCATAGATTTTGCTCATGAGGTGGGCTTTGGTTGTGTAAAGGGATTCTTGTTGCGAAGTAGATTTCGATGGCGAGCCCAAAGAAAGAAGGGGTCCTTCACTATAAATTTAGTTACGGGTTGGTTCTTGCTAAACAACAATGGCGAAAAGAATCACAAAGTTAATCATACCAGGCGTGATTTCAACAAGAAAACCAATCTCAAATTTAATCAACCACAAAATCAGTCGATATGGCAAAATTAACAAACCCTTTGGACGCCATGAGAATAACAACTGGAAGAGAATAGCTAAAATGATGAAGAAGAAGAACACTTGCGAACTATGAAGAAGAAGAACGTTTGGATCACTTAAGAAGATGAAAAGGAAAAGGAAAATTCTTCACAGGATGCTCCTATAAATAGATGAGAAAAATATTATGACCTGATAGCATTAAATGCACCTAAAAGAGGTAAAAATATAGACACGTGTAAACGGTCACTACCAAATCCAAGGAAACCTCGACGAAAAGAACTTTAGCATAATCCAAATATACGGCATATTTCCTAATAGGCGAGAAGAGATTGCGAAATTGATTATTCTCTGTAACACATGAGGCAAGAAATGACACTTCGTACCTAGGAGCTTTGGAACTTCGCAAAAGAATAGAGGCAAGTACGTACTTTTCAGATACAGTATTCTTCTGCTCATTCCCTCATCAGCAAAGACCAAAGATTGCTACAACAACAGATTTTTCCTTAAAGATCGCTCTTCGAGCAATATTCAAGGAAAAAGAGGCAAGATGTAGGATCATAATATCGCAACAGACAGGGCTCGCGGGATTAATAAACGACGATGTCGCGAGGAGTCGCAGAAGCTAAAATAAACGACGCAATGAATAACGACAGCAAAAACGTAAAGAAGACGTGAGATCTTGCGAGGGTTAAGAAGTGTCGCGAGAAGCGAATGTTTGTGCATCTCATGACACTTCGCGGGACATTCCCCGAAAATAAAGGGTAGCTTAGCTGTCATCCACTATGTATCACCCTATATAAAGGGTTGAGTGAGTCTGTGAGGACGAGAGATCTTTTTGGAATTGTTGGGCAAGTCATTAGGAGAGAGAAAGTTTAAGAGTGTTTTACTTGCTAAGTGTAATTCTACTTTTCCTGTGTAGACAATTCATGAAATTAATCAATAAACATTCTCAATTATACAACTCTCAATGAACTAATTAAGCAAAATCGAGTAAGGGGTGTAGTGTGGGATTTCCCGCAACTACACCTAAGTTTCTCATTTGGACTAACTGGAGAAGAAATATATCAGTTTCAAACATCCCAGGTTCAAAGATTACTAGAGTTAGAACTGAGTTTCTCATTTGGCTGAACTGGATCAGAAAGATATCAGTATTGAACATCCTAGGTTTAAATATTACTAGAGTTAGACCTGAGTTTCTCATTTGGACGAACTGGAGAAGAAATATATCACTTTCGAATATCGCAGGTTCAAATATTACAAAAGATAGACCTGAGTTTCTCATTTGGATGAACTGGATCAGGAATATATCAGCATTGAACATCCCAGGTTTAAAGATTACTAGAGTTAGACCTAAGTTTCTCATTTGGATGAACTGGATCAGGATTATATTAGTATTGAACATCCCAGGTTCAAAGATTACTAGAGTTAGACCCGAGTTTCTCAATTGGATGAACTGGATCAGAAATATGTCAATTTTGAACATCCCAGGTTCAAAGATTACTAGAGTTAGACCCAAGTTTCTCATTTGGATGAACTGGAACAGAAATATATCAGTTTGAACATCCCAGGTTCAAAGATTACTAGAGTTGACTTGAGTTTCTCATTTTGATGAACCGGGAAGAAATATATCGATTTCAACATCGCGGTTCAAAGATTACTAGAGTTAGACTCGAGTTTCTCATTTGGATGAATCTAATCGGATATATCAAGTTATTGAACATCCTGTGTACAAATATTACTAGAGTTAGACCCGAAGTTTCTCATTTGGATGAATTGGAGAAGAAATATATCAGTTTCGAACATCACAGGTTCAAAGATTACTAGAGTTAGACCTGAGTTTCTCATTTGGATGAACTAGAGATGAAATATACCAATTTTGAACATCGCAGGTTCAAAGATTACTAGAGTTATACCTGAGTTTATCATTTGGACGAACTGGAGAAGAAATATATCAGTTTTGAACATCCCAGGTTCAAAGATTACTAGAGTTAGACCTAAGGTTCTAATTTGGATGAACTGGAGAAGAAATATACTAAGAATCGTTGGTTCAAAGATTACTAGAGTTATACCTGAGTTTATCATTTGGACGAATTAGATAAGAAATATATCAGTTTTGAACATCCTAGGTTCATAGATTACTAGAGTTAGACCTGAGTTTCTAATTTGGACGAATTGGAGAAGAAATATATCACTTTCGAATATCGCAGGTCAACTATTACTAGAGTTAGACCTGAGTTTCTCATTTGATGAACTTGGATCGGGAATATATCGGTATTGAACATCTCAGTTCAAAGATTACTAGAGTTAGACCCGAGTTTCTCATTTGGATGAACTGGATCGAAATATATCAAATTCAACATCCTGGTTCAAAGATTACTAGAGTTAAATCTAAGTCCTGCGTTCGGATGAACCGGATCGTAAATATATCGGTTTCAACATACCAGTTCAAATATTACTAGAGTTAGACCTTAGTTTCTAATTCGTACGAACTGGAGAATAAATATATCAGTATTGAACATTCTAGGTTCAAAGACTACTAGAGTTAGACCTGAGTTTCTCATTTGGACGAACTGGAGAAGAAATATATCACTTTCGAATATCGCAGGTTAAACTATTACTAGAGTTAGACCTGAGTTTCTTATTTGGATGAACTGGATCAGGAATATATCAGTATTGAACATCTCAGGTTCAAAGATTCCTAGAGTTAGACCCGAGTTTCTCATTTGGATGACCTGGATCAGAAATATATCAGATTCCAACATCCCAGGTTCAAAGATTACTAGAGTTAGACCTGAGTTTCTTAATTGGATGAACTAGAGAACAAATATACCAGTTTCGAACATCGCAGGTTCAAAGATTACTATAGTTATACCTGAGTTTATCATTTGGACGAACTGGAGAAGAAATATATCAGTTTTGAACATCCCAGATTCAAAGATTACGAGAGTTAGACCCGAGTTTCTCATTTGGATGAACTGGATAGAAATATATCACTTTTGAACATCACAGGTTCAAAGATTACTAAAGTTAGACCTGAGTTTCTCATTTGGATGAACTGGAGAAGAAATATATCAGTTTCGAACATCCCAGGTTCAAAGATTACTAGAGTTAGAACTGAGTTTCTCATTTGGCTAACATGGATAAGAAAGATATCAGTATTGAACATCCCAGGTTTAAAGATTACTAGAGTTAGACCTGAGTTTCTCATTTGGACGAACTGGAGAAGAAATATATCACTTTCGAATATCGCAGGTTCAAATATTACTAGAGTTAGACCCGAGTTTCTCATTTGGATGAACTGATCAGAATATATCGAGATTGAACATCCCGTGTTCAAAGATTACTAGAGTTAGACCCAAGTTTCTCATTTGGATGAACTGGAACAGAAATATATCAGTTTGAACATCCCAGTTTCAAAGATTACTAGAGTTAGACCCTAGTTTCTCATTTGGATGAATTGGAGAAGAAATATACTAGTTTCGAACATCACAGTTTCAAAGATTACTAGAGTCAGAACTGAGTTTCTCATTTGGCTAACATGGATAAGAAAGATATCAGTATTGAACATCCCAGGTTTAAAAATTACTAGAGTTAGACCTCGAGTTTCTTAATTGGATGAACTAGAGAACAAATATACCGCTTTTGAACATCGCAGTTCAAAGATTACTATAGTTATACCTGAGTTTATCATTTGGACGAACTGGAGAAGAAATATATCAGTTTTGAACATCCCAGATTCAAAGATTACGAGAGTTAGACCCGAGTTTCTCATTTGGATGAACTGGATAGAAATATATCACTTTTGAACATCACAGGTTCAAAGATTACTAAAGTTAGACCTGAGTTTCTCATTTGGATGAACTGGAGAAGAAATATATCAGTTTCGAACATCCCAGGTTCAAAGATTACTAGAGTTAGAACTGAGTTTCTCATTTGGCTAACATGGATAAGAAAGATATCAGTATCGAACATCCCAGGTTTAAAGATTACTAGAGTTAGACCTGAGTTTCTCATTTGGACGAACTGGATCAGGAATATATCAGTATTGAACATCCCAGGTTCAAAGATTACTAGAGTTAGACCCAAGTTTCTCATTTGGATGAACTGGAACAGAAATATATCAGTTTGAACATCCCAGTTTCAAAGATTACTAGAGTTAGACTTGAGTTTCTCATTTTGATGAACTGGGAAAGAAATATATCAGTTTCGAACATTGCAGGTTCAAAGATTACTAGAGTTAGACCTGAGTTTCTCATTTGGATGAACTGAATCAGAAATATATCAGTATTGAACATCCCAGGTACAAAGATTACTAGAGTTAGACCCTAGTTTCTCATTTGGATGAATTGGAGAAGAAATATACTAGTTTCGAACATCACAGGTTCAAAGATTACTAGAGTTAGACCTGAGTTTCTCATTTGGATGAACTAGAGAATAAATATACCAGTTTCGAACATCGCAGGTTCAAAGATTACTAGAGTTATACCTGAGCTTATCATTTGGACGAACTGGAGAAGAAATATATCAGTTTTGAACATCCCAGGTTCAAAGATTACTAGAGTTAGACCTAAGGTTCTAATTTGGATGAACTGGAGAAGAAATATACTAGTTTCGAAGAATCGCAGGTTCAAAGATTACTAGAGTTATACCTGAGTTTATCATTTGGACGAATTAGAGAAGAAATATATCAGTTTTGAACATCCTACGTTCAAAGATTACTAGAGTTAGACCTGAGTTTCTAATTCGGACGAATTGGAGAAGAAATATATCACTTTCGAATATCGCAGGTTCAACTATTACTAGAGTTAGACCTGAGTTTCTCATTTGGATGAACTGGATCAGGAATATATCAGTATTGAACATCTCAGGTTCAAAGATTACTAGAGTTAGACCCGAGTTTCTCATTTGGATGAACTAGATCAGAAATATATCAGATTCGAACATCCCAGGTTCAAAGATTACTAGAGTTAAATCTAAGTCTGTCGTTCGGATGAACTGGATCAGAAATATATCAGTTTTCAACATCCCAGGTTAAAAAATTACTAGAGTTAGACCTGAGTTTCTAATTTGTACGAACTGGAGAATAAATATATCAGTATTGAATATTCTAGGTTCAAAGACTACTAGAGTTAGACCTGAGTTTCTCATTTCTACGAACTGGAGAAGAAATATATCACTTTCGAATATCGCAGGTTCAACTATTACTAGAGTTAGACCTGAGTTTCTCATTTGGATGAACTGGATAAAGAATATATCAGTATTGAACATCTCAGGTTCAAAGACTCCTAGAGTTAGACCCGAGTTTCTCATTTGGATGACCTGGATCAGAAATATATCAGATTCGAACATCCCAAGTTCAAAGATTACTAGAGTTAAATCTAAGTTTGTCGTTCGGATGAACTGGATCAGAAATATATCAGTTTTCAACATCCAAGGTTCAAATATTACTAGAGTTAGACCTGAGTTTCTAATTTGTACGAACTGGAGAAGAAATATATTAGTTTCGAATATCGCAAGTTCAAAGATTACTAGAGTTAGACCCGAGTTTCTCATTTGGATGAACTGGAGAAGGAATATATCAGTTTCGAACATCACAGGCTCAAAGATTATTAGAGTTAGACCTGAGTTTTTCATTTAGTTAACATGGATAAGAAAGATATCAGTATTGAACATCCCAGGTTTAAAGATTACTAGAGTTAGACCTGAGTTTCTCATTTGGACGAACTGGAGAAGAAATATATCACTTTCGAATATCGCAGGTTCAAATATTACTAGAGTTAGACCTGAGTTTCTCATTTGGATGAACTGGATCAGGAATATATCAGTTTGAACATCCCAGGTTTAATGATTACTAGAGTTAGACCCAAGTTTCTCATTTGGATGAACTGGAACAGAAATATATCAGTTTGAACATCCCAGTTTCAAAGATTACTAGAGTTAGACTTGAGTTTCTCATTTTGATGAACTGGGAAAGAAATATACGATTTCGAACATCGCGGTTTCAAAGATTACTAGAGTTAGACCTGAGTTTCTCATTTGGATGAACCTAATCGAAATATATCGATTGAACATCCTTTGTACACAGTTACTAGAAGTTAGACCCTAGTTTCTCATTTGGATGAATTGGAGAAGAAATATACTAGTTTCGAACATCACAGGTTCAAAGATTACCAGAGTTAGACCTGAGTTTCTCATTTGGATGAACTAGAGAAGAAATATACCAGTTTCGAACATCGCAGGTTCAAAGATTACTAGAGTTATACCTGAGCTTATCATTTGGACGAACTGGAGAAGAAATATATCAGTTTTGAACTTCCCAGGTTCAAAGATTACTAGAGTTAGACCTAAGGTTCTAATTTGGATGAACTGGAGAAGAAATATACTAGTTTCGAAGAATCGCAGGTTCAAAGATTACTAGAGTTATGCCTGAGTTTATCATTTGGACGAATTAGAGAAGAAATATATCAGTTTTGAACATCCTACGTTCAAAGATTACTAGAGTTAGACCTGAGTTTCTAATTTGGACGAATTGGAGAAGAAATATATCACTTTCGAATATCGCTGGTTCAACTATTACTAGAGTTAGACCCGAGTTTCTCATTTGGATGAACTGGATCACGAATATATCAGTATTGAACATCTCATGTTCAAAGATTACTAGAGTTAGACCCGAGTTTCTCATTTGGATGAACTGGATCAGAAATATATCAGATTCGAACATCCCAGGTTCAAAGATTACTAGAGTTAAATCTAAGTATGTCGTTCGGATGAACTGGATCAGAAATATATCAGTTTTTCAACATCCCAGTTCAAATATTACTAGAGTTAGACCTGAGTTTCTAATTTGTGCTAAATATATCAAGGAATATTCTAGGTTCAAAGACTACTAGAGTTAGACCCGAGTTTCTAATTTCTACGAACCGGGAGAAGAAATATATCACTTTCAATATCGCAGGTTCAACTATTACTAGAGTTAGACCTGAGTTTCTCATTTGGATGAACTGGATAAAGAATATATCAGTATTGAACATCTCAGGTTCAAAGACTCCTAGAGTTAGACCCGAGTTTCTCATTTGGATGACCTGGATCAGAAATATATCAGATTCGAAGATCCCAGGTTCAAAGATTACTAGAGTTAAATCTATGTTTGTCATTCGGATGAACTGGATCAGAAATATATCATATTTCAACATCCAAGGTTCAAATATTACTAGAGCTAGACCTGAGTTTCTAATTTGTACGAACTGGAGAAGATATATATTAGTTTCGAATATCGCAAGTTCAAAGATTACTAGAGTTAGACCCGAGTTTCTCATTTGGATGAAATGGAGAAGGAATATATCAGTTTCGAACATCACAGGCTCAAAGATTACTAGAGTTAGACCTGAGTTTTTCATTTGGATGAACTGGAGAAGAAATATACCAGTTTCGAACATCGCAGGTTCAAAGATTACTATAGTTATACCTGAGTTTATCATTTGGACGAACTGGAGAAGAAATATATCAGTTTTGAACATCCCAGGTTCAAAGATTACGAGAGTTAGACCCGAGTTTCTCATTTGGATGAACTGGATAAGAAATATATCACTTTTGAACATCACAGGTTCAAAGATTACTAAAGTTAGACCTGAGTTTCTCATTTGGATGAACTGGAGAAGAAATATATCGGGCCGAACATCGCAGTTCAAAGATTACTAGATTTGGACCTTGAGTTTGATTGGATGAACTGGAGAAGAAATATATCGCTTTTGAACATCCTAGGTTCAAATATTACTAGAGTTAAACCTCGAGTTTCTCATTTGGACGAACTGGAGAAGAAATATATATATGAGTTTCGAACGTCCCAGGTTCAAAGATTTCTAGAGTCAGAACTGAGTTTCTCATTTAGCTTAACTGGATCAGAAAGATATCAGTATTGAACATCCTGGTTCAAAGATTACTAGATTTAGACTTGAGTTTCTCATTTGGACGATCTGGAGAAGAAATATATCACTTTCGAATATCGCAGGTTCAAATATTACTAGAGACAGGAATGAGTTTCTCATTCGGATGAACTGGATCAGAAATATATCAGATTCGAACATCCCAGGTTCAAAGATTACTAGAGTTCAATCTGAGTTTTTCGTTTGGATGAACTGGATAAGAAATATATCCTTTTTCAACATCCCAGGTTCAAATATTACTAGAGTTAGACCTGAGTTTCTAATTTGTACGAACTGGAGAAGAAATATATCAGTTTCGAACATCGCAGGTTCAAAGATTACTAGAGTTAGACCCGAGTTTCTCATTTTGATGAACTGGAGAAGAAATATATTAGTTTCCCACGCCAGTGCTGCCAGAGGAATCACTCTCACTTGTCGAACTTTCTTCTTTCTCTGACTCATCATCGCTATGAGAAGGCTCGATCTTCTTTGGAATTCTTTGAAGAAATTACCGTCTCCTGGCAACGTGCAAGGGCAGCGAAAGCATTGACACTACCGAAGCCCTGGAGGAAACAAGACACATTTTTTCAGCATAAATTCACGTGTTTTGAGACAAACCAATGAAGAGGCGACACATACCTGGTTATTGGAAGAATTGAAAGGCACGAGAGCTGCGGGAGGATCTTTTGAAACCGTCCAGAACCCGCCAGCACGATTCTTCGTTCTCCGTTCTTGGCTTGGGGACTTTCCGAGGTTGCTAGGCAACTTTCGCTTGAGATCTCTCAACATTGGATACTTCTTCAAAATTGTTTGGGAAGGTTTACAAACCGTTCTCCACCACGTTATTCACAAAATCTTGGATCATAATAAACTCGCCGCACTTAACTCATTATAGCCGAAGGTCATCGAAGTTACTCTTCCCATTTGAAAGAAGGGAAGGCGGATACCCGGCTCAATGGCACTGGCATTAAGGGCGGCACGCAATGAATCCTTAGGGATCACCTACTGGGTAAGCAAGAGGCACCCCTTGATCGAAACCCATGTGACGAGCAGCACGGTCGATATTGTAGGAAGCTATCTGGAAAGACCCCATGAAGAAAGACGGCATACAACCGGACATGCATCTTTGAATAAACAAGTTTTCACCAAAGCTCAAATCGCCATCAGAAGACAAAAACATGATCGGAGCAGAAGCAAAGGTGTCAATTTGAGTCACCGACCTATGGACCGGCTCCCATGGGCGAAAACCGATTTCATACGACTTGTCAAGAAGACTAACCAAGCTCATGCCAACCTTTGGGCGCTTTGTTCACCCATCGAAGAACCGGGAACCCCCAACTCGCGGGGATCTAAGACAACGGTTTTGGGCATACTTCTCAAAGTGTTCCCATAGCCAAACTTGCGAAAAGCAACGTGCACATATGAATTCACTTTCATGAAACCATTCGAAACTCGCATGTTCGCAACTAGGTGATCCAAATGCACATACAGTGGGAACCGAGGAATAGCTTGCCAATGGGAAGAACTTCACCTTTGCTAACTTCACAAAGAATCACTAGCAACTCTGGTCTTATTTCCTTCTTTTCATAACCGTCATCAAAAATGTCTCTAGACAACCAGAGAGCCAAAAATGCTGTAACATGAAGATCACTGCTTTTCTGTTCAGGTTCCAGCTCGTCCGGAAACCATTGAGATATCCACCAGCTATAAAAGAAACTTTCATCCTCTTTCCGGACATAATCCTTCGACTTAGCAGTGGAGTCTTTTCGAGTGTAATCTCCCAACTTAGCGGCAAGGTCATCCCACATCTTCACCTCACTTTCAGATAATTGGATGTTAAGATTCCCAGTTACCGGAAGATTTAGCAAGAGAGCCACACTCTCCAAGGAGAAAGTTATCTCACCCCATCTACATATGATTGTATGTTAATCAAACACCATCTGGAGATGAAATCAACCAAGCCCGGATATCCTTCCTAATCCGGAGGTTTCTTCAAGCTCGACAAGATCAATAATCTGCGCCGAGTCGGTTTGGTGTTTATGTGCTCCTTACTCACCATGAACTCAACCCATCTATCAAAAGAACGCAATGGGCTTTGACACATCCTGAAATCAATGTTGGAAGAGGAATATACCCCTTTATGAAGACAGAACCGTATGGTGTTCTTTGGGCGAACCGAACATGTCTTCTTTTCGTCTTCACCACCGGTTAACAAAATTGGCACGAAACCTGGGTGATTTTTCCGAGCAGAGACAAGTTTTTTGGCGAAGAATTCATCATCCGTGTTTGGTTTGGAATTATGGACATCCTTCGATGAGGCGAAATTTTTTTCAGGTAATATCTTGTCGGATTTCTTAATAACAACTTAGTAACAAGATAACTGCACACAAAAAAAAAAATTTTATCTCTCTGACACATTACCGCGCCCAACAAAAGGAAAACCCGAAATACAAAAAAAAAAAAAAAAGAGGGCGTATTCTCTACGGGTTCAAAGCTACACACGCAGTATTTTCTTCAGGTTCAAGACTATATACGCAGTATTTTCTTCGGGTTCAAGACTATATACGCAATATTTTATACGGGTTCAAGTGTGTCTATAGTATCCTTCTTCGGGTTCAAAATTATATATGGATCATTTTTCTACGGTTCAAAACTGCACGCGCAGTATTTCTTTCAGGACCGAAAAATCATATATGCAATATTTCCTGCGGGTTCGAAGTCATATGGAGCATATATACAGTATTCTTCTTCGGGATTCATGTACGTATTCTCTACGGGTTCAAGACCCACACGCAATTTTTCTTCTGTGGTTCAAAATTATATACGCAGTATTTTATACGAGCTCAAGTGCTCAAATGCGGTAACCTTCTTCGGTTCAAAATAATATATGGAGCACCTTCCCACGGGTTCGAATAATATATGCAGTATTTCCCTTGGTTGAATACAATATTTTCTACAAGAGACACGCCAAGAAATTATATGTGCAATATATAAAGAAAAACGCCTACTCTTAGGGTTTACACCTACATAAAAAGGGAAACAAGAGAAGTACTGGAAGACATACCTGGAAGATGGTTTTTCTTTGTGACTCTGCCGCTAGTAGGAAAGGATGAAAGGAATAAGGTGCAAGATGAGAGAAAGGGATTATATATATATATATATGCGTGAAGATTCTGAAACAGGGAAGGATTTCCCTCTACCAAAATCGTGCGGGCTCACAAGAACGCCCAACTTCCCAATGCCGCCCAAGTTCCGCCGGTCCCTCCAGCAAGCACGCTCAGCTTCCCTACCTTGCGCCGGTCCCACCAGCTAGCACGCTCAGTCGCCCAAGTCACGCCTGCAAGCACGCACAGCTTCCACACCTTGCGCCGGTCCCACCAGTTAGCATGCTCAGTCGCCCAAGTCACGCCTGCAAGCACGCACAAACTTCCCACACCTTACGCCGGTCCCACCAGCTAGCACGCTCAGTTTCCCAACTCACGCTAACTTCCCAACGTCGCCCAAGCTGCACCGGCTCCACCAAAATTAGGGTTACAACAAACAAAACCCTAATTCCCCTAGCAGCACCACTTGCACTCAAGATGCAACCAACACTCAAGACATCAACACAAACTGGGGATGCTTTCCATGGTTTTGGTTTGGCGGTCACAGCTTGCAGTGTACACTACGCTCACATTAAGAAAGCGTGAAAAGGAATAAAGCGGTCAAATAAATGAGGAAATAATGGTGAAAACGTTTTTACCCATTAACACCATGCGCTTACCACCTCCTCCCATTATTTCACCCTTTACTCTCTTCTTTCATGAGGCCGTGGTACGTTTCAATCTTGACTTGTATAAATAGGTCTTACCTATTTCCACCGGACAACAAGTCTCTACAGAGAAAAATACTACACTCTCGTAAAAGGCAACTTTGCAAGCTCCAAAAAGCTTTCATCTCTTGCAAGCTTCCGAAGCTTCTACTTTCCGATACAAGTCGAGACACTACTCTCCCTGCACTATTCTCGTCTCAACATCTTTCTTTGCTTCCCTCCCAAAATCAACCCTTCTCCTCCACTTTGTGACCAAAGCAAAGTCCGGGTACTGCCATTTCTTGGTTTAGGCCTGACTTGTCACAGATTGATCTCTCGAATCTATAAAGTGCTCACGTGCAAAACATTTATTTAGGGTTTGAACCAGTTTCTCACTCACCTACCGAAATCGGCGAAAACGATTTTTACCCATAAACAACAGGTTCAAAAGTTACTAGAGTTATACCTAAGTTTCTCATTTGGATGAACTGGAGAAGAAATATACTAGTTTAGAACATCGCAGTTCAAAGATTACTAGAGTTATACCGAGTTTATCATTTGGATGAACTGGAGAAGAAATATATCAGCTTTGAACATCCTGTTTCAAAGATTACTAGAGTTAGACCCGAAGTTTCTCATTTGGATGAACTGGATCGAAATATATCAGTTTTGAACATCCTGGTTCAAAGATTACTAGAGTTAGACCCGAGTTTCTCATTTGGATGAATCAAGAAGAAATATATCGCTTTCGAACATCGAAGCTTCAAAGATTACTAGATTTAGACCTCGAGTTTCTCATTCTGGATGAACCGAGAAGAAATATATCGCTTTGAACATCCTAGGTTCAAATATTACTAGAGTTAAACCCGAGTTTCTCATTTGGACGAACTGGAGAAGAAATATATCGATTTGAACATCCCAGTTCAAAGATTACTAGAGTTAGAACCGAGTTTCTCATTTGGATGAATTGTATCGTAAAGATATCAGATGGAACATCCTAGGTTCAAAGATTACTAGAGTTAGACCGAGTTTCTCATTTGGACGAATTGGAGAAGAAATATATCACTTTCGAATATCGCAGGTTCAAATATTACTTGAGTTAGACCTGAGTTTCTTATTTGGATGAACTGGATCAGGAATATATCAGTATTGAACATCTCAGGTTCAAAGATTACTAGAGTTAGACCCGAGTTTCTCATTTGGATGAACTAGATCAGAAATATATCAGATTCGAACATCCCAGGTTCAAAGATTACTAGAGTTAAATCTAAGTCTGTCGTTCGGACGAACTGGATCAGAAATATATCAGTTTTCAACATCCCAGGTTCAAATATTACTAGAGTTAGACCTGAGTTTCTAATTTGTACGAATTGGAGAAGAAATATATCAGTTTCGAACATCGCAAGTTCAAAGATTACTAGAGTTAGACCCGAGTTTCTCATTTGGATGAACTGGAGAAGAAATATATCAGTTTCGAACATCACGTGTTCAAAGATTACTAGAGTTAGACACTGAGTTTCTCATTTGGATGAACTGGAGAAGAAATATACCGATTTCGAACATCGCAGTACAAAGATTACTATAGTTATAATCGAGTTTATCATTTGTACGAACCGGAGAAGAAATATATCGCTTTGAACATCCCGGTTCAAAGATTACTAGAGTTAGACCCGAGTTTCTCATTTGGATGAACTTGGAGAAGAAATATATCACTTTTGAACATAACAAAGTTCAAATATTACTAGAGTTAGACCTTTTAGTTTCTCATTTGGATGAACTGGAGAAGAAATATATCAGTTTCGAACATCGCAGGTTGAAAGATTACTAGATTTAGACCTGAGTTTCTAATTTGGATGAACTAGAGAAGAAATATATCAGTTTTGAACATCCTAGGTTCAAATATTACTAGAGTTATACCTGAGTTTCTCATTTGGACGAACTGGAGAAGAAATATATTAGTTTCGAACATCCCAGGTTCAATGATTACTAGAATTATAACTGAGTTTCTCATTTTGCTGAACTAGATCAGAAAGATATCAGTATTGAACATCCCAGGTTCAAAGATTACTAGAGTTAGACCTGAGTTTCTCATTTGGATGAACTGGAGAAGAAATATACTAGTTTCGAACATCGCAGGTTCAAATATTGTTAGAGTTAGACCTGAGTTTCTCATTTGGATGAACTGGATCAGGAATATATCAGTATTGAACATCCCAGGTTCAAAGATTACTAGAGTTAGACCCGAGTTTCTCATTTGGATGAACTGGATCAGGATTATATCAGTTTTGAACATCCCAGGTTCAAAGATTACTAGAGTTAGACCCGAGTTTCTCATTTGGATGAACTGGAGTAGAAATATATCAGTTTCGAACATCGCAGCTTGAAATATTACTAGATTTAGACCGAAGTTTCTCATTTGGATGAACTGGAGAAGAAATATATCGGTTTGAACATCTTAGTTTCAAATATTACTAGAGTTAAACCTGAGTTTCTCATTTGGACGAAGTGGAGAAGAAATATATCGCTTTCAACATCCCGTGTTCAAAGATTACTAGAGTTAGAACTGAGTTTCTCATTTGGATGAACTGTATCATAAAGATATCAGTATTGAACATCCTAGGTTCAAAGATTACTAGCGTTACACCTGATTTTCTCATTTGGACGAACTGGAGAAGAAATATATCACTTTCGAATATCGCAGGTTCAAATATTACTAGAGTTAGACCTGAGTTTCTCATTTGGATGAACTGGATCAGGAATATATCAGTATTGAATATCCCAGGTTCAAAGATTACTAGAGTTAGACCCGAGTTTCTCATTTGGATGAACCGGATCGAGATTATATCGGTATTGAACATCCTGGGTTCATAGATTACTAGAGTTAGACCCGAGTTTCTCAATTGGATGAACTGGATCAGAAATATATCAATTTTGAACATCCCAGGTTCAAAGATTACTAGAGTTAGAACCAAGTTTCTCATTTGGATGAACTAGATTAGAAATCTGTTTGAACATCCTAGGTTCAAAGATTACTAGAGTTAAACTTGAGTTTCTCATTTTGATGAACTGGGGAAGAAATATATCAGTTTCGAACATCGCAGGTTCAAAGATTACTAGAGTTAGACCTGAGTTTCTCATTTGGACTGAATTAGAAAAATATCAGTATTGAACATCCCAAGTACAAAGATTACTAGAGTTATACCCGAGTTTCTCGTTTGGATGAATTGGAGAAGAAATATATCAGTTTCGAACATCACAGGTTCAAAGATTACTAGAGTTAGACCTGAGTTTCTCATTTGGATGAACTAGTAAAGAAATATACCAGTTTCGAACATCGCAGTTCAAAGATTACTAGAGTTATACCCGAGTTTATCATTTGAACGAACTGAGAAGAAATATATCGCTTTGAACATCCCGAGTTCAAAGATTACTAGAGTTAGACCTAAGTATCTAATTTGGATGAACTGGAAAAGAAATATACTAGTTTCGAACATCGCAGGTTCAAAGATTACTAGAGTTATACCTGAGTTTATCATTTGGACGAACTGGAGAAGAAATATATCAGTTTTGAACATCCCGAGTTCAAAGATTACTAGAGTTAGACCCGAAGTTTCTCATTTGGAAGAACCGGGTAGAAATATATCAGTTTCGAACATCACAGTTCAAAGATTACTAGAGTTAGACCCGAGTTTCTCATTTGGATGAACTGGAGTAGAAATATATCAGTTTCGAACATCACAAGTTCAAAGATTACTAGAGTTAGACCCGATTTTCTCATTTGGATGAACTGAGTAGAAATATATCGATTTCAACATCACAGTTCAAAGATTACTAGAGTTAGACCCGAGTTTCTCATTTGGATGAATCGAGAAAACTATATACCGATTTGAACATCGCAGTTCAAAAATTACTATAGTTATAATCGAGTTTATCATTTGGCCGAACTCGGGAGAAGAAATATATCGAGTTTGAACATCCCGAGTTCAAAGATTACTAGAGTTAGACCCGTGTTTCTCATTTGGATGAACTGGAGAAGAAATATATCACTTTTGAACATCACAGGTTCAAATATTACTAGAGTTAGACCTGAGTTTCTCATTTGGATGAACTGGAGAAGAAATATTGTAGGATCATAATATCGCAACGTACAGGGCTCGCGGGATTAATAAACGACGATGTCGCGAGGCAGTCGCAGATAGCTAAAATAAACGACGCAATGAATAACGACAAGCAAAACATAAAAAAGACATGAAACCTGGCGAGGGTTAAGGAGTGTCGCGAGAACGAATGTTTGTGCATTTGCGACACTTCGCGGGACATTCCCGAAAATAAAGGATAGCTAGCTGTCATCCACTATGTATTACCCTATATAAAGGGCCGAGTGAATGCATTGTAGAGAGATCTCTTTGGAATTGTTAAGCAAGTCAATAGGAGAGAGAAAGTTTAAGAGTGCTTTAATTTCTAAGTGTAATTCTATTATCCTGTATAAACATTTCATGAACTCAATCAATAAATATTCTTGATCTTACATCTTTCAATGAATTAATTAAGCAAAATTGAGTAAGGGGTGTAGTGTGGGATTTCCTGCTACTACATATGCGCTAGAAACAGGATCGAGCAGAGATTGACGCAAATCGGAAAGAATTTGGATTAATAGAGAAAAGATTTGGAGCAATACTCAAGAATTCATTGAAAAGAAAAATGGCTGTAAGGAGAAACATTCAAGGGCAACCAACGATTGTAAGAAGAAGTGGGAGACTTGCCGGAGAAAGGAGGAATGAAACAGAGAATCGCCAAGGATGAATAGGGAAACGATGGAGAAGATTAAAACCAGCCACCAATCTCCCCAAGAGCAAACGCGGTGTGGATTATGATAGAGTAAGTGTACATACTTGAGATCCGATTCTAAGATGAGAGGGAAGAGGAGCAGCGGTGGTGAACAATGGACAAGGAGAGCAAGGAATGAATGGAGAAATGAATCCGGAAACGAAGAAATCGCAAAGATTAGAAAGATTGAGACAAACAATACACGAAGAGAGACGGCTAGAGGCGGAGGAACGAGCAAACTTGACAAGACGAATCATGAATTGAGGATGGAAAATATGAGGTTGCAAAATAGGAGATCAAGAAGTAGCGTTAGATCAAGTTCAAGGTCGAATAGGGAAGAAAGAAGGAGAGTTTTACCAGCAGAAAGTACCGAGGAAGAAACACAAAATCCAAGTACAGAGCATGGCGAAAGAAGAGGGGAAATGGAAGATCGTTATATTCCTCGGCCGAAAATCTTCAAAATGAGCGGAATAGGGAAAATCAAGGAAACATGCAACTCCAAGTAGGCCGAATGACCCGTTCTTGAAGGAGAATAATCTTGCACGGAGAGAAGAATTGAGAAGAAACCGAGAGATCGAGGATGACATTGAGAGACACTACATTGAACAAGCGCGACTAGCTCGCGAGAGAGAAAGGATAAGAGCGAACTGGAAAATCAAGAGATGGAAGAGGCAATCCTAGCGAGAATAACCATGACAACCGCGAAAGAAGAAGGGAACAAAATCGTACCAATAGAAATATTAATGAAGAATATGAGAGGGTGCGAGATGAGAGCCGAGAGACAGCCAAGAAGAGAGAACAACCGATGTAATGGTATGCGAATTGATGAAAGAAACGAAGAAGAGCGTCGCGGGGAAAGAAGAGGAGAAAATAATGAGCGGAAGGTCAAAATAGGCATGAGAGAAGAAGGAGAGAGGCAAGAGCTAAAAAGACCGGTAGAAACAAATTCTGAGGCAAATGAACAAATCTTAAGAGAAGCGGTCGAGATGAGAGGATTCTTGAATAATAGAAGGGAAGGAGGAAGGAAACAACCTGGGCGAAGCCATCGCGAGAAGCTGCGAAGAATCCCTTCACGCTAGAAGTACGGATGGGAGGAATACCTCCTAAGTGCAATCTACCCGCATTAACCAACATCTTTGATGGAACAACTTTGTGCGGTACAACATATTAAGGCTTATATGAGATGTATGCTACAATGGGAGAATCATGATGCAATACTGTGCAAATATTTCGCATCAAGCTTAATAGGAGAAGCACTAAAATGGTTTGAAGGCCTGCCAAGGAACACAATCACATCATTTAATCATTTACAAGCCACGTTCCTGGGAGCGTACATAAGTAACAACTCCTCGCGACCGTGTATTGAAGATGTATTCGGGTTGAAACAAAGGGTTGGCGAGAGCTTAAGGCGATTGACAATAAGATGGAGGACCATGTGTAAGCGAAATGGCAGGACGGGTTGAGGAAAGATATCTCATACTCTCATTTGTGAATGCTCTCTTCGCGACCAACTTGTTATACGTTCAAATTTTTAGAATCAAAAATACAATCACGATGGCAGAACTGCGAGAATTACAGGAGGAATATATTGCCTTAGAAGAAAGACAGAATGAAATGAATTCTTATCCAATCGCGAACACAAGCTCTAATGCCGCAACGCAAGCTTGTTGCCTCAATTCATAAATACAAAGGGCGAGCACTTCGCAAGGACAGCAAGCAAGGAAAGTCAATGAGGGACAAAGAAAAGATAGTAGCCATGGGAAGCCACGATCAAGAAGAGTTTGAGCGAGAAAGGAACTACTACAACCGTAATCGCAATAATAAGATTCGGAGGTTAGATCATGTGCAAGAAACTTATGGTGGACGAAGGCAAAATAACCGTGGAGGGCGAGAGAAGCCGCGAAATAGTATGGGAAGAGATTAAGATGCCTCCACCGAATGCTAGTGTGGAAAAGATCTCGGGAAGCTATACTTGTGATGGAAAATGTACCAGCACCTTGGAACGTGGGAATGGAACCACCGCCAAAGCGATAGAAGTCATGAGTTTTGCTCTTACCATCGATTCCATGGGCATCAAACAAACGATTGTAGAAACATAAAGAGAATTATTCTCGGGATGATTGATCGGGGAAGTCAATCACTTTCTAAAGGGAGAAGAAGCGAGCCGGGCATTACCACCACCACCAGAGATGCATAGAATGTAAAGTGTCGAGGCCGAAAGGAAAGGAAACATTTGTGATAGAAATCGGGACAAAAGCTAAAAATTTGAATTGCAACTCTATCGTCCACTCTATCGCACCATCGAAGATTTTCATGACAACGTGCTCGGTAGAGTCTTTGCGAGAGATGCTAATGATAAAGAAATAATGAGTCCGGCGAGAACGACGCTGATTAGAGAAGTGGCAGTGAAGACTATTTCTTTCTCTGCAGATGAAGTGCCAAAAGGAAGAGAAACACATGATAGCCCGTTGGTTGTGAAACTAGAGATTAACCCAAAACCAATTGATGGAGAAGATGATGAAGCAGAAGCTTGCTGGGCAATCAACCGAATCCTAATTGATACTGGAAGTTCAGTGAATATTCTTTTTTACTATACTTATAAGACGATGGGAGGAAAGGATGAGGATTTGATTCCCTCAACATACAAAATATATGGCTTTAATGGCACTGCAAACAAGCCAAAGGGAGAGGCCCACATGAGAATACCTCTACAAGGATTATCAACTGATGTTTTATTCTGTGTGGTTGACGTGGAGTCTCCGTATAATGCGTTGATTGGGAGACCATGGCTTCATGAAATCTTGGGAGTCGCATCAACATATCATCAATGTATAAAATTTCCACATCCAAACGGCATTGGTATTATACATGGAGATTGGAAGGAGTCGCAACAATGTCATGAGGTCGATATAGAAAGCTGCGAAGAAAGAAATGCCAAAAGAAAGGGTTGGAAGCAACATGTGAGAGATGAACAGAGAAAGGAAAAACTGATGGTAGATGCTATAGAAGTGAGGACTGAACATGCCTCGCGAGGTGAATGCCTAGAGACAGGCGAATATTATGATAACAAAGAGGCGAAGAGTATGAGGAATAAAAGGCATAAGAAATGAGTAATCAACACAAACAGGAGAAAAGGTAGCAGTTGAAGTAAGGATGTGCGAGAATCTCGCAATCAAGAGTATATGAGAATTCGGTTAAGAAAGAAAAATGAAGATACAACAAATGAAATGGAATTATGCGAATGCTTTCCAAACAAATATCAACAAATAATGAAATATGAATGATTGAATGATTTAACAAAGATGAATGCGAAAAAGAATGGGACGAACCTTTATGGCGTGCACCCTAGTTCGCGAATAACATTTCGTAAGAGGCAAATGTAAGACCTAAAGTGCGTCATATAAGGGGTATCTCTCTCCATGGTTCGGGGGAAGGTTACACCGCTCCCGAAGCCTGAACCATGAAAATTTGGGGCCCATGAAAGCCTATCCTGGAGAGGTACCTTGGATTCCCAACTATATATGTAGGTTATACCACGGTTGGGCGACCGAGGGTCTCTTCCAAGGAGTCGATGTATGCTCAAGGCGCCGAGGTACACGGTTGAGCGAGTGCCCGGGATGGATGAACCTACCCTGGCCATTCTTGGCAAGTCTTGGCATGCGTTGCACTCGCCCGAAGAAAACTCCACTTAGGGTGCAGCCTCGTAACCATAAACCCTATAGGTATAAGGGATAAGAGGCTGCGAAAACAACCGTTGTTGTTAAGACCGGATGGGAGGAGCTAGTCTTGTATGGCCGATGTTTCGCCTCCTTGAAGGGGCAACCGGGGAGATGATAAGGGCGATGCTTTCCACTAGGGGAAGTGTCAAAACAGACGCAAATGTCATAAGGCTATGTTTTCGCAAGAGAATTTAGGCTCGTCATATTTGTGCAATGATCCTGCAGAGGCAATAATACTAACTCGAGGGTAAGGCGAGATCAATGGGTCTTTACATGAAAGTGTACGGACTTCCTGCGATTTCGTCGCACGACGGCAATGTCATGGGGCTTTATGTTCGCAAGGATATCCAGGCCTGTCATATTGTCGCAACTAAAATATCTACCAGAGGCAAAAATACTTGGAAAATGATAAGGCAAGATCAATGGGTCTTTACATGCAAGTGTAAAGACGTCCTGCGATTTTGTCGCAATAAAAGGTGGCAGGGGAAGACCTCTAATTAGGGAGGTCTAACTTGGAAGACCACACAAAAATGATAAGGCAAGGTCAATGGGCCATTGCATGAAAATGTAAAGGCGGCCTGCGACCTTGTCGCAACAAGAAGAGATAAAATAAAGATTATCGAAATGATAAGGCGAGAAAAGTAGGTTTCTCCTTTCATGGAGATACCTGCGACCTCGTCACAATGAGATACCTGCGACCTCGTCGCAATGATAAAATTCAACGTCAAGCAATGAAGAGATTATGTTCTCGGCAAGAATCATTTCCAAGAAGATATTAACCAAGAACAATAAGAATCCTCACCAAAAATGGAATAATGACTTCGCATGAACAGAGGCAATACTTCTTATACTTCAAGGATTAATATTTCTTATCCATTTCGCAAAGTTTGAACTTCGCGAAAGAATACAAAAGATAGCATGAGGCAAAGAACATGGAGCGGGAGTTTCGCATGATGGATTCACAATACTTCTTGTATTTAGGGGATTAAGTACTTCTCAAAGGATACTTCATACTTCTTATATATTTCGAGGAGATAAAATACATTTATGAAGATACTGCGACCTCGTCGCCGCACCAACACATTTCCATAACAATAAAATTATTATCCAACCACATACATAATGACAACTAAAATCTTCCATCCAAGATAAATAACGAGGGCAAGTATGGGAATGGAAAAGATGGAATGTTGTTATTTATCTTGATGCAAGAATTATACATCATAATAAAGAGATACGAAATGTACGAGATATTACGAGCAGAAAAGAAAACAAAAAGAATTATCTCTTTGGTGATTCTTCTCCTTCATTTGATTCTTCTCCTTCATCCGATTCTTCTCCTTTATCGCGTAATTTTCTTCTTCGCAAGCTTCACTATCGAAACATCCGAGATAGGCAGATTCTCGGGAACCTTTTCAAGGAGCCGGGGATATGAATGCGAGGGATATTGTGGTCCTTACAAACATACTCCATAGCTCCATTGCGAAAACGAACAGCGTCATTATTAAAGTTCTCCACCGTCGTTAGAAATTGTTTCTTCAACTTGGAATATTTATTCTCGCGAAGGGAGAGACTCTTGGCGAGTTTTTCTTTTTCGAGACTCAAGCTCTCTAATTCTAACTCCAAGCCTCTTCTCGGATTCTCGCAAATAAATAGCAACAAGTTAATAATTTACAAGCAATACTACAGAAGTAAGAAGCAGCAAGGTATAATAAGCAACCTTCTCTGTCAGATATCATATCCTTAACCAAGGAAGTATGCTCGGCGTGAAGACTAACATCAACACCTAGGTTATTTCGGCATTATCTAAAACTCTCGCAGCCAGAGTGCGAATTCATCGTCACTATTTATAACAAGGAGTGAACGAATTTGGTCTTCTCGCTCACTAAGCAAGGAATTCTCAGCAAAGCAATTCATCTCGCTGAATTTGTAGTTCAAGAAGAGATTTTTGAAATGTTACTAATGCTTGTGCACCATTGTTAGCAATGCGATCTTTGTCATCTATATGGTCACTAATTTTCTTCCTCAAAATCTTGATTTCTTTATGAGATTCGAGAAACATTTGTTTAAATTGGTTGGCAAGCACTTAAACCAGATCTATGTTCAATTTCTAAAAGGCGATACTTGGTCCAGAGTTCATTTAATGAAAGGGAGTTAATTTTGTTCGATGAACTACTTAAAGAGTTGTTGAGATGAGCGAGAAGAAGGTTATTATCCATAGGTTCAGGGGAATGTATGGAGAAGAATAGCCTCATCGGAGAGATTATATACATCTGCGAAAGTAATAAGTTAGGTAACAATATGCGACCGATAAAATACAAGTAATAAAAGGAAGTAAAATTTCATACCATAAAGTTCTTTGGTTAGCGTTAAAGAGTGGACACCCTATCCCTTTGGGAGTCAAGTTCGGTGTTTAATTTTTGAATTCTCTCGTCTTTATCGCGAGATGACGCAGCTTCAATTTCTAATTCTCGAATCCTCTTGTTCAATTGCGAATTCTTCTTTTCAAGATTGTTGCGTCTTCTCTCGAGATCTGAGGCAACTACAAAAGAAGTTCTTCCAACCTATGAAGGAAGATAGAAACATTATTAGTATATATATATACTTAAAAATTTAAAATTAACAGGGAAATACGATTATATGCGTACCAAAGATCCAAGTGCATTCAAGAAGTCAGGAGACACAATTCTAGAGGCTCCATTGAAAGAATCATTGCCTTCTAGGAAAGCAGCATTACACACATTTGCGAGAGTCCCGCAAAGAGAATCTAGGGGAGCATCTCCCATTCCTTGGAAAGAGTCTGAGAAGATGCTAGATAACCGATCCATAGAAGAGCCGGCCAACGGAATCTCCTTAGCGAGAAAGAGATTCGAATCATGGTTATCCTCATCAGAAGATTCGGAGCTTGAGGTAAGGCGAGAAGAAGATTGAATCTTTCGCTTCTTAGTTAATGGAGCGAAGATTTACCCTTGCGAACGACAGTTTTGCCCTTACTTTTA
This sequence comes from Papaver armeniacum, assembly GCA_023531295.1. Classification (NCBI taxonomy): domain Eukaryota; kingdom Viridiplantae; phylum Streptophyta; class Magnoliopsida; order Ranunculales; family Papaveraceae; genus Papaver; species Papaver armeniacum. The sequence goes on along the minus strand of JAJJWW010000270.1, from coordinate 650,582 downwards.
ATCTTCGCGGCTACAGCTTCTTCAACTCCAACCTTCGCATACGGTTAAAGATAAGAAACAGAGGCAACAATATTGTTTTAAATGACAAAGGGAATGTTTTCTTACTTCACCCGTAAGCGATCGAAGTATCGTCGAGTACTCTCCAACGGATTATCTTTGTAGCTTCTTCTCAATTTGGCGATCCGAAAAGTTTCACAAACTCAAAAAATATAAAAAGAAAGTCGCAAAGGCAAGATTTGAAGAGGGAAACATACCTCTTTTGCCTTATCGTGCCATTTGAATTCCCAAGGATGATATCTGCGAGACTCGCGGAAGAATATGCGAGCCCGCGATATAAGGGCCATTTAGAATCAAGGGTACAACCCACCATTTCTCATCTTTGGAGTGGCGAGGAGTAGTATTATTGCCGGGTGCCGTCAATATCTTGCATGAGCAATTTATCCTCAGGGGACATTATCCTTCTTTTTCGAACGAATGCCCTGGTGCGAGATTTCGCATTCCTCATCTTTATCACTGAATAATTTTCAAAAAAGTTCTCTACATAAAGGTACTTCTCGGCCTATTTCCAAGTCTCATAAATCGGGTGTCTAACAAGTAGGGTATAAAGATCCTTTGCCGCCACGATTCGCGAAGTCAAGCATTAGGCGAATGCAATCGCCACTCAATTGATAAACAGCCCGAGAGAATTTTTCATGGGCTAAGATTTCATAAAACAAAGGTATCTCTGGATCGTATAATGGAATGGGAAGTCCCGCGAGAAGCTGACCTAGCGAGACTATAATCTTTTTATCATCACATTGATGATCAGAAAATAACTTTGCAGAAAGAATAGATGAAGATTCTTGATCGGGAATGGTTGATAGAGTGAAACCCTTCTCGGGCAATTTCTGTTGAACTTCCTCGAAAGAAGCTTTATATGCACGACTAATGAAAGCCATTGTCAATATGGGAATGGATGGGAAGTTGGAGATTAGGATCAGTGTTAGAAAAGACGAAGAAAAGATTTGCAGTAGCAGAAGTGCAAATTGCGGAAGAAGAGAATCAAAGAGAAGTTGCAGAGAGAAAGTAAAGAATGAAAAGGAGAGGAAAAGAAAACTATATATAGGGAAGAGGATCCTCGAGAAAAACGAGGTCATTTAATGCGAGAAGAGACATGAACGGTCGAGAATAAACGGTTGAAAGAGACGTGTCAAAATCCGTGTAAAAGTACAAAACTGAAACAGATAAAGATAAGCCGTCGCGGCAAATCAAAAGAATCACTCTCATGATACTTTTCCCTTCGCAGGAGAAATATGAGGAGAGACAGGAGACGATACTACATATACATCTCAAAGAAGCTTCGGAACTTCGCAAAAGAATAGAGGCAAGTACGTACTTTTCAAGTACAGTATTCTTCTGCTCGTTCCTTCATCAACAAAGACCAAAGATTACTACAACAACAGATTTTTCCTTAAAGATCGCTCTTCAAGCAATATTCAAGGAAAAAGAGGCAAGATGTAGGATCATAATATCGCAACGTACAGGGCTCGCGGGATTAATAAACGACGATGTCGCGAGGCGATCGTGAGATAGCTAAAATAAACGACGCAATGAATAACGACAAGCAAAACATAAAAAAGACATGAAACCTGGCGAGGGTTAAGGAGTGTCGCGAGAACGAATGTTTGTGCATTTGCGACACTTCGCGGGACATTCCCGAAAATAAAGGATAGCTAGCTGTCATCCACTATGTATTACCCTATATAAAGGGCTGAGTGAATCTGTTGTAGAGAGAGATCTCTTTGGAATTGTTAAGCAAGTCAATAGGAGAGAGAAAGTTTAAGAGTGCTTTAATTTCTAAGTGTAATTCTATTATCCTGTATAAACATTTCATGAACTCAATCAATAAATATTCTTGATCTTACATCTTTCAATGAATTAATTAAGCAAAATTGAGTAAGGGGTGTAGTGTGGGATTTCCTGCTACTACAAATATATCAGTTTCGAACATCGCAGGTTGAAAGATTACTAGAGTTAGACCTGAGTTTCTCATTTGAATGAACTAGTAAAGAAATATACTAGTTTCAAACATCGCAGTTCAAAGATTACTAGAGTTATACCTGAGTTTATCATTTGGACGAACTGGAGAAGAAATATATCAGTTTTGAACATCCCAGGTTCAAAGATTACTAGAGTTAGACCTAAGTATATAATTTGGATGAACTGGAGAAGAAATATACTAGTTTCGAACATCGCGAGTTCAAAGATTACTAGAGTTATACCCGAGTTTATCATTTGGACGAACTTGAGAGGAAATATATCGATTTTGAACATCCCGGGTTCAAAGATTACTAGAGTTAGACCCGATTTTCTCATTTGGATGAACTGGATCGATAATATATCGCTTTGAACATCCCGTGTTCAAAGATTACTAGAGTTAGACCCGAGTTTCTCATTTCGATGAACTAGAGTAGAAATATATCAGTTTCGAACATCGCAGCTTGAAATATTACTAGATTTAGACCAGTTTCTCAATTGGATGAACTGGAAAAGAAATATATCGATTTTGAACATCTTAGGTTCAAATATTACTAGAGTTAAACCTGAGTTTCTCATTTGGACGAACTGGAGAAGAAATATATCAGTTTCGAACATCCCAGGTTCAAAGATTACTAGAGTTAGAACTGAGTTTCTCATTTGGATGAACTGTGTCAGGAATATATCAGTATTGAACATCTCAGGTTCAAAGATTACTAGAGTTAGACCTGAGTTTCTCATATGGTAGAACTGGATCAGAAATATATCAGATTCGAACATCCCAGGTTCAAAGATTACTAGAGTTAAATCTAAGTCTATCGTTCGGATGAACTGGATCAAAAATATATCAGTTTTCAACATCCCAGGTTCAAATATTACTAGAGTTAGACTTGAGTTTCTAATTTGTACAAACTGGAGAAGAAATATATCAGTTTTGAACATGGCAAGTTCAAAGATTACTAGAGTTAGACCCGAGTTTCTCATTTGGATGAACTGGAGAAGAAATATATCATTTTCGAACATCATAGGTTCAAAGATTACTAGATTAGACCTGAGTTTCTCATTTGGATGAACTGGAGAAGAAATATACCAGTTTTGAACATCGCAGTTCAAAGATTACTATAGTTATAACTGAGTTTATCATTTGGACAAACTGGAGAAGAAATATATCAGTTTTGAACATCCCAGGTTCAAAGATTACTAGAGTTAGACCCGAGTTTCTTATTTGGATGAACTGGAGAAGAAATATATCACTTTTGAACATCACAGTTTCAAATATTACTAGAGTTAGACCTGAGTTTCTCATTTGGATGAACCGGAGAAGAAATATATCGATTTTGAACAACACAGGTTCAAAGATTACTAGATTTAGACCTGAGTTTCTCATTTGGATGAACTGGAGAAGAAATATACCAGTTTCGAACATCGCAGGTTCAAAGATTACTATAGTTATAACTGAGTTTATCATTTGGCCGAACTGGAGAAGAAATATATCAGGTTTGAACATCCCAGGTTCAAAGATTACTATAGTTAGACCCGAGTTTCTCATTTGGATGAACTGGAGAAGAAATATATCACTTTTGAACATCACAGGTTCAAATACTACTAAAGTTAGACCTGAGTTTCTCATTTGGATGAACTGGAGAAGAAATATATCAGTTTCGAACATCGCAGGTTGAAAGATTACTAGAGTTAGACCTGAGTTTCTCATTTGGATGAACTAGTAAAGAAATATACTAGTTTCGAACATCGCAGGTTCAAAGATTACTAGAGTTATACCTGAGTTTATCATTTGGACGAACTGGAGAAGAAATATATCAATTTTGAACATCCCAGGTTCAAAGATTACTAGAGTTAGACCTAAGTATATAATTTGGATGAACTGGAGAAGAAATATACTAGTTTCGAACATCGCAGGTTCAAAGATTACTAGAGTTATACCTGAGTTTATCATTTGGACGAACTTGAGAAGAAATATATCGCCTTTGAACATCCCAGTTCAAAGATTACTAGAGTTAGACCCGATTTTCTCATTTGGATGAACTGGATCGGTAATATATCGCTTTTGAATATCCCGAGTTCAAAGATTACTAGAGTTAGACCTGAGTTTCTCATTTGAATGAACTGGATCAGAAATATATCAGTATTGAACATCCCGGTTCAAAGATTACTAGAGTTAGACCCGAGTTTCTCATTTAGATGAACTGGGTAGAAATATATCAGTTTCGAACATCGCAGCTTGAAATATTACTAGATTTAGACCTGAGTTTCTCATTTGGATGAACTGGAGAAGAAATATATCAGTTTTGAACATCTTAGGTTCAAATATTACTAGAGTTAAACCTGAGTTTCTCATTTGGACGAACTGGAGAAGAAATATATCAGTTTCGAACATCCCAGGTTCAAAGATTACTAGAGTTAGAACTGAGTTTCTCATTTGAATGAACTGTATCAGAAAGATATCAGTATTGAACATCCTAGGTTCAAAGATTACTAGAGTTAGACCTGAGTTTCTCATTTGGACGAACTGGAGAAGAAATATATCACTTTCGAATATCGCAGGTTCAACTATTACTAGAGTTAGACCTGAGTTTCTCATTTGGATGAACTGGATCAGGAATATATCAGTATTCAACATCTCAGGTTCAAAGATTACTAGAGTTAGACCCGAGTTTCTCATATTGTAGAACTAGATCAGAAATATATCAGATTCGGACATCCCAGGTTCAAAGATTACTATAGTTAAATCTAAGTCTATCGTTCGGATGAACTGGATCAAAAATATATCAGTTTTCAACATCCCAGGTTCAAATATTACTAGAGTTAGACCTGAGTTTCTAATTTGTACAAACTGGAGAAGAAATATATCAGTTTCGAACATGGCAAGTTCAAAGATTACTAGAGTTAGACCCGAGTTTCTCATTTGGATGAACTGGAGAAGAAATATATCATTTTCGAACATCATAGGTTCAAAGATTACTAGAGTTAGACCTGAGTTTCTCATTTGGATGAACTGGAGAAGAAATATACCAGTTTTGAACATCGCAGGTTCAAAGATTACTATAGTTATAACTGAGTTTATCATTTGGACAAACTGGAGAAGAAATATATCAGTTTTGAACATCCCAGGTACAAAGATTACTAGTGTTAGACCCGAGTTTCTCATTTGGATGAACTGGAGAAGAAATATATCACTTTTGAACATCACAGGTTCAAATATTACTAGAGTTAGACCTGAGTTTCTCATTTGGATGAACTGGAGAAGAAATATATCAGTTTCGAACATCCCAGGTTCAAAGATTACTAGATTTAGACCCGAGTTTCTCATTTGGATGAACTGGAGAAGAAATATACCAGTTTCGAACATCGCAGGTTCAAAGATTACTATAGTTATAACTGAGTTTATCATTTGGCCGAACTGGAGAAGAAATATATCAGGTTTGAACATCCCAGGTTCAAAGATTACTAGAGTTAGACCCGAGTTTCTAATTTGGATGAACTGGAGAAGAAATATATCACTTTTGAACATCACAGGTTCAAATATTACTAAAGTTAAACCTGAGTTTCTCATTTGGATGATCTGGAGAAGAAATATATCAGTTTCGAACATCGCAGGTTGAAAGATTACTAGAGTTAGTGTAGGATCATAATATCGCAACAAACAAGACTCGCGGGATTAATAAACGACAGCATCGCGAAGGAGTCGCAGGAGCTAAAATGAACGACGCAATGAATAACGACAAGCAAAACATAAAGAAGACGTGAAACCTGGCGAGGGTTAAGAAGTGTCGCGAGAACGAATGTTTGTGCATCTGCGACACTTCGCGGTACACTCCCGAAAATAAAGGATAGCTTAGCTGTCATCCACTATGTATTACCCTATATAAAGGGCTGAGTGAATCTGTGGTGAGGGGGATCTTTTGGAGAATTGTTAAGCAAGTCAATAGGAGAGAGAAAGTTTAAGAGTGTTTTAATTTCTAAGTGTAATTCTATTATCCGGTGTAAACATTTCATGAACTCAATCAATAAATATTCTTGATCTTACATCTTTCAATGGATTAATTAAGCAAAATTGAGTAAGGGGTGTAGTGTGGGATTTCCCGCAACTACATATGCGCTAGAAACAGGGACCGAGCAGAGATTGACGTAGAAATTGAAAAGAATTTGGATTAACAAAGAAAAGGTTTGGGGGAGATACTCAAGAATTCATTGGAAAAGAAAAATGGCTAGAAGAAGAAATGTACAAGGGCAACCAGCGATTGTAAGAAGAAGTGGGAGACTTGCTGGAGAAAGGAGGAATGAAACAGGAGAATCGTCAAGGATGAATATGAGAAATGATGGAGAAGATCAAAATCAGCCACCGATCTCCCCGAAAGCAAACGCGCTGTGTGGATTATGATAGAGTAAGTGTGCATACTTGGAGGTCTGATTCTGAAGACGAAAGGGAAGAAGAGCAGCAGCTGGTGAACAATGGACAAGGAGGAGGCGAGCAAGGAATGAATGGAGAAATGAATCCAGGAAACGAAGAAATCGCAGCGTTAGAAAGATTGAGACAAACAATACATGAAGAGAGACGACTAGAGGCAGAGGAACGAGCAAACTTAACAAGAGAGAATCATGAATTGAGGATGGAAAATATGAGATTGCAAAATAGGAGATCAAGAAGTAGCGTGAGATCAAGTTCAAGATCGAATAGGGAAGAAAGAAGGAGAGTTTTACCAACAGGAAGTACCGAGGAAGAAAACCAACAAGAAACACAAAATCCAAGCATAGAGCATGGCGAGAGAAGAGGGGAAATGGAAGATCGTTATATTCCTCAGCCCGAAAATTTTCAAAATGAGCGGAATAGGAAAATCAAGGAAACATGCAACTCCAAGGGCCGAATGACCCAGCCGCTTGAAGGGAGAATAATCTTGCACGGGAGAGAAGAATTGAGAAGAAACCGAGAGATCGAGGATGACATTGAGAGACACTACATTGAACAAGCGCGGCTAGCTCGCGAGAGAGAAAGGATAAGAGTAGAAATGGAAAATCAAGAGATGGAAGAGGCAATCCGGCAGAATAACCATGACAACCGCGAAAGAAGGAGGGAACAAAATCGTACCAATAGAAATATTAATGAAGAATATGAGAGGGTGCAGATGAGAGCTGAGAGACAGCCAAGAAGAGAGAACAACCGATATAATGGCGTGCGAACTGACGAAAGAAACGAAGAAGAGCGTCGCAGGGAAAGAAGAGAAGAAAATAACGAGCAGGAAGGTCAAAATAGGCACGAGCGAAGAAGGAGAGAGGCGAGCTAAAAGACCAGCAGAACCAAATTAAAGGCAAATGAACAAATCTTAAGAGAACTCATTTGAAATGAGAGGATTACTTGAATAATAGAAGAGAAGGAGGAAGGAAACAATTGGACGAAGCCATCGCGAAGCTGCGAAGAATCCCTTCACGCTAGAAGTACGGATGGGAGGAATACCTCCTAAGTGCAATCTACCGATTAACCAACATCTTTGATGGAACAACCTGTGCGGTACAACATATCAAGGCTTATATGAGATGTATGTTGCAGTGGGAGAATCATGACGCTATACTGTGCAAATATTTCGCGTCAAGCCTAATAGGAGAAGCACTAAAATGGTTTGAAGGACTGCCAAGAAACACAATCACATCATTCAACCATTTACAAGCCACATTCCTGGGAGCATACATAAGTAACAACTCTTCGCGACCAGGTATTGAAGATGTATTCGGGTTGAAACAAAGAGTTGGCGAGAGTTTAAGGCAGTTGACAATAAGATGGAGGACCATGTGTAGCGAAATGGCAGGACGGGTTGAGGAAAGATATCTCATCCTCTCATTCATGAATGCTCTCTTCGCGACTAACTTGTTATACATTCAAATTTTTAGAATCAAAAATACAATCACGATGGCAGAACTGCGAGAGTTACAGGAAGAATATATTGCCCTAGAAGAAAGACGAGAATGAAATGAATTCTTATCCGATCGCGAACACAAGCTCGAATGCTGCGAACGCAAGCTTGTTGCCTCAATTCATAAATACGATGGCGAGCACTTCGCAAGGACAACAAGCAAAGAAGGCCGATGATGGACGTAAAGATAGTAGCCATGGGAAGCCGCGACCAAGAAGAGTTTGAACAAGAAAGGAACTACTACAACCGTGGCAGCAATAATAAGATTCAGAGGATAGATCATGTGCAAGAAACTTACGGTGGACGAAGGCAAAATAACCGTGGAGGGCAGAGAAGTCGCAGAATAGTATGGGAAGAGATTAAGATGCCTCCACCGAATTCCCGGTGTGGAAAAGATCCGGGAAGCTATACTTGTGATGGAAAATGTACCAAAGACCTTGGAACGTGGGAATGGAACCACCGCCGGGCGATAGAAGTCATGAGTTTTGCTCTTACCATCGATTCCATGGGCATCAAACAAACGATTGTAGAAACATAAAGAGAATTATTCTCGATGATTGATCGGGGAAGCCAATCACTTTCTAAAGGGAGAAGAAACAGGCCGACATTACCACCACCACCGGAGATGCACGAACGATGTCGTCAAATGCGAAAGGAAAGGAAACATTTGTGATAGAAATCGGGACAAAAGCTAAAAATTTGAATTGCAACTCTATCGTCCACTCCTATCGCACAATCGAAGATTTTCATGACAACGTGCTCGGTAGAGTCTTTGCGAGAGATGCTAACGATAAAGAAATAATGAGTCCAGCGAGAACGACGCATTAGAAAAGTGGCAGTGAAGACTATTTCTTTCTCTGCAGATGAAGTACCAAAAGGAAGAGAAACACATGATAGCCCGTTGGTTGTGAAACTAGAGATTAACCCGAAACCAGTTGATGGAGAAGATGACGAAGCAGAAGTTTGCTGGGCGATCAACCGAATCCTAATCGATACCGGAAGTTCGGTGAATATTCTTTTTTACCATACTTACAAGACGATGGGAGGAAAGGATGAGGATTTGATCCCCTCGACATACAAGATATATGGCTTTAATGGCACTGCAAACAAACCAAAGGGAGAGGTTCGCATGAGAATACCTCTACAAGGATTATCAACTGATATTTTATTCTGTGTGGTTGACGTGGAATCTCCATATAATGCGCTGATTGGGAGACCATGGCTTCATGAAATCTTGGGAGTCGCATCAACATATCATCAATGTATAAAATTTCCACATCCAAACGGCATTGGTATCATACAGGGAGATTGGAAGGAGTCGCAACAGTGTCATGAGGTTGATGTCGAAGGCTGCGAAGAAAGAAATGCCAAAAGAAAGGGTTGGAAGCAACATAAGAGAGATGAACAGAGAAAGGAAAAACTGATGGTAGATGCTATTGAAGTGAGGACTGAACATGCCTCGCGAGGTGAATGCCTGGAGATAGGCGAATATTATGATAACAAAGAGGCGAAGGGTATGAGGAATAAAAAGCATAAGAAATGAATAATCAACACAAGCAGGAGAAAAAGTAGCGGCTGAAGTAATGATGTGTGAGGATCTCGCAGTCAAGAGTAAATGAGAATTCGATTAAGAAAGAAAAGTGAAATACAACAAATGAAACAGAACTATGCGAATACTTCGTAAACAAATATCAGCGAATAATGAAACATGAATGATTGAATGATTTAACAAATATGAATGAGTAAAAGAATGGGACGAACCTTTATGGCGTACACCCTAGTTCGCGAATAACATTTCTTAAGAGGCAAATGTAAGACCTAAAGTGCGTCATATAAGGGGGTATTTCTCGACATGGCTCAGGGGGAAGGTTACACCGCTCCTGAAGCCTGAGTCATGAAAATTTGGGGCCCATGAAAGCCTATCCTAAGAGGTACCTTGGATTCCCAACTATATATGTAGGTTATACCCTGGTTGGGCGACCGAGGGTCTCTTCCTAGGAGTCGTGTATGCTCAAGGCGCCGAGGTACACGGTTGAGCCGAGTGCCCTGGATGGATGAACCTACCCCGGCCATTCTTGGCAAGTCTTGGCATGCGTTGCACTCGCCCGAAAAAAACTCCACTTAGGGTGCAGCCTCGTAACCATAAACCCTATAGGTATAAGGGATAAGAGGCTGCGAAAACAACTGGTTGTTGTTAAGACCGGATGGGAGGAGCTAGTCTAGTATGGCCGATGTTTCGCCTCCTTGAAGGGGCAACCGGGAGAAGATAAGGGCGACGCTTTCCATTAGGGAAGTGTCAAAACAGACGCAAATGTCATGAGGCTTTGTTTTCGCAAGGAGACTTAGGCTTGTCATATTTGTGCAATGATCCTGCAGAGGCAATAATACTAACGCGAGGGTAAGACGAGATCAATGGGTCTTTACACGCAAGTGTACGGACGTCCTGCGATTTCGTCGCAAGACGGCAATGTCACGGGGCTTTATGTTCGCAAGGATATCTAGGCCTGTCATATTGTCGCAACTAAAATATCCTGCAGAGGCAAAAATACTTGGAAAATGATAAGGCAAGATCAATGGGTCTTTACATGCAAGTGTAAAGACGTCCTGCGATTTTGTCGCGATAAAAGGTGGCAGGGGAGGACCTCTAATTAGGGAGGTCTAACTTGGAAGACCACACAAAAATGATAAGGCAAGGTCAATGGGTCATTGCATGAAAGTGTAAAGGCAACCTGCGACCTTGTCGCAACAAGAAGAGATAAAACAAAGACTACCGAAATGGTAAGGCGAGACAAGTAAGACTCTTGATTTATGAAGATACCTGCGACCTCGTCGCAACAATACATTTCAATAACAATGAAATTATTATCCAACAAAATACATGATGACAGCTAAAATCTTCCATCTGAAGATAAATAACAGAGGCAAGTATGGGAATGGAAAAGATGGAATATTGTTATTCATCTTCTGATGCAAGAATTATACATCATAATAAAGAAATACAGAAAGGGGACTGAAGATTGAATTTAGAGGGGAACAATCCAAGAAGTACACTATAATAAAGAGATACAGAAATGTACAGATATTACAGGCAGCGAAAGAAAACAAAAAGAATTATCTCTTTGGTGATTCTTCTCCTTCATCTGATTCTTCTCCTTCATCGCCAGAATTTTCTTCTTCGCCAGCCTCACTATCGAAACATCTGAGACAGGCAGATTCTCAGGAACCTTTTCAAGAAGCCAGGGATATGAATGCAAAGGGATATTGTGGTCCTTACAAACATACTCCATGGCTCCATTGCGAAAACGAACAGCATCATTATTAAAGTTCTCCACTGTCGTTAGAAATTGTTTCTTCAATTTGAGATATTTATTCTCGCGATGGGAGAGACTCTTTGCGAGTTTCTTTTTCGCATTGAGTTCTTCAATTCTCGCTGGAAAATTCCTGGCGAGTTGTTCTTTTTCAGATTCAAGCTCTCTAATTCTAACCTGAAGCCTCTTCTCAGATTCTGCAAATAAGTAACAAAAAGTTAATAATTTACAAGCAATACTACAGAAATAAGAAGCAGTAAGGAATAATAAGCAACCTTCTCTGTCAGATATCATATCTTTAACCAAGGAAGTATGCTCGGCATGAAGGCTAACATCAACACCTAGGTTATTTCTGGCATTATCCAAAACTCTCGCAGCCCAAAGCGAATTCATCGTCACTACTTATAACAAGGAGTGAACGGATTTGGTCTTCTCGCTCACTAAGCAAGGAATTCTGGCGAAGCAATTCATCTCGCTCAATTTGTAGTTCAAGAAGAGATTTTTGAAATATTACTAATGCTTGTGCACCATTGTTAGCAATGCGATCTTTGTCATCTATATGGTCACTAATTTTCTTCCTCAAAATCTTGGTTTCTTTATGAGATTCGAGAAACATTTGTTTAAATTGGTTGGCAGCACTTAAACCAGATCTATGTTCAATTTCTAAAAGGCGATACTTGGTCTGGAGTTCATTTAATGAAAGGGAGTTAATTTTATTCGATGAAGTACTTAAAGAGTTGTTGAGGTGAGCGAGAAGAAGGTTATTATCCATAGGTTCAGGAAATGTATGGAGAAGAATAGCCTCATCGGAGAGATTATATACATCTGCGAAAGTAATAAGTTAGGTAGCAATATGCGACCGATAAAATGCAGATAATAAAAGGAAGTAAGATTTTATACCATAAAGTTGCTGATTAGCGTTCTGAAGAGTGGACACCCTATCCCTTTGGGAGTCAAGTTCAGTATTTAGCTTTTGAATTTTCTCGTCTTTATCGCGAGATGACGCAGCTTCAATTTCTAATTCTCGAATCTTCTTGTTCGATTCATGAATTCTTCTTCTCAAGATTGTTGCGTCTTCTCTCGAGATCTGAGGCAACTACAAAAGAAGTTCTTCCAACCTATGAAGGAAGATAGAAAAATTATTAATATATATATATAAATTTCAAATTAACAGGGAAATATGACTGCATGCGTACCAAAGATCCAAGTGCATTCAAGAAGTCAGGAGACACAATTCTAGAGGCTCCATTGAAAGAATTATTGCCCTCTAGTAAAGTAGCATTACACACGTTTGCGAGAGCCCCGCAAAGGGAATCTAGGGGAGCATCTCCCATTCCTTGGAAAGAGTCTGAGAAGATGCTAGATAATTGATCCATAGGAGAACCGGTCGACGGAATCTCCTTGGTGAGAGAAGGATTCGAATCACGGTTATCCTCGTCAGAAGATTCGGAGCTTGAGCTAAGGCGAGAAGAAGATTGAATCTTTCGCTTCTTAGTTAATGGAGCAGAAGATTTATTTTTGCGAACGATGGTTTTACCCTTACTTTTAATCTTCGCGGCTACAGCTTCTTTAACTCCAACCTTCGCATACGGTTAAAGATAAGAAACAGAGGCAACAATATTGTTTCAAATGACAAAGGAAATGTTTCTTACTTCACCCGTAAGCGATCGAAGTATCCTCAGAGTACTCTCCAACGGATTATCCTTGTAGCTTCTTCTCAATTTGGCGATCTGAAAAATTTCACAAACTCAGCAAATATAAAAAGAAAGTTGCAAAGGCAAGATTTGAAGTGGGAAACATACCTCTTTTGCCTTATCGGGCCATTTGAATTCCCAAGGATGATATCCTGCGAGACTCGCAGGAAGAATATGCGAGCCCGCGATATAAGGGCCATTTAAAATCAAGGGTACAACCCACCACTTCTCATCTTTGGAGTGGCGAGGAGTAGTATTATTGCCGGTGCCGATCAATATCTTGCATGAGCAATTTATCCTCGGGGACATTATCCTTCTTTTGCGAGCGAATGCCCTGGCAATGAGATTTCGCATTCCTCATCTTTATCATTTGAATAATTTTCAAAAAGTTCTCTCAAAGTGTACTTCTCGGCCTATTTCCAAGTCCGCGAAATCGGGGTGTCTAACGGTAGTAGGGTATAAAGATCCTTTGCCAAAGACCACGATTCGCGAACTCAAGCATTAGGCGAATACAGTCGCCACTCAATTGATAAACAGCCCGAGAGAATTTTTCATGGGCCAAGATTTCGTAAAATAAAGGCATCTCAGGATTGTACAAGGGAATGGGAAGTTGATAGGTGTAAAATACACCTAATTTACTATCTAGTAATTTATGCTTTCTTTGCTATTTTTCTTGTGAATTATGTATTTTACGCTTGTTTTGAGTTTTATAGCTACTTTGGAGTCGCACGAAGGAAAAGAAGAAGAAATCACCCAATTTGAGCCAAAAGGGCGAAAAGGACATTTTACAGGAGATTGATATATGGAGCTGACCCAAGGTTAAGGGACAACTTTCTTTGGAGAGGTGTTAAATGACAGCCAGCAAATGTTAAGGGGCTACCAGCTGGGTACCCCTTATCTGCCGACCACGGGTGGCTATATCCACCATCATCTCTTACACAAACCAATCCCAGAATCGAGAGAAAAACTCAATCATTTGAGTTTGCGGCTATTGTCTGTCTGAGAAGGAGAGAAAGCATGAGAGGCGATGTTACTGTGAAATCGATGTCAAGGGTTTTGATGGATCGATGAAGGAATTGGGGTTGGTGATTAATGGAGATGAGCACAAGACTGATGGAATTAGAGAAACGAGAAGAACTGATGTTGTCAGATTCAGAGTCGAATGGCGGAGGATGAAGATGGTTGTTGGTCAATCTCGTGGATCTGAGAATGGAAGTCATTGAAGAAATTGGAGCAACTGAGTTAGGGTTCATAGAAGATTTTGGTGCCGTCGGTGATACAGCGAGGAAACGAAGATGGGATTCACCTGAATTGGGCTGGTTCAAATCAAAGAATTTACTGAAGAAGGAAATTAGTGTTAAACTCGATTTGAATCTAGACCAGGTTAATTTGGCGAGAGAACAAGATGAGTTCGATTGTGGTGATCGATTTAGGGTTGTATGTCTAGTCTGTTGGAGATGAAATTGAAGATGGGGTTGAGTTAAGAAATGGGTTAGCATCAAAAGATGAATGGGTTTGATTTGGAGTTCACAGTGAAATGGGTGCAGATCATGGAACTGGGCTGCTGTTCCATGATGGAAAGAGGAGTAAGGGAAGGTTGAGCTGGAGATTGAATCTGGCAATGCTGAGTTTGGAAGGAGGTTATGGAGCTATACATGGGTTGCTTATGAACTAGTGTTGATTGAGCAGGCTCTGAAGATTGCAGATCAGATGGACTTGATCTGGTATGGCTATGACAATACAGCTGAGAATTGTTGCTCGTGTCCGAAATGAGAAGTGGCGAGAGGCTCATGGCAGTAATTGTGGTACTAGGCCCGAGATAGTGATGGAAGGGTTTCATGGCTGAAAAGGAGCAAAGGGTCTGTGGTTTGTGGTGGTACTGAGCTGGAGGTGATTAAGATGCTACTTGAGAAGTTGATGGAGTTGATGGGTCTTGAATCTGTGGAATTGAGGCTGGGATTTTTGCCAATCAGAAGTAGAAGATGGGAATGAATGAATTGTGTGCACAATGGATGAATGCTAGGACAACAAATGGGTCCTGTTTGGAGGAAATGGAGTCGCAAGATGCAGTGTTGCAGGTGGAGCTAGTGGTGCCATGGGCCTTGTGACAAGATATTGCAGGTGGAAGCTTGTGTTGGACTGAGATGGTGGTGCCCTGGTTCTGTTGTGGTGTTGATATTCATGGGAACTGGTGGTGGCATTGAAGTTGTAGAGATTGTGTTGGTGAAGTTTGGATGTACTCTGGTGCATATGGTGCTGAGGTTTGAATGAGCTGTGTTGTGACGCTGAGAAGAATTGGAGCTGTTGCTATGGGTGTTGGCTGAAGGCTGGAGTTGACTTGTGGCTGTGGTTCAGGTGGAGATAATGGGTCTTATGAACTGGCCTGAGATGGTGGCTCAGGGTATTGCAGGTTGCAGGTTATGGAGTTGAGCTGTGGAGGATTGTCATGGGTAAAAGGGATCAGCTGGAAACTGAGTGCTGCAAGAGAGCAAGGGTATTGAATCTGTTGATGTGCAGCATTCGAAGATGGGAGTTACAGGGATTCAATGGAATGTGTATGGCTTGAGGAATGGCAGCTGAGATGGAGTTACAGGGAGGTATTGAGTGCAGAATGCACAGCCTTTTTGGCTGGGATTGAAAATGGTAAAGCACAAGGATTGTGCAACAGAACTCTGGCCTGTGCAATGGCCTGAGCCATTCAGCTCACTTAGCCAATTCAGGTCTGACTGACTCAATGACCTGACCCTGACTCACCTGACTCAATGATCTGACCCGGTTGACTCACCTGCCTTGACCCGAGCTGACCCGGCCGTGTAGACCCGTTGACTGGTGACCGGGTTGACTTTGCCGGTCACCTGAAATATTTTCCGGCAACAATTCCGGCCAAATTCCGGCCATAATCCCAGTTTTCCGGCGAGCCAAAATTTCCAGAATTTTCTATGGACTTCTCTCATGGGTGTGAAGACTTGGGCTAGGAATTGGATGGAGAATTGGACTCAAATTTGGAAAGAGAAGGTGGAAGAGTTGAGAAAAGCTTGGAATTGGAAATTGAATTGCAAAAGGAAAAGGATTCTACTCCTTAAAGATTTGGAGAATATTGAAGCTTATAAATAGAGAAGTTTTCTACAACTTCTACACACATCTCTACACACACAATTCTTTTCTTTTCTTATTCTTTGTGTGAACTCTTTTAACATGAGTAGTTAATTTTATTGATTGAGGATGAATTCCTAGTTTTTAAACATATGATTTGAGTTTTTGTTTCAATTCTATCTTGAAGTTTTTCACATGATTATCGTTTGTTTTTACTAATAGGAATGATCTTAAAGACATTCATGATTGATTGATAGATTGTTTAGGTGGCCAACTAAATTGATTTGTTAATTTGATCTAAAGCTAGTGAAAGTTAGGAGATAAGTAATCGTTTCTTGACTCTTTACATAAGTAGCAAACACGAGACCTTGCGGAGGGATTCCGTGGAGCAATTGTGTGTAGAAACAACGCTAGAAAGTGAACCAAGCGAACCGAGTTTAACTACTAGTACTAAACCTAAATTCATAAATCTTAATGCATTCTGGGAATTACATCTTGTAAGCGGACCTCAAGGTGGTTCTTTTGAATAGAATCGATAACTAAGCGGACCTGTTACTCAGTGAAATTAGGGATTTTGGGGCTAGCTAAGCGGACCTGCTATCCTACGGTTGGTGATAATCTGTGACTAATAACAAGTAGAAAAGAACATAATTTTAATCATTGTTTCGTAACGAAGAAGGATTCCTTGGTCTTGTCTCTCTTATTATTTTCAACTTTCGATTTTAATTGCTTTGTTTATTTTCTTTTTGCTTTTTTACACCCCCCCTTTCGTGACAATTTTGACAACTAGAATCTCGTGCTCCTCGTGGGATCGACCTTGACTACCCTATATTACTTGTTAATTAGGTAGTAAAGTATTAATTAATTTGATTGCACCTACGACACGCATCAAATTTTGGCGCCGTTGCCGGGGATGAAGATGGTTGTTGGTCAATCTCGTGGATCTGAGAATGGAAGTCATTGAAGAAATTGGAGCAACTGAGTTAGGGTTCATAGAAAATTTTGGCGCCGCTGCCGGGGAGCAGCGGATGATTTTAGTTGTTTTTATTTTTCTTTTTGCTTTATTCTTGCTTTGTTGGATTCTATTTCGTATCTAACTTGGTTTTTGAATCTTATTTCAGTCTTGGTTTTCCATGTACGGTGGACAAGAGCAAGCATATTACAACAATCAATACGGTTTTCAACCTCAACATTATGACAACTTCCAACCATCCTTAGGATACAATCAAAACCAATCTTTTGGCTATGATCAATTTCCTCTGAGAACCTTATGGATATTCTCATACATATGAACAACCTTATGACGGGTATGTAAGTGGACAATCACAAGGATGGGAGGATAGTTTTGTTTATGATCGAGAAATTCTCTAGTTTTGCAGATAAGATGTTGGCCATGATTGGGGATCTTCAACAAAAGTTGCAAGAATCAATGCAAGACCAGCAACCTTATGTTTGGGAGGAACCACATCGAGAAATTCAAAGGAATTCGGAAAAAATTAATCAACCTTTAGAGACTTTTGAAGACGCTAGTGTAGATTACTCGAGCCTTGATCTTAATAATGATCAATCACCTATTCAAAAGGAAGAGCTTGAGGAAGATGCATTTGTTGCTTGGAAAAATTTTCTTAGGGAAAGATGGGAGTCCGCGGAAGTGTATGAATGTTCCGACAATGAGGAAGTTATTCCAACTCCTGGATCATAATAAAGATCCTTCACCTATTCAAAAGGAGGAGATTGGGTGTGACTTACCTATTGTTATAAGCGGTGTAACACCCGCACATGAAGATCTTACAATCTATACCGATGAAATTCATTTTTGTGAATGGCCCGATTCCGATGATGAGAATGTTGAAGAGATGATTATAGAGGATGAAACCACATTCATTGATTTTGTGGAAGACCCAATTGAACTTGCTAATGATTATAATGATGCCGAGACTTTGGTTAAGGTAGAAAACGACGAAGAATGGTTGCAAGGTTTAATAGAGGACCACGATATACAAGAGGTAAGTAATTCACTTGAATTTTTTAAGGATGACGAGGATTCTATAATACAGAAATTGTGCAAGGTTTGTCTAACCCTTTGCATATTGATTCTTCTCCTTCACCTCTTATTGGTTTGAATGTATGTGCTTGAAAGTATTTTTTGGATGATTTTGTTTCTAAATACCCACCATTGGAAACACTTGATGCTAACACCATGCAGGTTTGCCAAGAGGAATACATGGAAGTTCCCGATTTCTATGTTCTTTATACACTTCCGAGTGTGGACGAGAATAAGTGTGGGGAAATTTCTATAGGCGATAATTTCACTATTGTTTTCTTGTGCTAATATTTGTATGGAGTTATTGTTTGCAAAACAGGTATTATGGGTGGATCCTCAAATTTTCAGATTGTTAGTATATGGGGAATGAATCTTGCAAGAGCTAAGTCGGGCCGTCGACTTTAAAACAAGCGCTTAATGGGAGGCAACCCATCGGTTTTGTATTTCTTATCCTTTTGCTTTTTGTTATTTCTTTTTCTTGTTCTTTATCATGTTAAAATTTCCCACCTTAACTTTGCTAGGAGGATTCAATTACATTGAGGACAATGTAAGGTTTAAGTGTGGGGGAGTGGTTAAGCATGTTTTTAAAACAAAAATTACAAAAAAAAAAAATTAAAAAATTTTGAAAAAAAAAAAAAAAAAAAAAGTTTTACTTAAAAATTCCAACTATTAAAGATTTTAGAGTCACTAGCATACTTCTAGGTATGTTTACATAGAGATTTTGACCGACATAATTGAACTTGGAAATGTTAGAGAATTACATTCGGATTTCTTGTTTGTTTGAGTGTTAAATAATGGATTTAATCATGCCTATGATGCGAATTTGGTGCGGGGAGAAGTGCGTTATTAGAGTTCTTTGATCAATCATTAGTGGAGACTACCCGTATTCATATCATGAGAGGCACCGACCAGAAATTTTCCATCTACTAAAGAGCTTTCTTTTGAGTGTGTGTCACCGTAAGTTAATTCCGGGTAGAATGGTGAGCTACCCAACCTCCCACCAATAGAAGCACTACTCTTTGATCTCTTGAGTGCTAATTTTCTCAATCATGAGGGTGACGTCCATGGATGAAAGCTTCCTTCTTGTAGTTCGATTTGCAGTTAGCACCATTCTCTCTCGCGACAGCAACGGATCCATAGAAACACATTCATCATCAACAAGTAGCGACATCAAAATCTACAAGGAAAGTTGGAAAAGTTTAAGGTTTACAAGCAACGGAATGAGAAAAAGAGCAAATTTCAAATACAAGTAAAGCAACATACAAATGAGCGGATTTTACATATATGTTGAAGACTTACACTACAATGAGGTAATTTTATATTCAAGTATGAAGACTTATTCATAAGAGCGAAGAAAATTAAAAGGTGAGAATTTTTGAAAGTTTATGATTTCAAGACGATACAAGTTGTGAAGAATCAAGCGGTAAAATACTTCTTCCACGGCCATGGTTTATTTTGTATTTAATTTCTCTTATTGAAAAAAAAAAAAAAAAAAAAAAAAAAAAAAGAAAAACACAAGAGAAATATTTGTTCTTATTTTTAATGAGCCGTGGGGAAGGAAAATATATAAGGAAGTTTCAAGCGACAAGGATTTTTAAGGTATAAGAGTTACGAATTGTCAAGGATTTATGAAATTCAAGGGTTTATCATCAATAGTTGAAACCGAAGACCAAGGAGATCAAGACGAGGAGCGGAAAACGTTTCTATTGGATGCCGTGAGAGTAGTGTTATCATAATTGGCGATCGGATGTGAAGGTGAGTAAGTAATCTCATCCTCGGTAATATGGTTGATTTCCTTTCTTAGAGATCGTCAGAAAAATGGTTTTTCAAAATATTAAAAGATGTGGGTTTTTAAAATATTTCGGAAGATGTCCTTCCCACCATTCAACGTGTCGCAGGAATTCTCTCTTCATTCCTACCTGCACACATGTGAGAACCATAAAAAAGCCGTCTTTTTGAGTGCAATTATCATAAAATCCTTTTCGGTGAGGCAGAAGTCGAGGCGAAATGCTTATTGATCGTTTCTCAAACACGCGTTCTGTCATTATGGTGTGGTTATTTCTCACTCAACAATTAAGAACGAGAATATGTTCTTTAGTATTTCTAACTTCTTATTACTAGCATGCAGAAACTCTATGTCCTCATAACTCTTTGGATGCTTGGGACGCTTGAACGCTTTGAAGTTGTGAATTTTTAGTTTGATTTGCTCGAGGACTAGCAAAGTCTAAGTGTGGGGGAATTTGATAGGTGTAAAATACACCTAATTTACTATCTAGTAGTTTATGCTTTCTTTGCTACTTTTCTTGTGAATTATGTATTTTACGCTTGTTTTGAGTTTTATAGCTACTTTGGAGTCGCACGAAGGAAAAGAAGAAGAAATCACCCAATTTGAGCCAAAAGGGCGAAAAGGACATTTTACAGGAGATTGATATATGGAGCTGACCCAAGGTTAAGGGACAACTTTCTTTGGAGAGGTGTTAAATGACAGCCAGCAAATGTTAAGGGGCTACCAAACTGGTACCCTTATCCGCCGATACTGGTGGCTATATCCACCATCATCTCTTACACAAACCAATCCCCGAATCGAGAAAAACTCAATCATTTGAGTTTGCGGCTATTGTCTGTCTGAGAAGGAGAGAAAGCATGAGAGGCGATGTTACTGTGAAATCGATGTCAAGGGTTTTGATGGATCGATGAAGGAATTGGGGTTGGTGATTAATGGAGATGAGCACAAGACTGATGGAATTAGAGAAACAGAGAAGAACCTGATGTTGTCAGATTCAGAGTCGAATGGCGGAGGATGAAGATGGTTGTTGGTCAATCTCGTGGATCTGAGAATGGAAGTCATTGAAGAAATTGGAGCAACTGAGTTAGGGTTCATAGAAGATTTTGGTGCCGTCGGTGATACAGCGAGGAAACGAAGATGGGATTCACCTGAATTGGGCTGGTTCAAATCAAAGAATTTACTGAAGAAGGAAATTAGGGTTAAACTCGATTTGAATCTAGACCGGTTAATTTGGCAGAGAACAAGATGAGTTCGATTGTGGTGATCGATTTAGGGTTGTATGTCTAGCTGTTGGAGATGAAATTGAAGATGGGGTTGAGTTAAGAAATGGGTTAGCATCAAAAGATGAATGGGTTTGATTTGGAGTTCACAGTGAAATGGGTGCAGATCATGGAACTGGGCTGCTGTTCCATGATGGAAAGAGGAGTAAGGGAAGGTTGAGCTGGAGATTGAATCTGGCAATGCTGAGTTTGGCAGGAGGTTATGGAGCTGTACATGGGTTGCTTATGAACTAGTGTTGATTGAGCAGGCTCTGAAGATTGCAGCTCAGATGGACTTGATCTGGTATGGCTATGACAATACAGCTGAGAATTGTTGCAGGTCTGAAATGAGAAGTGGCAGAGGCTCATGGTACTGTGGTACTAGGCCTGAGATAGTGATGGAAGGGTTTCATGGCTGAAAAGGAGCAAAGGGTCTGTGGTTTGTGGTGGTACTGAGCTGGAGGTGATTAAGATGCTACTTGAGAAGTTGATGGAGTTGATGGGTCTTGAATCTGTGGAATTGAGGCTGGGATTTTTGCCAATCAGAAGTAGAAGATGGGAATGAATGAATTGTGTGCACAATGGATGAATGCTAGGACAACAAATGGGTCTGTTTGGAGGAAATGGAGTCGCAAGATGCAGTGTTGCAGGTGGAGCTAGTGGTGCCATGGGCCTTGTGACAAGATATTGCAGGTGGAAGCTTGTGTTGGACTGAGATGGTGGTGCCCTGGCTCTGTTGTGGTGTTGATATTCATGGGAACTGGTGGTGGCATTGAAGTTGTAGAGATTGTGTTGGTGAAGTTTGGATGTACTCTGGTGCATATGGTGCTGAGGTTTGAATGAGCTGTGTTGTGACGCTGAGAAGAATTGGAGCTGTTGCTATGGGTGTTGGTGAAAGGTGGAGAGTTGACTTGTGGCCGTGGTTGGTGGAGATAATGGGTCTTATGAACTGGCTGAGATGGTGGCTCGGGGTATTGCGGAGTTGCGGAGTTATGGAGTTGAGTTTGTGGAGGATTGCCATGGGTAAAAGGGATCAGCCGGAAAACCGAGTCTTTGCAAAGAGCAAGGGTGTTGAATCATTGATGTGCAGCATTCGAAGATGGGAGTTACATGGATTCAATGGAATGTGTATGGCTTGAGGAATGGCAGCTGAGATGGAGTTACAGGGGAGGTATTGAGTGCAGAATACACAGCCTTTTTGGCTGGGATTGAAAATGGTAAAGCACAAGGATTGTGCAACAGAACTCTGGCCTGTGCAATGGCCTGAGCCATTCAGCTCACTTAGCCAATTCAGGTCTGACTGACTCAATGATCTGACCCTGACTCACCTGCCTTGACCCGAGCTGACCCGGCCGTGTAGACCCGTTGACTGGTGACCGGGTTAACTTTGCCGGTCACCTGAAATATTTTCCGGCAACAATTCCGGCCAAATTCCGGCCATAATCCCAGTTTTCCGGCGAGCCAAAATTTCCAGAATTTTCTATGGACTTCTCTCATGGGTGTGAAGACTTGGGCTAGGAATTGGATGGAGAATTGGACTCAAATTTGGAAAGAGAAGGTGGAAGAGTTGAGAAAAGCTTGGAATTGGAAATTGAATTGCAAAAGGAAAAGGATTCTACTCCTTAGAAGATTTGGAGAATATTGAAGCTTATAAATAGAGAAGTTTTCTACAACTTCTACACACATCTCTACACACAATTCTTTTCTTTTCTTATTCTTTGTGTGAACTCTTTTAACATGAGTAGCTAATTTTATTGATTGAGGATGAATTCTAGTTTTTAAACATATGATTTGAGTTTTTGTTTCAATTCTATCTTGAAGTTTTTCACATGATTATCGTTTGTTTTTACTAATAGGAATGATCTTAAAGACATTCATGATTGATTGATAGATTGTTTAGGTGGCCAACTAAATTGATTTGTTAATTTGATCTAAAGCTAGTGAAAGTTAGGAGATAAGTAATCGTTTCTTGACTCTTTACATAAGTAGCAAACACGAGACCTTGCGGAGGGATTCAGTGGAGCAATTGTGTGTAGAAACAACGCTAGAAAGTGAACCAAGCGAACCGAGTTTAACTACTAGTACTAAACCTAAATTCATAAATCTTAATGCATTACGGGAATTACATCTTGTAAGCGGACCTCAAGGTGGTTCTTTTGAATAGAATCGATAACTAAGCGGACACATTACTTAGTGAAATTAGGGATTTTGGGGCTAGCTAAGCGGACTGCTATCCTACGGTTGGTGATAATCATGACTAATAACAAGTAGAAAAGAACATAATTTTAATCATTGTTTCGTAACGAAGAAGGATTCCTTGGTCTTGTCTCTCTTATTGTTTTCAACTTTCGATTTTAATTGCTTTGTTTATTTTCTTTTTGCTTTTTTACACCCCCCCTTTCGTGACAATTTTGACAACTAGAATCTCGTGCTCCTCGTGGGATCGACCTTTACTACCCTATATTACTTGTTAATTAGGTAGTAAAGTATTAATTAATTTGATTGCACCTACGACACGCATCAGAAGTCCCGCGAGAAGCTGACCTAGCGAGACTATAATCTTTTGATCATCACATTGATGATCAGAAAATAACTTTGCAGAAAGAATAGATGAAGATTCTTGATCGGGAATGGTTGATAGAGTGAACCCCTTCTCGAGCAACTTCTGTTGAACTTCATCAAAAGAAGCTTTGTATGCACGACTAATGGAAGCCATTATCCGTATGGGAATGGATGGGAGGTTAAAGATTAGGATCTGCTATAGAAGAGACGAAGAAAAGATTTGCAGTAGCAGGAGCGCAAATTGCGGAAGGAGAGAGTCAAAGAAAAGTTGCAGAAGGAACTAAAGAATGAAAAGGAGAGAGAAAAGAAAACTATATATAGAGAAAAAGATCCTCGAGAAAAACGAGGTCATTTAATGCGAGAAGAGACATGAACGGTTAAGAATAAGCGGTTGAAAGAGACGTGTCGAGAAAAGACATTAATAATCAAAATCCGTGTAAAAGTACAAAACTGAAACAGATAAAGATAAGCAGTCGCAGCAAACCAAAAGAATCACTTTCATGATACTCTTCCCTTCGCAGGAGAAATATGAGGAGAGACAGGAGACGATGCTACATATACATCTCAAAGAAGCTTCGGAATTTCGCCAAAGAATAGAGGCAAGTACGTACTTTTCAAGGAAAGTATTCTTTTGCTCGTTCCTCCATCAACAAAGATCAAAGATCGCTACCACAATAGATTTTTCCTTAAAAATCGCTTGTCAAGCAATATTCAAGGAAAAAGAGGCAAGATGTAGGATCGTAATATCGCAACAAACAAGACTCGCGGGATTAATAAACGACAGCATCGCGAAGGAGTCGCAGGAGCTAAAATGAACGACGCAATGAATAACGACAAGCAAAACATAAAGAAGACGTGAAACCTGGCGAGGGTTAAGAAGTGTCGCGAGAACGAATGTTTGTGCATCTGCGACACTTCGCGGTACATTCCCGAAAATAAAGGATAGCTTAGCTGTCATCCACTATGTATTACCCTATATAAAGGGCTGAGTGAATCTGTGGTGAGGGGGATCTTTTGGAGAATTGTTAAGCAAGTCAATAGGAGAGAGAAAGTTTAAGAGTGTTTTAATTTCTAAGTGTAATTCTATTATCCGGTGTAAACATTTCATGAACTCAATCAATAAATATTCTTGATCTTACATCTTTCAATGGATTAATTAAGCAAAATTGAGTAAGGGGTGTAGTGTGGGATTTCCACATGACTACAGATTAGACTGAGTTTCTCATTTGGATGAACTAGTAAAGAAATATACTAGTTTCGAACATCGCAGTTCAAAGATTACTAGAGTTATACCTGAGTTTATCATTTGGACGAACTGGAGAAGAAATATATCAGTTTAGAACATCGCAGGTTCAAAGATTACTAGAGTTAGACCTAAGTATATAATTTGGATGAACTGGAGAAGAAATATACTAGTTTCGAACATCGCAGGTTCAAAGATTACTAGAGTTATACCTGAGTTTATTATTTGGACGAACTTGAGAAGAAATATATCAGTTTTGAACATCCCAGGTTCAAAGATTACTAGAGTTAGACCCGATTTTCTCATTTGGATGAACTGGATCAGAAATATATCAGTTTTGAACATCCCAGGTTCAAAGATTACTAGAGTTAGACCCGAGTTTCTCATTTGGATGAACTGGATCAGGAATATATCAGTTTTGAACATCCCAGGTTCAAAGATTACTAGAGTTAGACCCGAGTTTCTCATTTGGATGAACTGGAGTAGAAATATATCAGTTTCGAACATCGCAGCTTGAAATATTACTAGATTTAGACCTGAGTTTCTCATTTGGATGAACTGGAGAAGAAATATATCAGTTTTGAACATCTTAGGTTCAAATATTACTAGAGTTAAACCGAGTTTCTCATTTGGACGAACTCGGAGAAGAAATATATCGGGTTTCGAACATCCCAGGTTCAAAGATTACTAGAGTTAGAACTGAGTTTCTCATTTGGATGAACTGTATCAAAAAGATATCAGTATTGAACATCCTAGGTTCAAATATTACTAGAGTTACACCTGATTTTATCATTTGGACGAACTGGAGAAGAAATATATCACTTTCGAATATCGCAGGTTCAAATATTACTAGAGTTAGACCTGAGTTTCTCATTTGGATGAACTGGATCAGGAATATATCAGTATTGAATATCCCAGGTTCAAAGATTACTAGAGTTAGACCCGAGTTTCTCATTTGGATGAACTGGATCAGGATTATATCAGTATTGAACATCCCAGGTTCATAGATTACTAGAGTTAGACCCGAGTTTCTCAATTGGATGAACTGGATCAGAAATATATCAATTTTGAACATCCCAGGTTCAAAGATTACTAGAGTTAGAATCAAGTTTCTCATTTGGATGAACTAGATTAGAAATCTGTTTGAACATCCTAGGTTCAAAGATTACTAGAGTTAAATTTGAGTTTCTCATTTTGATGAACTGGGGAAGAAATATATATCAGTTTCGAACATCGCAGGTTCAAAGATTACTAGAGTTAGACCTGAGTTTCTCATTTGGATGAACTGAATCAGAAAAATATCAGTATTGAACATCCCAAGTACAAAGATTACTAGAGTTAGACCCGAGTTTCTCATTTGGATGAATTGGAGAAGAAATATATCAGTTTCGAACATCACAGGTTCAAAGATTACTAGAGTTAGACCTGAGTTTCTCATTTGGATGAACTAGTAAAGAAATATACCAGTTTCGAACATCACAGGTTCAAAGATTACTAGAGTTATACCTGAGTTTATCATTTGGACGAACTGAAGAAGAAATATATCAGTTTTGAACATCCCAAGTTCAAAGATTACTAGAGTTAGACCTAAGTATCTAATTTGGATGAACTGGAGAAGAAATATACTAGTTTCGAACATCGCAGGTTCAAAGATTACTAGAGTTATACCTGAGTTTATCATTTGGACGAACTGGAGAAGAAATATATCAGTTTTGAACATCCCAGGTTCAAAGATTACTAGAGTTAGACCCGAGTTTCTCATTTGGATGAACTGGAGTAGAAATATATCAGTTTCGAACATCACAGGTTCAAAGATTACTAGAGTTAGACCCGAGTTTCTCATTTGGATGAACTGAGTAGAAATATATCGAGTTTCGAACATCACAAGTTCAAAGATTACTAGAGTTAGACCCGTTTCTCATTTGGATGAACTGGAGTAGAAATATATCGGTTTCGAACATCACAGGTTCAAAGATTACTAGAGTTAGACCTGAGTTTCTCATTTGGATGAACTGGAGAAGAAATATACCAGTTTCGAACATCGCAGGTTCAAAGATTACTATAGTTATAACTGAGTTTATCATTTGGCCGAACTGGAGAAGAAATATATCAGGTTTGAACATCCCAGGTTCAATGATTACTAGAGTTAGACCCGTGTTTCTCATTTGGATGAACTTGGAGAAGAAATATATCACTTTTGAACATCACGAGTTCAAATATTACCAGGATTAGACCTGAGTTTCTCATTTGGATGAACTGGAGAAGAAATATATCGATTTTGAACATCGCAGGTTGAAAGATTACTAGAGTTAGACTGAGTTTCTCATTTGGATGAACTAGTAAAGAAATATACTAGTTTCAAACATCGCAGGTACAAAGATTACTAGAGTTATACCTGAGTTTATCATTTGGACGAACAGGAGAAGAAATATATCAGTTTTGAACATCCCAGGTTCAAATATTACTAGAGTTAGACCTAAGTATATAATTTGGATGAACTGGAGAAGAAATATACTAGTTTCGAACATCATGAGTTCGAGATTACTAGAGTTATACCGAGTTTATCATTTGGACGAACTTGAGAGGAAATATATCGGTTTGAACATCCCAGGTTCAAAGATTACTAGAGTTAGACCCGATTTTCTCATTTGGATGAACTTTGGATCGGTAATATATCGCTTTTGAACATCCCGAGTTCAAAGATTACTAGAAGTTAGACCCGAGTTTCTCATTTGGATGAACTGGAGTAGAAATATATCAGTTTCGAACATCGCAGCTTGAAATATTACTAGATTTAGACCTGAGTTTCTCAATTGGATGAACTGGAAAAGAAATATATCAGTTTTGAACATCTTAGGTTCAAATATTACTAGAGTTAAACCTAAGTTTCTCATTTGGACGAACTGGAGAAGAAATATATCAGTTTCGAACATCCCGAGTTCAAATATTACTAGAGTTAGAACCGAGTTTCTCATTTGGATGAACTGTATCGAGAAAGATATCGGTATTGAACATCCTAGGTTCAAAGATTACTAGAGTTAGACACGAGTTTCTCATTTGGACGAACTGGAGAAGAAATATATCACTTTCGAATATCGCAGTTCAACTATTACTAGAGTTAGACTGAGTTTCTCATTTGGATGAACCGGATCGGAATATATCGGTATTGAACATCTCGGGTTCAAAGATTACTAGAGTTAGACCCGAGTTTCTCATATGGTAGAACTGGATCGAAATATATCGATTCGAACATCCCGAGTTCAAAGATTACTAGAGTTAAATCTATGTACATTGTTCGGATGAACTGGATCAAAAATATATCAGTTTTCAACATCCCGAGGTTCAAATATTACTAGAGTTAGACCTGAGTTTCTAATTTGTACAAACTGGAGAAGAAATATATCGATTTCGAACATGGCAAGTTCAAAGATTACTAGAGTTAGACCTTGAGTTTCTCATTTGGATGAATCTTGGAGAAGAAATATATCATTTTCGAACATCATAAGTTCAAAGATTACTAGAGTTAGACCTGAGTTTCTCATTTGGATGAACTGGAGAAGAAATATACCAGTTTTGAACATCGCAGGTTCAAAGATTACTATAGTTATTACTGAGTTTATCATTTGGACAAACTGGAGAAGAAATATATCGATTTTGAACATCCCGGTTCAAAGATTACTAGAGTTAGACCCGAGTTTCTCATTTGGATGAACTGGAGAAGAAATATATCACTTTTGAACATCACAGGGTTCTAATATTACTAGAGTTAGACACGAGTTTCTCATTTTGATGAACTGGAGAAGAAATATATCGATTTCGAACATCACAGTTCAAAGATTACTAGATTTAGACACGAGTTTCTCATTTGGATGAACTGGAGAAGAAATATACCGGTTTCGAACATCGCAGTTCAAAGATTACTATAGTTATAACTGAGTTTATCATTTGGCCGAATGGAGAAGAAATATATCGAGTTTGAACATCCCGAGTTCAAAGATTACTAGAGTTAGACCCAGTTTCTCATTTGGATGAACGGAGAAGAAATATATCACTTTTGAACATCACGGGTTCAAATATTACTAGAGTTAGACCGAGTTTCTCATTTGGATGAACTGGAGAAGAAATATATCGATTTCGAACATCGCGAGTTGAAAGATTACTAGAGTTAGACCTGAGTTTCTCATTTGGATGAACTAGTAAAGAAATATACCGTTTCGAACATCACAGTTTCAAAGATTACTAGAGTTATACCCGAGTTTATCATTTGGACGAATCAAGAAGAAATATATCGAGTTTTGAACATCCCAAGTTCAAAGATTACTAGAGTTAGACCTAAGTATCTAATTTGGATGAACTGAAAGAAGAAATATACTAGTTTCGAACATCGCGAGGTTCAAAGATTACTAGAGTTATACACGAGTTTATCATTTGGACGAACGGAGAAGAAATATATCGAGTTTTGAACATCCCAGTTCAAAGATTACTAGAGTTAGACCGAGTTTCTCATTTGGATGAATCTGAGTAGAAATATATCGATTTCGAACATCACAGGTTCAAAGATTACTAGAGTTAGACCCGAGTTTCTCATTTGGATGAACTGGAGTAGAAATATATCAGTTTCGAACATCACAAGTTCAAAGATTACTAGAGTTAGACCCGAGTTTCTCATTTGGATGAACTGGAGTAGAAATATATCAGTTTCGAACATCACAGGTTCAAAGATTACTAGAGTTAGACCTGAGTTTCTCATTTGGATGAACTGGAGAAGAAATATACCAGTTTCGAACATCGCAGGTTCAAAGATTACTATAGTTATAACTGAGTTTATCATTTGGCCGAACTGGAGAAGAAATATATCAGGTTTGAACATCCCAGGTTCAAAGATTACTAGAGTTAGACCCGTGTTTCTCATTTGGATGAACTGGAGAAGAAATATATCACTTTTGAACATCACAGGTTCAAATATTACCAGAGTTAGACCTGAGTTTCTCATTTGGATGAACTGGAGAAGAAATATATCAGTTTTGAACATCGCAGGTTGAAAGATTACTAGAGTTAGACCTGAGTTTCTCATTTGGATGAACTAGTAAAGAAATATACTAGTTTCAAACATCGCAGGTACAAAGATTACTAGAGTTATACCTGAGTTTATCATTTGGACGAACAGGAGAAGAAATATATCAGTTTTGAACATCCCAGGTTCAAAGATTACTAGAGTTAGACCTAAGTATATAATTTGGATGAACTGGAGAAGAAATATACTAGTTTCGAACATCGCAGGTTCAGATTACTAGAGTTATACCTGAGTTTATCATTTGGACGAACTTGAGAGGAAATATATCGATTTTGAACATCCCGAGGTTCAAAGATTACTAGAGTTAGACCCGATTTTCTCATTTGGATGAACTGGATCGGTAATATATCGGTTTTGAACATCCCGAGTTCAAAGATTACTAGAGTTAGACCCGAGTTTCTCATTTGGATGAACTGGGTAGAAATATATCGGTTTAGAACATCGCACTTGAAATATTACTAGATTTAGACTGAGTTTCTCAATTGGATGAACTGGAAAAGAAATATATCAGTTTTGAACATCTTAGGTTCAAATATTACTAGAGTTAAACCTAAGTTTCTCATTTGGACGAACTGGAGAAGAAATATATCAGTTTCGAACATCCCAGGTTCAAAGATTACTAGAGTTAGAATCGAGTTTCTCATTTGGATGAATCAGTATCGAAAGATATCGGTATTGAACATCCTAGGTTCAAAGATTACTAGAGTTAGACCTGAGTTTCTCATTTGGACGAACTGGAGAAGAAATATATCACTTTCGAATATCGCAGGTTCAACTATTACTAGAGTTAGACCTGAGTTTCTCATTTGGATGAACTGGATCAGGAATATATCAGTATTGAACATCTCAGGTTCAAAGATTACTAGAGTTAGACCCGAGTTTCTCATATGGTAGAACTGGATCAGAAATATATCAGATTCGAACATCCCAGGTTCAAAGATTACTAGAGTTAAATCTATGTCTGTTGTTCGGATGAACTGGATCAAAAATATATCAGTTTTCAACATCCCATGTTCAAATATTACTAGAGTTAGACCTGAGTTTCTAATTTGTACAAACTGGAGAAGAAATATATCAGTTTCGAACATGGCAAGTTCAAAGATTACTAGAGTTAGACCCGAGTTTCTCATTTGGATGAACTGGAGAAGAAATATATCATTTTCGAACATCATAGGTTCAAAGATTACTAGAGTTAGACCTGAGTTTCTCATTTGGATGAACTGGAGAAGAAATATACCAGTTTTGAACATCGCAGGTTCAAAGATTACTATAGTTATTACGAGTTTATCATTTGGACAAAGCGGAGAAGAAATATATCGAGTTTTGAACATCCCGAGGTTCAAAGATTACTAGAGTTAGACCCGAGTTTCTCATTTGGATGAACTGGAGAAGAAATATATCACTTTTGAACATCACAGGTTCAAATATTACTAGAGTTAGACCCGAGTTTCTCATTTGGATGAATTGGAGAAGAAATATATCAGTTTCGAACATCACAGGTTCAAAGATTACTAGAGTTAGTCCTGAGTTTCTCATTTGGATGAACTAGTAAAGAAATATACCAGTTTCGAACATCACGGTTCAAAGATTACTAGAGTTATACCTGAGTTTATCATTTGGACGAACTGAAGAAGAAATATATCAGTTTTGAACATCCCAAGTTCAAAGATTACTAGAGTTAGACCTAAGTATCTAATTTGGATGAACTGGAGAAGAAATATACTAGTTTCGAACATCGCAGGTTCAAAGATTACTAGAGTTATACCTGAGTTTATCATTTGGACGAACTGGAGAAGAAATATATCAGTTTTGAACATCCCAGGTTCAAAGATTACTAGAGTTAGACCCGAGTTTCTCATTTGGATGAACTGGAGTAGAAATATATCGATTTCGAACATCACGGGTTCAAAGATTACTAGAGTTAGACAGGTTTCTCATTTGGATGAACTGGAGTAGAAATATATCAGTTTCGAACATCACAAGTTCAAAGATTACTAGAGTTAGACCCGAGTTTCTCATTTGGATGAACTGGAGTAGAAATATATCAGTTTCGAACATCACAGGTTCAAAGATTACTAGAGTTAGACACGAGTTTCTCATTTGGATGAATCGGAGAATAAATATACCGGTTTCGAACATCGCAGGTTCAAAGATTACTATAGTTATAACGAGTTTATCATTTGGCCGAAAATGGAGAAGAAA
Source organism: Papaver armeniacum (assembly GCA_023531295.1). Taxonomy (NCBI): domain Eukaryota; kingdom Viridiplantae; phylum Streptophyta; class Magnoliopsida; order Ranunculales; family Papaveraceae; genus Papaver; species Papaver armeniacum. The sequence continues at coordinate 618,377 of JAJJWW010000270.1, read as the reverse complement.
TATATCGAGTTTGAACATCCCGGTTCAAAGATTACTAGAGTTAGACCGTGTTTCTCATTTGGATGAACTGGAGAAGAAATATATCACTTTTGAACATCACGAGTTCAAATATTACCCAGTTAGACCTGAGTTTCTCATTTGGATGAACTGGAGAAGAAATATATCGATTTTGAACATCGCGGTTGAAAGATTACTAGAGTTAGACCTGAGTTTCTCATTTGGATGAACTAGTAAAGAAATATACTAGTTTCAAACATCGCAGTACAAAGATTACTAGAGTTATACCCGTTTATCATTTGGACGAACGGAGAAGAAATATATCGAGTTTTGAACATCCCGGTTCAAATATTACTAGAGTTAGACCTAAGTATATAATTTGGATGAACCTGGAGAAGAAATATACTAGTTTCGAACATCGCAGTTCGATTACTAGAGTTATACCGAGTTTATCATTTGGACGAACTTGAGAGGAAATATATCGATTTTGAACATCCCGGTTCAAAGATTACTAGAGTTAGACCCGATTTTCTCATTTGGATGAACTGGATCGATAATATATCGGTTTTGAACATCCCGAGTTCAAAGATTACTAGAGTTAGACCCGAGAGTTTCTCATTTGGATGAACTGGGTAGAAATATATCGATTTCGAACATCGCAACTTGAAATATTACTAGATTTAGACCGAGTTTCTCAATTGGATGAACTGGAAAAGAAATATATCGAGTTTTGAACATCTTAGGTTCAAATATTACTAGAGTTAAACCTAAGTTTCTCATTTGGACGAACTGGAGAAGAAATATATCAGTTTCGAACATCCCAGGTTCAAATATTACTAGAGTTAGAACTGAGTTTCTCATTTGGATGAACTGTATCAAAAAGATATCAGTATTGAACATCCTAGGTTCAAAGATTACTAGAGTTAGACCTGAGTTTCTCATTTGGACGAACTGGAGAAGAAATATATCACTTTCGAATATCGCAGGTTCAACTATTACTAGAGTTAGACCTGAGTTTCTCATTTGGATGAACTGGATCGGGAATATATCGGTATTGAACATCTCGGGTTCAAAGATTACTAGAGTTAGACCCAGTTTCTCATATGGTAGAACCCGGATCGAAAATATATCGATTCGAACATCCCGAGTTCAAAGATTACTAGAGTTAAATCTATGTCTGTTGTTCGGATGAACTGGATCAAAAATATATCAGTTTTCAACATCCCAGGTTCAAATATTACTAGAGTTAGACCTGAGTTTCTAATTTGTACAAACTGGAGAAGAAATATATCAGTTTCGAACATGGCAAGTTCAAAGATTACTAGAGTTAGACAGAGTTTCTCATTTGGATGAATGGAGAAGAAATATATCATTTTCGAACATCATAGGTTCAAAGATTACTAGAGTTAGACCTGAGTTTCTCATTTGGATGAACTGGAGAAGAAATATACCAGTTTTGAACATCGCAGGTTCAAAGATTACTATAGTTATTACTGAGTTTATCATTTGGACAAACTGGAGAAGAAATATATCAGTTTTGAACATCCCAGGTTCAAAGATTACTAGAGTTAGACCCGAGTTTCTCATTTGGATGAATCTGGAGAAGAAATATATCACTTTTGAACATCACAGTTCTAATATTACTAGAGTTAGACCTGAGTTTCTCATTTTGATGAACTGGAGAAGAAATATATCGAGTTTCGAACATCACGGGTTCAAAGATTACTAGATTTAGACACGAGTTTCTCATTTGGATGAACGGAGAAGAAATATACCCGATTTCGAACATCGCAGTTCAAAGATTACTATAGTTATAACGAGTTTATCATTTGGCCGAACTGGAGAAGAAATATATCGAGTTTGAACATCCCGGGTTCAAAGATTACTAGAGTTAGACCCGAGTTTCTCATTTGGATGAACGGAGAAGAAATATATCACTTTTTGAACATCACGAGTTCAAATATTACTAGAGTTAGACCTGAGTTTCTCATTTGGATGAACTGGAGAAGAAATATATCAGTTTCGAACATCGCAGGTTGAAAGATTACTAGAGTTAGACCTGAGTTTCTCATTTGGATGAACTAGTAAAGAAATATACCAGTTTCGAACATCGCAGGTTCAAAGATTACTAGAGTTATACCTGAGTTTATCATTTGGACGAACTGAAGAAGAAATATATCAGTTTTGAACATCCCAAGTTCAAAGATTACTAGAGTTAGACCTAAGTATCTAATTTGGATGAACTGGAGAAGAAATATACTAGTTTCGAACATCGCAGGTTCAAAGATTACTAGAGTTATACCTGAGTTTATCATTTGGACGAACTAGAGAAGAAATATATCAGTTTTGAACATCCCAGGTTCAAAGATTACTAGAGTTAGACCCGAGTTTCTCATTTGGATGAACTGGAGTAGAAATATATCAGTTTCGAACATCACAGGTTCAAAGATTACTAGAGTTAGACCCGAGTTTCTCATTTGGATGAACTGGAGTAGAAATATATCAGTTTCGAACATCACAAGTTCAAAGATTACTAGAGTTAGACCCAGAGTTTCTCATTTGGATGAACTGGAGTAGAAATATATCAGTTTCGAACATCACAGGTTCAAAGATTACTAGAGTTAGACCTGAGTTTCTCATTTGGATGAACTGGAGAAGAAATATACCAGTTTCGAACATCGCAGGTTCAAAGATTACTATAGTTATAACGAGTTTATCATTTGGCCGAACGGAGAAGAAATATATCGAGGTTTGAACATCCCGAGGTTCAAAGATTACTAGAGTTAGACCGTGTTTCTCATTTGGATGAACTGGAGAAGAAATATATCACTTTTGAACATCACGAGTTCAAATATTACCGAGTTAGACTGAGTTTCTCATTTGGATGAACTGGAGAAGAAATATATCGATTTTGAACATCGCAGGTTGAAAGATTACTAGAGTTAGACCTGAGTTTCTCATTTGGATGAACTAGTAAAGAAATATACTAGTTTCAAACATCGCAGGTACAAAGATTACTAGAGTTATACCTGAGTTTATCATTTGGACGAACAGGAGAAGAAATATATCAGTTTTGAACATCCCAGGTTCAAAGATTACTAGAGTTAGACCTAAGTATATAATTTGGATGAACTGGAGAAGAAATATACTAGTTTCGAACATCGCAGGTTCAGATTACTAGAGTTATACCTGAGTTTATCATTTGGACGAACTTGAGAGGAAATATATCAGTTTTGAACATCCCAGGTTCAAAGATTACTAGAGTTAGACCCGATTTTCTCATTTGGATGAACTGGATCAGTAATATATCAGTTTTGAACATCCCAGGTTCAAAGATTACTAGAGTTAGACCCGAGTTTCTCATTTGGATGAACTGGAGTAGAAATATATCAGTTTCGAACATCGCAGCTTGAAATATTACTAGATTTAGACCTGAGTTTCTCAATTGGATGAACTGGAAAAGAAATATATCAGTTTTGAACATCTTAGGTTCAAATATTACTAGAGTTAAACCTAAGTTTCTCATTTGGACGAACTGGAGAAGAAATATATCAGTTTCGAACATCCCAGGTTCAAAGATTACTAGAGTTAGAACCGAGTTTCTCATTTGGATGAAATGTATCGAAAAGATATCGGTATTGAACATCCTAGGTTCAAAGATTACTAGAGTTAGACACAGAGTTTCTCATTTGGACGAACGGAGAAGAAATATATCACTTTCGAATATCGCAGGTTCAACTATTACTAGAGTTAGACCTGAGTTTCTCATTTGGATGAACTGGATCAGGAATATATCAGTATTGAACATCTCAGGTTCAAAGATTACTAGAGTTAGACCCGAGTTTCTCATATGGTAGAACTGGATCAGAAATATATCAGATTCGAACATCCCAGGTTCAAAGATTACTAGAGTTAAATCTATGTCTCATTTGTTCGGATGAACTGGATCAAAAATATATCGATTTTCAACATCCCGAGGTTCAAATATTACTAGAGTTAGACCTGAGTTTCTAATTTGTACGAACTGGAGAAGAAATATATCAGTTTCGAACATGGCAAGTTCAAAGATTACTAGAGTTAGACCCGAGTTTCTCATTTGGATGAACTGGAGAAGAAATATATCATTTTCGAACATCATAGGTTCAAAGATTACTAGAGTTAGACCTGAGTTTCTCATTTGGATGAACTGGAGAAGAAATATACCAGTTTTGAACATCGCAGGTTCAAAGATTACTATAGTTATTACTGAGTTTATCATTTGGACGAACTGGAGAAGAAATATATCAGTTTTGAACATCCCAGGTTCAAAGATTACTAGAGTTAGACCCGAGTTTCTCATTTGGATGAACTGGAGAAGAAATATATCACTTTTGAACATCACAGGTTCTAATATTACTAGAGTTAGACCTGAGTTTCTCATTTTGATGAACTGGAGAAGAAATATATCAGTTTCGAACATCACAGGTTCAAAGATTACTAGATTTAGACCTGAGTTTCTCATTTGGATGAACTGGAGAAGAAATATACCAGTTTCGAACATCGCAGGTTCAATGATTACTATAGTTATAACTGAGTTTATCATTTGGCCGAACTGGAGAAGAAATATATCAGGTTTGAACATCCCAGGTTCAAAGATTACTAGAGTTAGACCCGAGTTTCTCATTTGGATGAACTGGAGAAGAAATATATCACTTTTGAACATCACAGGTTCAAATATTACTAGAGTTAGACCTGAGTTTCTCATTTGGATGAACTGGAGAAGAAATATATCAGTTTCGAACATCGCAGGTTGAAAGATTACAAGAGTTAGACCTGAGTTTCTCATTTGGATGAACTAGTAAAGAAATATACTAGTTTCGAACATCGCAGGTTCAAAGATTACTAGAGTTATACCTGAGTTTATCATTTGGACGAACTGGAGAAGAAATATATCAGTTTTGAACATCCCAGGTTCAAAGATTACTAGAGTTAGACCTAAGTATATAATTTGGATGAACTGGAGAAGAAATATACTAGTTTCGAACATCGCAGGTTCAAAGATTACTAGAGTTATACCTGAGTTTATCATTTGGACGAACTTGAGAAGAAATATATCAGTTTTGAACATCCCAGGTTCAAAGATTACTAGAGTTAGACCGGATTTTCTCATTTGGATGAACTGGATCAGTAATATATCAGTTTTGAACATCCCAGGTTCAAAGATTACTATAGTTAGACCCGAGTTTCTCATTTGGATGAACTGGAGTAGAAATATATCGATTTCGAACATCGCGACTTGAAATATTACTAGATTTAGACACGAGTTTCTCATTTGGAAGAACTGGAGAAGAAATATATCAGTTTTGAACATCTTAGGTTAAAATATTACTAGAGTTAAACCTAAGTTTCTCATTTGGACGAACTGGAGAAGAAATATATCAGTTTCGAACATCCCAGGTTCAAAGATTACTAGAGTTAGAACTGAGTTTCTCATTTGGATGAACTGTATCAGAAAGATATCAGTATTGAACATCCTAGGTTCAAAGATTACTAGAGTTAGACCTGAGTTTCTCATTTGGACGAACTGGAGAAGAAATATATCACTTTCGAATATCGCAGGTTCAACTATTACTAGAGTTAGACCTGAGTTTCTCATTTGGATGAACTGGATCAGGAATATATCAGTATTGAACATCTCAGGTTCAAAGATTACTAGAGTTAGACCCGAGTTTCTCATATGGTAGAAATGGATCAGAAATATATCAGATTCGAACATCCCAGGTTCAAAGATTACTAGAGTTAAATCTAAGTTTGTCGTTCGGATGAACTGGATCAAAAATATATCAGTTTTCAACATCCCAGGTTCAAATATTACTAGAGTTAGACCTGAGTTTCTAATTTGTACGAACTGGAGAAGAAATATATCAGTTTCGAACATGGCAAGTTCAAAGATTACTAGAGTTAGACCCGAGTTTCTCATTTGGATGAACTAGAGAAGAAATATATCAGTTTCGAACATCATAGGTTCAAAGATTACTAGAGTTAGACCTGAGTTTCTCATTTGGATGAACTGGAGAAGAAATATACCAGTTTTGAACATCGCAGGTTCAAAGATTACTATAGTTATAACTGAGTTTATCATTTGGACGAACTGGAGAAGAAATATATCAGTTTTGAATATCCCAGGTTCAAAGATTAGTAGAGTTAGACCTAAGTATATAATTTGGATGAACTGGAGAAGAAATATACTAGTTTCGAACATCGCAGGTTCAAAGATTACTAGAGTTATACCTGAGTTTATCATTTGGACGAACTTGAGAAGAAATATATCAGTTTTGAACATCCCAGGTTCAAAGATTACTAGAGTTAGACCCGATTTTCTCATTTGGATGAACTGGATCAGTAATATATCAGTTTTGAACATCCCAGGTTCAAAGATTACTAGAGTTAGACCCGAGTTTCTCATTTGGATGAACTGGAGTAGAAATATATCAGTTTCGAACATCGCAGCTTGAAATATTACTAGATTTAGACTGAAGTTTCTCATTTGGATGAACTGGAGAAGAAATATATCAGTTTTGAACATCTTAGGTTAAAATATTACTAGAGTTAAACCTAAGTTTCTCATTTGGACGAACTGGAGAAGAAATATATCAGTTTTGAACATCTTAGGTTCAAATATTACTAGAGTTAGACCTAAGTTTCTCATTTGGACGAACTGGAGAAGAAATATATCAGTTTCGAACATCCCAGGTTCAAAGATTACTAGAGTTAGAACTGAGTTTCTCATTTGGATGAACTGTATCCGAAAGATATCGGTATTGAACATCCTAGGTTCAAAGATTACTAGAGTTAGACCTGAGTTTCTCATTTGGACGAACTGGAGAAGAAATATATCACTTTCGAATATCGCAGGTTCAAGTATTACTAGAGTTAGACTGAGTTTCTCATTTGGATGAATCGGATCGGGGAATATATCGGTATTGAACATCTCAGGTTCAAAGATTACTAGAGTTAGACCCGAGTTTCTCATATGGTAGAACTGGATCAGAAATATATCAGATTCGAACAACCCAGGTTCAAAGATTACTAGAGTTAAATCTAAGTCTGTCGTTCGGATGAACTGGATCAAAAATATATCAGTTTTCAACATCCCAGGTTCAAATATTACTAGGGTTAGACCTGAGTTTCTAAATTGTACGAACTAGAGAAGAAATATATCAGTTTCGAACATGGCAAGTTCAAAGATTACTAGAGTTAGACCCGAGTTTCTCATTTGGATGAACTGGAGAAGAAATATATCAGTTTCGAACATCATAGGTTCAAAGATTACTAGAGTTAGACCTGAGTTTCTCATTTGGATGAACTGGAGAAGAAATATACCAGTTTTGAACATCGCAGGTTCAAAGATTACTATAGTTATAACTGAGTTTATCATTTGGACGAACTGGAGAAGAAATATATCAGTTTTGAACATCCCAGGTTCAAAGATTACTAGAGTTAGACCCGAGTTTCTCATTTGGATGAACTGGAGAAGAAATATATCACTTTTGAACATCACAGGTTCAAATATTACTAGAGTTAGACCTGAGTTTCTCATTTGGATGAACTGGAGAAGAAATATATCAGTTTCGAACATCGCAGGTTCAAAGATTACTAGATTTAGACCTGAGTTTCTCATTTGGATGAACTAGTAAAGAAATATACCAGTTTCGAACATCGCAGGTTCAAAGATTACTAGAGTTATACCTGAGTTTATCATTTGGACGAACTGGAGAAGAAATGTATCAGTTTTGAACATCCAAGGTTCAAAGATTACTAGAGTTAGACCTAAGTGTCTAATTTGGATAAACTGGAGAAGAAATGTAATAGTTTCGAACATCGCAGGTTCAAAGATTACTAGAGTTATACCTGAGTTTATCATTTGGACGAACTGGAGAAGAAATATATCAGTTTTGAACATCCCAGGTTCAAAGATTACTAGAGTTAGAACCGATTTTCTCATTTGGATGAACTGGATCAGTAATATATCAGTTTTGAACATCCCAGGTTCAAAGATTACTAGAGTTAGACCCGAGTTTCTCATTTGGATGAACTGGAGTAGAAATATATCAGTTTCGAACATCACAGGTTCAAATATTACTAGAGTTAGACCTGAGTTTCTCATTTGGATGAACTGGAGAAGAAATATACCAGTTTTGAACATCGCAGGTTCAAAGATTACTATAGTTATAACTGAGTTTATCATTTGGCCGAACTGGAGAAGAAATATATCAGGTTTAAACATCCCAGGTTCAAAGATTACTAGAGTTAGACCCGAGTTTCTCATTTGGATGAACTGGAGAAGAAATATATCACTTTTGAACATCACAGGTTCAAATATTACTAGAGATAGACCTGAGTTTCTCATTTGGATGAACTGGAGAAGAAATATATCAGTTTCGAACATCGCAGGTTGAAAGATTACTAGAGTTAGACCTGAGTTTCTCATTTGGATGAACTAGTAAAGAAATATACCAGTTTCGAACATCGCAGGTTCAAAGATTACTAGAGTTATACCTGAGTTTATCATTTGGACGAACTGGAGAAGAAATATATATCAGTTTTGAACATCCCAGGTTCAAAGATTACTAGAGTTAGACCTAAGTATATAATTTGGATGAACTGGAGAAGAAATATACTAGTTTCGAACATCGCAGGTTCAAAGATTACTAGAGTTATACCTGAGTTTATCATTTGGACGAACTTGAGAAGAAATATATCAGTTTTGAACATCCCAGGTTCAAAGATTACTAGAGTTAGACCCGATTTTCTCATTTGGATGAACTGGATCAGTAATATATCAGTTTTGAACATCCCAGGTTCAAAGATTACTAGAGTTAGACCCGAGTTTCTCATTTGGATGAACTGGAGTAGAAATATATCAGTTTCGAACATCGCAGCTTCAAATATTACTAGATTTAGACCTGAGTTTCTCATTTGGATGAACTGGAGAAGAAATATATCAGTTTTGAACATCTTAGGTTCAAATATTACTAGAGTTAAGCCTAAGTTTCTCATTTGGACGAACTGGAGAAGAAATATATCAGTTTCGAACATCCCAGGTTCAAAGATTACTAGAGTTAGAACTGAGTTTCTCATTTGGATGAACTGTATCAGAAAGATATCGGTATTGAACATCCTAGGTTCAAAGATTACTAGAGTTAGACCTGAGTTTATCATTTGGACGAACTGGAGAAGAAATGTATCACTTTCGAATATCGCAGGTTCAACTATTACTAGAGTTAGACCTGAGTTTCTCATTTGGATGAACTAGATCAGGAATATATCAGTATTGAACATCTCAGGTTCAAAGATTACTAGAGTTAGACCCGAGTTTCTCATATGGATGAACTGGATCAGAAATATATCAGATTCGAACATCCCAGGTTCAAAGATTATTAGAGTTAAATCTAAGTCTGTCGTTCGGATGAACTGGATCAAAAATATATCAGTTTTCAACATCCCAGGTTCAAATATTACTAGGGTTAGACCTGAGTTTCTAATTTGTACGAACTGGAGAAGAAATATATCAGTTTCGAACATGGCAAGTTCAAAGATTACTAGAGTTAGACCCGAGTTTCTCATTTGGATGAACTGGAGAAGAAATATATCAGTTTCGAACATCATAGGTTCAAAGATTACTAGAGTTAGACCTGAGTTTCTCATTTGGATGAACTGGAGAAGAAATATACCAGTTTCGAACATCGCAGGTTCAAAGATTACTATAGTTATAACGAGTTTATCATTTGGACGAACTGGAGAAGAAATATATCAGTTTTGAACATCCCAGGTTCAAAGATTACTAGAGTTAGACCCGAGTTTCTCATTTGGATGAACTGGAGAAGAAATATATCACTTTCGAACATCACAGGTTCAAATATTACTAGAGTTAGACCTGAGTTTCTCATTTGGATGAACTGGAGAAGAAATATATCAGTTTCGAACATCGCAGGTTCAAAGATTACTAGAGTTATACCTGAGTTTATCATTTGGACGAACTGGAGAAGAAATATATCAGTTTTGAACATCCAAGGTTCAAAGATTACTAGAGTTAGACCTAAGTATCTAATTTGGATGAACTGGAGAAGAAATATAATAGTTTCGAACATCGCAGGTTCAAAGATTACTAGAGTTATACCTGAGTTTATCATTTGGACGAACTGGAGAAGAAATATATCAGTTTTGAACATCCTAGGTTCAAAGATTACTAGAGTTAGAACCGATTTTCTCATTTGGATGAACTGGATCAGTAATATATCAGTTTTGAGCATCCCAGGTTCAAAGATTACTAGAGTTAGACCCGAGTTTCTCATTTGGATGAACTGGAGTAGAAATATATCAGTTTCGAACATCACAGGTTCAAATATTACTAGAGTTAGACCTGAGTTTCTCATTTGGATGAACTGGAGAAGAAATATACCAGTTTCGAACATCGCAGGTTCAAAGATTACTATAGTTATAACTGAGTTTATCATTTGGCCGAACTGGAGAAGAAATATATCAGTTTTGAACATCCCAGGTTCAAAGATTACTAGAGTTAGACCCGAGTTTCTCATTTGGATGAACTGGAGAAGAAATATATCAGTTTTGAACATCACAGGTTCAAATATTACTAGAGTTAGACCTGAGTTTCTCATTTGGATGAACTGGAGAAGAAATATATCAGTTTCGAACATCGCAGGTTGAAGGATTACTAGAGTTAGACCTGAGTTTTTCATTTGGATGAACTAGTAAAGAAATATACCAGTTTCGAACATCGCAGGTTCAAAGATTACTAGAGTTATACCTGAGTTTATCATTTGGACGAACTGGAGAAGAAATATATATCAGTATTGAACATCCTAGGTTCAAAGATTACTAGAGTTAGACCTGAGTTTCTCATTTGGACGAACTGGAGAAGAAATATATCACTTTCGAACATCGCAGGTTCAAAGATTACTAGAGTTATACCTGAGTTTATCATTTGGACGAACTTGAGAAGAAATATATCAGTTTTGAACATCCCAGGTTCAAAGATTACTAGAGTTAGACCCGATTTTCTCATTTGGATGAACTGGATCAGTAATATATCAGTTTTGAACATCCCAGGTTCAAAGATTACTATAGTTAGACCCGAGTTTCTCATTTGGATGAACTGGAGTAGAAATATATCAGTTTCGAACATCGCAGCTTCAAATATTACTAGATTTAGACCTGAGTTTCTCATTTGGATGAACTGGAGAAGAAATATATCAGTTTTGAACATCTTAGGTTCAAATATTACTAGAGTTAAACCTAAGTTTCTCATTTGGACGAACTGGAGAAGAAATATATCAGTTTCGAACATCCCAGGTTCAAAGATTACTAGAGTTAGAAATGAGTTTCTCATTTGGATGAACTGTATCAGAAAGATATCAGTATTGAACATCCTAGGTTCAAAGATTACTAGAGTTAGACCTGAGTTTCTCATTTGGACGAATCGGAGAAGAAATATATCACTTTCGAATATCGCAGTTCAAATATTACTAGAGTTAGACCTGAGTTTCTCATTTGGATGAACTGGATCAGGAATATATATCAGTATTGAACATCTCAGGTTCAAATATTACTAGAGTTAGACCCGAGTTTCTCATATGGATGAACTGGATCAGAAATATATCAGATTCGAACATCCCAGGTTCAAAGATTATTAGAGTTAAATCTAAGTCTGTCGTTCGGATGAACTGGATCAAAAATATATCAGTTTTCAACATCCCAGGTTCAAATATTACTAGAGTTAGACCTGAGTTTCTAATTTGTACGAACTGGAGAAGAAATATATCAGTTTCGAACATGGCAAGTTCAAAGATTACTAGAGTTAGACCCGAGTTTCTCATTTGGATGAACTGGAGAAGAAATATATCAGTTTCGAACATCATAGGTTCAAAGATTACAAGAGTTAGACTGAGTTTCTCATTTGGATGAACTTGGAGAAGAAATATACCGATTTCGAACATCGCATTTTCAAAGATTACTATAGTTATAACTCGAGTTTATCATTTGGACGAACTGGAGAAGAAATATATCAGTTTTGAACATCCCAGGTTCAAAGATTACTAGAGTTAGACCCGAGTTTCTCATTTGGATGAACTGGAGAAGAAATATATCACTTTTGAACATCACAGGTTCAAATATTACTAGAGTTAGACCTGAGTTTCTCATTTGGATGAACTGAAGAAGAAATATATCAGTTTCGAACATCGCAGGTTGAAAGATTACTAGATTTAGACCTGTGTTTCTGATTTGGATGAACTGGAGAAGAAATATATCAGTTTTGAACATCCTAGGTTCAAATATTACTAGAGTTATACCTGAGTTTCTCATTTGGACGAACTGGAGAAGAAATATATCAGTTTCGAACATCCCAGGTTCAAAGATTACTAGAGTTAGAACTGAGTTTCTCATTTGGCTGAACTGGATCAGAAAGATATCAGTATTGAACATCCCAGGTTCAAATATTACTAGAGTTAGACCTGAGTTTCTCATTTGGATGACCTGGAGAAGAAATATATCACTTTCGAATATCGCAGGTTCAAATATTACTAGAGTTAGAACTGAGTTTCTCATTTGGATGAACTGGATTAGGAATATATCAGTATTGAACATCCCAAGTTCAAAGATTACTAGAGTTAGACCCGAGTTTCTCATTTGGATGAACTGGATCAGGATTATATCAGTATTGAACATCTCAGGTTCAAAGATTACTAGAGTTAGACCCGAGTTTCTCAATTGGATGAACTGGATCAGAAATATATCAATTTTGAACATCCAAGGTTCAAAGATTAGTAGAGTTAGACCCAAGTTTCTCATTTGGATGAACTGGATCGAAATATACCGGTTTGAACATCCCAGGTTCAAAGATTACTGGAGTTAGACTTGAGTTTCTCATTTTGATGAACTGGGAAAGAAATATATCAGTTTCGAACATCCCAGGTTCAAAGATTACTAGAGTTAGAACTGAGTTTCTCATTTGGCTGAACTGGATCAGAAAGATATCAGTATTGAACATCCCTGGTTCAAAGATTACTAGAGTTAGACCCGAGTTTCTCATTTGGATGAACTGGAGAAGAAATATATCACTTTCAAATATCGCAGGTTCAAATATTACTAGAGTTAGACTTGAGTTTCTCATTTGGATGAACTGGATCAGGAATATATCAGTTTTGAACATCCCAGGTTCAAAGATTACTAGAGTTAGACTTGAGTTTCACATTCGGATGAACTGGAGTAGAAATATATCAGTTTCGAACATCACAGGTTCAAAGATTACTAGAGTTAGACACGAGTTTCTCATTTGGATTAACGGAGAAAAATATACCGAGTTTCGAACATCGCGAGGTTCAAAGATTACTATAGTTATAACGAGTTTATCATTTGGCCGAACTGGAGAAGAAATATATCGTTTTGAACATCCCGAGTTCAAAGATTACTAGAGTTAGACCGAGTTTCTCATTTGGATGAACTGGAGAAGAAATATATCGTTTTGAACATCACGGGTTCAAATATTACTAGAGTTAGACACTGAGTTTCTCATTTGGATGAACTGGAGAAGAAATATATCGATTTCGAACATCGCGAGTTGAAGGATTACTAGAGTTAGACCTGAGTTTCTCATTTGGATGAACTAGTAAAGAAATATACCAGTTTCGAACATCGCAGGTTCAAAGATTACTAGAGTTATACCTGAGTTTATCATTTGGACATGAATCGGAGAAGAAATATATCGGTTTTGAACATCCTAGGTTCAAATATTACTAGAGTTAGACCTAAGTATCTAATTTGGATGAACTGGAGAAGAAATATACTAGTTTCGAACATCGCAGGTTCAAAGATTACTAGACTTATACCTGAGTTTATCATTTGGAAGAACTGGAGAAGAAATATATCAGTTTTGAACATCTCAGGTTCAAAGATTACTAGAGTTAGACCCGATTTTCTCATTTGGATGAACTGGATTAGTAATATATCAGTTTTGAACATCCCAGGTTCAAAGATTACTAGAGTTAGACCCGAGTTTCTCATTTGGATGAACTGGAGTAGAAATATATCAGTTTCGAACATTGCAGCTTCAAATATTGCTAGATTTAGACCTGAGTTTCTCATTTGGATGAACTGGAGAAGAAATATATCACTTTTGAACATCACAGGTTCAAATATTACTAGAGTTATACCTGAGTTTCTAATTTGTACGAACTGGAGAAGAAATATATCAGTTTCGAACATGGCAAGTTCAAAGATTACTAGAGTTAGACCCGAGTTTCTCATTTGGATGAACTGGAGAAGAAATATATCGCTTTCGAACATCATAGGTTCAAAGATTACAAGAGTTAGACACTGAGTTTCTCATTTGGATGAATTGGAGAAGAAATATACCAGTTTCGAACATCGCAGGTTCAAAGATTACTATAGTTATAACTGAGTTTATCATTTGGACGAACTGGAGAAGAAATATATCAGTTTTGAACATCCCAGGTTCAAAGATTACTAGAGTTAGACCCGAGTTTCTCATTTGGATGAACTGGAGAAGAAATATATCACTATTGAACATCACAGGTTCAAATATTACTAGAGTTAGACTGAGTTTCTCATTTGGATGAATCAAGAAGAAATATATCGATTTCGAACATCGCAGGTTGAAAGATTACTAGATTTAGACTGTGTTTCTGATTTGGATGAACTGGAGAAGAAATATATCAGTTTTGAACATCCTAGGTTCAAATATTACTAGAGTTATACTGAGTTTCTCATTTGGATGAACTGGAGAAGAAATATATCGATTTCGAACATCCCGAGTTCAAAGATTACTAGAGTTAGAACGAGTTTCTCATTTGGCTGAACTGGATCAGAAAGATATCAGTATTGAACATCCCAGGTTCAAATATTACTAGAGTTAGAACTGAGTTTCTCATTTGGATGACCTGGAGAAGAAATATATCACTTTCGAATATCGCAGGTTCAAATATTACTAGAGTTAGAACTGAGTTTCTCATTTGGATGAACTGGATTAGGAATATATCAGTATTGAACATCCCAGGTTCAAAGATTACTAGAGTTAGACCCGAGTTTCTCATTTGGATGAACTGGATCAGGATTATATCAGTATTGAACATCTCAGGTTCAAAGATTACTAGAGTTAGACCCGAGTTTCTCAATTGGATGAACTGGATCAGAAATATATCAATTTTGAACATCCAAGGTTCAAAGATTAGTAGAGTTAGACCCAAGTTTCTCATTTGGATGAACTGGATCAGAAATATACCAGTTTGAACATCCCAGGTTCAAAGATTACTGGAGTTAGACTTGAGTTTCTCATTTTGATGAACTGGGAAAGAAATATATCAGTTTCGAACATCCCAGGTTCAAAGATTACTAGAGTTAGAACTGAGTTTCTCATTTGGCTGAACTGGATCAGAAAGATATCAGTATTGAACATCCTCTGGTTCAAAGATTACTAGAGTTAGACCCGAGTTTCTCATTTGGATGAACTGGAGAAGAAATATATCACTTTCGAATATCGCAGGTTCAAATATTACTAGAGTTAGACTTGAGTTTCTCATTTGGATGAACTGGATCAGGAATATATCAGTTTTGAACATCCCAGGTTCAAAGATTACTAGAGTTAGACTTGAGTTTCACATTCGGATGAACTGGAGTAGAAATATATCAGTTTCGAACATCACAGGTTCAAAGATTACTAGAGTTAGACCCGAGTTTCTCATTTGGATGAACTGGAGAAAAAAATATACCGGTTTCGAACATCGCGAGTTCAAAGATTACTATAGTTATAAACGAGTTTATCATTTGGCCGAACTGGAGAAGAAATATATCAGTTTTGAACATCCCAGGTTCAAAGATTACTAGAGTTAGACCCGAGTTTCTCATTTGGATGAACTGGAGAAGAAATATATCAGTTTTGAACATCACAGGTTCAAATATTACTAGAGTTAGACCTGAGTTTCTCATTTGGATGAACGGAGAAGAAATATATCGGTTTCAACATCGCGGGTTGAAGGATTACTAGTGTTAGACCTGAGTTTCTCATTTGGATGAACTAGTAAAGAAATATACCGAGTTTCGAACATCGCAGGTTCAAAGATTACTAGAGTTATACATGAGTTTATCATTTGGACGAACTGGAGAAGAAATATATCAGTTTTGAACATCCTAGGTTCAAATATTACTAGAGTTAGACCTAAGTATCTAATTTGGATGAACTGGAGAAGAAATATACTAGTTTCGAACATCGCAGGTTCAAAGATTACTAGACTTATACCTGAGTTTATCATTTGGACGAACTGGAGAAGAAATATATCGGTTTTGAACATCTCGAGTTCAAAGATTACTAGAGTTAGACCCGATTTTCTCATTTGGATGAACTGGATCGATAATATATCGAGTTTTGAACATCCCGGTTCAAAGATTACTAGAGTTAGACCCGAGTTTCTCATTTGGATGAACTGGGTAGAAATATATCGATTTCGAACATTGCGACTTCAAATATTGCTAGATTTAGACACGAGTTTCTCATTTGGATAAACGGAGAAGAAATATATCGTTTTGAACATCCTAGGTACACATATTATTAGAGTTAAACCTAAGTTTCTCATTTGGACGAACTGGAGAAGAAATATATCAGTTTCGAACATCCCAGGTTCAAAGATTACTAGAGTTAGACCCGAGTTTCTCATTTGGATGAACTGGAGAAGAAATATATCACTTTTGAACATCACAGGTTCAAATATTACTAGAGTTAGACACGAGTTTCTCATTTGGATGAACTGATGAAGAAATATATCAGTTTCGAACATCGCAGGTTGAAAGATTACTAGATTTAGACCTGTGTTTCTGATTTGGATGAACTGGAGAAGAAATATATCGGTTTTGAACATCCTAGGTTCAAATATTACTAGAGTTATACCCGAGTTTCTCATTTGGACGAATCGGAGAAGAAATATATCGGTTTCGAACATCCCGGGTTCAAAGATTACTAGAGTTAGAACCGAGTTTCTCATTTGGCTGAACTGGATCAGAAAGATATCAGTATTGAACATCCCAGGTTCAAATATTACTAGAGTTAGACCTGAGTTTCTCATTTGGATGACCTGGAGAAGAAATATATCACTTTCGAATATCGCAGGTTCAAATATTACTAGAGTTAGAACTGAGTTTCTCATTTGGATGAACTGGATTAGGAATATATCAGTATTGAACATCCCAGGTTCAAAGATTACTAGAGTTAGACCCGAGTTTCTCATTTGGATGAACTGGATCAGGATTATATCGATTATTGAACATCTCAGGTTCAAAGATTACTAGAGTTAGACCCGAGTTTCTCAATTGGATGAACTGGATCAGAAATATATCAATTTTGAACATCCAAGGTTCAAAGATTAGTAGAGTTAGACCCAAGTTTCTCATTTGGATGAACTGGATCAGAAATATACCGGTTTGAACATCCCGGTTCAAAGATTACGGAGTTAGACTTGAGTTTCTCATTTTGATGAACGGGAAAGAAATATATCAGTTTCGAACATCCCAGGTTCAAAGATTACTAGAGTTAGAACTGAGTTTCTCATTTGGCTGAACTGGATCAGAAAGATATCAGTATTGAACATCCCTGGTTCAAAGATTACTAGAGTTAGACCCGAGTTTCTCATTTGGATGAACTGGAGAAGAAATATATCACTTTCGAATATCGCAGGTTCAAATATTACTAGAGTTAGACTTGAGTTTCTCATTTGGATGAACTGGATCAGGAATATATCAGTTTTGAACATCCCAGGTTCAAAGATTACTAGAGTTAGACTTGAGTTTCACATTCGGATGAACTGGAGTAGAAATATATCAGTTTCGAACATCACAGGTTCAAAGATTACTAGAGTTAGACCTGAGTTTCTCATTTGGATGAATTGGAGAAAAAAATATACCAGTTTCGAACATCGCAGTTCAAAGATTACTATAGTTATAACGAGTTTATCATTTGGCCGAATCGGAGAAGAAATATATCGATTTTGAACATCCCAGGTTCAAAGATTACTAGAGTTAGACCCGAGTTTCTCATTTGGATGAACTGGAGAAGAAATATATCAGTTTTGAACATCACAGTTCAAATATTACTAGAGTTAGACACGAGTTTCTCATTTGGATGAACCGGAGAAGAAATATATCGATTTCGAACATCGCGGTTGAAGGATTACTAGTGTTAGACCTGAGTTTCTCATTTGGATGAACTAGTAAAGAAATATACCGATTTCGAACATCGCAGTTCAAAGATTACTAGAGTTATACACAGAGTTTATCATTTGGACGAACTGGAGAAGAAATATATCGAGTTTTGAACA